>CM033472.1:140072138-140139784 GCA_019447015.1 Hymenochirus boettgeri
TTGATCGTTACGTATTGTATACGACCGTACACTTAGCAGTAGCTCTAATACCTTTTCTAACGTTCACTTATTAAGGTGATAGGGAGGGTGGGATGGATAATGAGGAGAGGTAAGGAAAGGGGGGGAACGGGAGGGAGTTGTGGAAAAGACTGATAAGGGGTAACATAGGTGTTACCATTAGCATTTGGTATCCAATATACCTTTAGTGATCTATGTATCATTGTGTTTTATCTTTTGTTGGTTGTGTTGGTGCCTTTGGTTAGCTTTGTGCTTGTCCACTATGGTATTGGTTTTTGTATAGGTTTAGTTTGTGTTTGGTATAGTCTCGGTGCATTGGTTAATTTTCTAATTATGTTTTTGTTGTTCCTGCCAGCAAACATCCAAGCTAATGCCCACTTTTTTTATAGCAATCTTTATAGGAAGCGAACGTCGGCTCGTATTCCATTTAAGACTGACTGTGTTAATTATTTCCGTCCAGGTTGGGATTTCGGAGGATCTCCAATATTTTGCCAATCTTTATTCGTATAACTGTAATAGGTGTATCATAATTGTTGTCAATATGTTTCGGGGTATTCCTGTATATCTATATTTAGGCAGCGCTTTTGTTGGGTTAGGTGGTAGGTGCCAGTGCTAGAATTTTTGCTATCCCAGTGAGACTGCTAATACCCTCCCCCCCAAACCTATTTTAATATCTCCTCCAACCCCCTATCCATCTTTTCCCCTCAAACAGCTGCAACCCATCCCTACTAAAGAGCCTGTAGCCGACAGCAAAGTCTGCCCAGTTCTCTATAAACCCAAACCCTTCTTCCTTACACAACCCTCTTAGCCACACATTAATGCTCCTAAGCTCCCACTGTCTCCCTGGCTTAGCACATGGCTGCGGTAGTATTTCTGAAAACACTACCCTGGAGGTCCTTGCTTTTAACTTGGTCCCTAGCTCTTGGAAATCATGTTTAAGGAACTCACCTCCTCCTCCTGTTGTCATTGGCGACAATGTGAACCAAGACTGCCGGGTCACACCCAGCCCCACCCAATAATTTGTGTACATGATCCACCACATGCTGAACCCTAGCACCAGGCAGACAACACACAGTTTGGCATGTAGGGTATTGGCGGCAGATTACCCTATCTACCTTCCTTATATTGGAGTCCCCTACCACTACCACCTACCTAGCATACCTGATCCTAAGTTTATCCTCCCTTGTATTAGAGATGGCAGTCCCCTGGGTGCTCAAGAGACTAGCTCCCTCTATACATGCTAATTCCGAGCTGTCCTCCTCCAGCCACTACAACTCCTACAAGTGAGTCCAAACAGAAATATTTAAAATGGATTATTCTATTTTTTTTTTTGAATATTCATTTTTTATTTATTGAGCATAAAAGGATAAACATTTGTTACATAATATCTTTGTATACGTTCACATATATGGAATTGACAGTACTTAGTTGTAAATTGTTCGTATTTTTGTATTTGCTTCCCAGTGTTTGACACATTTAGATAATTTGTATACTATACTGATTGCCTTGTGCCATTGTTCGTCTGAGATATTTTGTATACTATACTGATTGCCTTGTGCCATTGTTCGTCTGAGATATGCGTTTGTAGATCTTCTTCCCACTTTTTATGGGGGGGAATAGTGTCGAGCTCTGGTTCTGGAATGAGAGCTTTATAGTTAAAGAACTCTTCTATAGTAGATTGTATTTTGGATTTGGTTTCCGGGTTTGTTAAGAGGTAGTGGTTTACCGTATATACTTGAGTATAAGTCGAGGTTTTCAGGCCGGGAAATTAGACCGGCGCCAAGTCGTGACGTCAGTGGATGCGACCATCAGTGGATGCGGCAGCCGGATTCCTCCATCTCGCGGCAGCCGGATTCCTCCATCAAGATGTCGGGGGCCCGGACTCTCCTGCAAAGGTAAGGCATTAGTAGTAGTGTAGTGTAGTGGCAGGGTGAGAAGATGGGTGCAGGGAGTAGTGTAGTGTACTGTAGTAGTGTAGTGTAGTGGCAGGGTGAGAAGATGGGTGCAGGGAGTAATGTAGTGTAGTGTAGTGTAGTGGCAGGGTGAGAAGATGGGTGCAGGGAGTAATGTAGTGTAGTGGCAGGGTGAGAAGATGGGTGCAGGGAAATAGGTTTTATTCCTGGGGCTGGACCTGGGGCTGGAGGGGAGACTCTACCCTCGACTTATACTCGAGTCAATTGGTTTTACTCATTTTTGAGGTAAAAATGGGTACCTCGACTTATACTCGAGTCGACTTATACTCGAGTATATACGGTAGTTGCCATGAGTATTTTGGGGTATAGTTGTTGTTTTCTTTGATTCTTATATTTATATGGGCGTGGTCTGACCACAAAATTGGGCCTATCTGTATATCATCTATTCTGGCTAGGGTATTTAGGTCGGTCCAGCACATGTCTATTCGGGAATATGTGTTATGAACAGGAGAGTAGTAGGTATATACTTTATCCAATGGGTATCTCCATATATCGTGGAGGTTAAGTTTATATTTAGTTTGAGCGATCGTGCCTTTGTTTGCACGTAAGATGTTGGTGGAATCCATGGTTGGGTCTATAATTGCGTTAAAGTCTCCGCATATAAGGATAGAAGAGTTTTTGTTCGTTATGAGAGTTTGTATTTTCTCAAGAAACTTATTCTGTTTCGTATGGGGAGCATATATATTGATCAATGTGTATAGCTTATTGTTTATCGAGCATTCCATGATCAAATATCTGCTTTCGGGGTCTTTTATTATGTTTATTGGTTGAAATTCTACTGTTTCTTTGATTGCTTTTAGTACCCCTTTACATTTTTTCCCTTATGCTTGGGTAGTATATATGTATGGGTAATTCTTGTGAGAGCATTTGGGCGTTTCTCCTTCCTTTAAAGTGCGTTTCTTGGGTGAATATTATGTCAACTTTGTTTTGTTTGGCTTGGTGCCATAGCATCTCTCTTTTGTATGGCGAGTTCAGGCCTCTAATATTTAAGGAGAATATTGTTAGTACCATTTGTACGTGTACTGGTATGCTTTGTTAAAGAGATATTGGTAGAGGAGGGCTGAAAAACACATTAATCGAGCAAATAACATAAACAGACAAATTATTGCTAAAACATTGTTAGGTTTTGTATATGTATTTTCAGAGCTATTTGATATCTGTAGATTTCTCACTTTAGCTGGTATTTGGTTTGCTGTCACTGCAAGGGAAGACATTAATATCATTGACATATACATTGATTTATACATAGTATCTGTGTATTAGGTATTCCCAACATGGACACATCTAGACCCAGTATTCTATTCTGTTGGTTATTTGTTTCTTTAGCGTTTTCATTATTCGAGTGTGCAGAGGTCAATTGGAATAGCTTAAACATTTTACATATAAAAACATTCTAAAAAAATAACTTTGAAATATAACATAATTTAAACAGATGAGATCTTAACCTGTCGTTGATCTCATAGTCTTTGGGGTAAATTTATAGTTAAAAGTCAGCCAGTTCAGGTCCAGTTTAAAGGTATAGCTTGGTTCAGATTTGATGTTTTGTTAGGCACCTTTGTAGTCACTTGGGTGAGCTTGTTGGTGAACTTCTGGTTGAGTGGGTTTTGGTTTTATTTCAGCTTTGCTCTAGTTTTGCTGGGGAATTGTATCCATTTTTGGAGGGTGATCGTACTTCAGAAGGCATAAGGTTCCAGCTTTTTAACAGTGTTTCGGCTTCATGTGGGGAGTTTGCAATATGGTTGGTTCCATTTTTCCTGATGATCAGTTTGGTAGGGAAGCCCCATCTATAGGGGATTTGCGAGTTTCTCAGTGTAGTAGTAGTGGTTGTATATTGTCTCCTGGCTTGAAGGGTATTTGGTGATAAGTCTATAAATATTTGTATGTCTCTATAAGGAGTTGTCATTCTTGGCATTTTCCTTGACTTTGCCATTATTTGTTCTTTGATATGGAAGTAATGCATTCTCACCAGGGCATCTCTGGGGACTGCGTAAGGTAGATGTTGTGGTTTGGATGATGATGTGCTCGGTCTATTAAGATATCGGTTTGTGGTGCTTCAGGTAGGAGGGTATTTAGTAGTTTGGTAAGTTATGGTATCAGTTCTGTGTTGTCAATCATTTCGGGGATACCTCTAATTTTGATATTCCGTCTTCTGGCTCTGTCTTCCATATCTGACAGTTTAAGTCGGAGTGTTGTTACTTCGTCTTGAAGGGCAGAGTGAGAGTCTATAAGGTCATTTACTGATGAGACAAAGTCTACCATTTTGTTCTCCATGTGGTCAGTACGCTGTCCAAGTTCTGTTAGTGATTTTTGGATATTACTGATAGGGGTTTGTAAGTCCTTTTGTAGGGTCTCATACAGGGATAACATCATAATTTTTAGCAATTGGTCCGTTATGGGTATATTTTGGACTGGAAACGAGAGTAGGGGGTTTCTAATCTCTTCTGGTGTAGACTGTTGGTCCTGGGGCTGGTGTTCTAGTTGTGGTTGTTTATTTTGGGTCGTTGTGGCCTGTTGGACGCCTTGGGCCCTTATGGGATGTTGCCTATGTTGGATGGTGTGGTGTAGGCCACCTTGGGCCTGTTCTATATTAATGCTGGCATCCGGTCTCATTGGGCTCACTGACATTATTTGTATGTCCTCTTGGGTCTCCCTTAGAAGTGTGGGGGAGCCGGAGCGCTCTGGAGCTGGGTCAGGAGTGGTGGAGTCTGTGTCGGGTCCTTCCCAATCTGTGGAGCTGGGTGAGTGCGGAGAGCCGGAGCCATCTTTGCGGCCGTCGCGGCTGCTTTCGTAGTAGTCCGTCAGCTTGTGAGGTACGATCTTTGTTGGTTTCCGTCTTCCCATTGTGTAGTTTGGAGCGGGGGCACTCTTTCAAGTGTTTTGTGCTGATGGTGGGTTTCTCTGGTGCCTAGATGCTTTGTAAACTGGTCCCTGATAGCCGGAGCTTTAGGTACGTGCGACCATTCTCCTCGGCTGCCTGGCTCCGCCCCCGATATAGTTTATTTTAAAGTTTTCAGACCTGTTGGATTGCTTTTACTGATGCTCTGCACACTGTCCACCAAACTACACACTGTTCTATGCAGAGATCGTGATAACAGCCATCTGATTGGTCCCAGTATTATTGCCTGTATCTCACTGGCAGATCATGAATAAGGGTGGGCAGATCATTGAATCCTTGCTGGGATAATGCTTTCCTATTGGAGGATGTGATGTGTAGGCGGGACAAAGCGGTTCTCATTTATAATTTTATGCATGATGTCACTAGATGGGAGGGGAGAGTGGAGTCTTCCTGATTCAGTGAGAAATGAGCCAGCAGGCATGCTGAAACCCTCTCAGAGGAAAGGTTAGAGGTGGAAACCATTTGGCTCCTCTCTGTCTCCTAGTGCTTGCTTTCTCTAACTTCAATCCAGCCATCCTAGGAAACTACACTGCTTACAGCAAAAATGTGAGCACTATTGTACACAGGGGGAAGTGGCCTATGTATAGTGGGTTTATAGTTTTGGGGGTGGACATGCCCTTTTAAATAATTTAAGCCTGGTAAGGTCTAGATGTTTTTTTTTAATCTCAGGTTACATAACCATAACCTTACATAACCAACAGATTTTAAGCACCTTTGATCATTCAAATTTCAATCCTTTGTGCACATTTCTGTCTGAATTATTTGTAAAAGTTCAGATGGAATATCAGCCTACTCTTGTTGTACTGCCATCCAACAGATTACAGATAGTTCTAAAAATTGTATCTAGAGCAACATTGTCATGAGATCTTTTATTACCAGCCTTATGTGGGTATGTCAAAATATGAATTGTTTAATATTACAATTACTTTTACATTTAACACAGTAAATAGATGGGCAACATTAAGTTTTGTGAGAAGTAAATATGGGGATTTGAGTTTGTAACCTCATAGACAATGTTTTTCTAAAATAGAGTTTTGGTCCACTAACCCACCAGAGCCAACTGAAAACCGGTATATTTAGAAACTTTATATTTTGCTGGGAACAGAATGTAAGCCAAAAATAAAAGGCAGTAAATCAGCTAACTATTTTGTATTGTTCCTGAAAAGATATCGTAAAGCCGCTGTTACCCTGTGGTTTTATTTTCCAACATGGATTACAAAGTCTTATCAGAGACTTCCATATTGATTTGGTGATATCTGTATAGAAAATATTTGCATAGAGATGAATACTGCACATTTCTGTCTGAATTATTTGTAAGTTGAAAAAAAGTAGAAAATGATCTATCCATCTATCTATCTATCTATCTCTAATATTCCCCTAGTAGAGGGGAAATCTGCATAACAGATTTGCCCTATGTCTGTTGGCTTTCTAACTATTGTAGTTTTGGGGGGTGATTTACCAATATATATTTTTTCATTTGAGAGGTTCCTGTAAATAGTTTTTTTTTGTTTGTTTTAATAACTATATAATGCATCTAAGTTGTATATTTGTAATTTTAGATCTATTGTTGCACAGGATTCTTGGCCATAACAGAGCAGGTACACAGAATAAATGCAGACTTGCTTGGTTGGTGGCTTTGTGAACGCCAGTTGCCCTCTGGTGGTCTCAATGGGCGACCTGAAAAGGTATGAAATATTTGTATATATGTGTGAGTGCTTTTTGACTTAAATTACTGCAATATTTACTGACCAAAAAAAACTTTTGCTATGCTAAGATTGTATCCCTACTGGCAAATAACCTTTTTTATTGCGCCCCCAACATGTCAATCTCCTGTATTTTGACTGCTTTAGGATTCACACAGATGCACTGAAGAGAATGGTTAGTGGTCAGCAGTGTTCTAAACTGTGTGCACAAAGGTTAAAGGGAACCGCCACTCTTTTGTTATACCTACCTTTTCCAAAGATGCTTCCAAACTTATTTACAGAACCCCATCTCTCGCCATGGCGACTGTCAGTCAAAGCTGTGCGGTAATGTCACAGTCAATGGCTGACAGCTGTTACTGAAGCTGCCTACTCTGCTGCTGTGTGAGCTCGGAAAAGGGAAGTATAACTAGAATCGTTGGGGATATTGACCTATATACTAATCTGTTGAGATGGTGGAGATGCCCTTTAAAGTGGTGTGCACACAATAATCTGCTGGAATATTAGCACTGGTGTATGTAGTGCATAACTTTTCATTGTGTATGCCAGGGGCGTCAAACTCAATCACATAAGGGGACAAAATCAAAAAGACAGACAGACAGACAGTGGTGGGACGAATTTTTTTTAATGATTCTTAGGATTGGGACTCTGTTACCCATGTGCCTAGTGCTGGTTCTTAGCATGGAATGGGTGTGAAGCGTACTGTTTTAGACGGGGACCTATGGCGCGATCATGTGCTAACATGGCGCACCCACCTTACTCTTCTGGCATGGTAATGTAATTGGCCAACTCCAATGAAAGGCTCTTTGTCACACCTCCCTTCACTCCCCAGTGCTGGGCTAGAAAAGTGAACAGTTGTTACAGTCTTACTACCCTGCTATCCATTTGTGCAGTCACAAGCAGCATCATAACTATAGATCTGCCTCCTAGATATTGTGATCAGTTGTTTTTAAACAGCTGACTGCACCTATATTAGTAAAGGTGAGCCCGATCAGCTGTTTAAAAACAGCTGATTGCGCTATCTAGCAGGCAGATCTATAGTTATGCCACTACTTGGGACTGCACAAATGGATAGCAGCGTGATAGATATTGGATGCTGTACAGTCACAGGGGGCCGCAAACAACAGCAAGAAGGGCCGGAATTGGCCAGCGGGCCTTGAGTTTGACACGTGTGGTATATGCTTACAGAAAAAATATATCTGTGAACACCGACAATAATAAGTGAGTAGGAATATTGTCTGACAACCACTGCGCAAGCAGTATTTTGAAAAGCTCCACCAATGTACATGTAGCCACTCTGGGATACAGAAAATCTTTTTTTTTTTTTTTGTGTGTGTGGGTCATTTTGGGTATAAGTGTCTTTAAAGGGTATCTCCACTCGTTTTTGGAACTTTTTGGAATCCAGTTCTATTGAAGAACAGGAGGTAAAGGAGCTGTGCCTTACCTTCCGTTCTCAATGAACACACAGGAGCCAGGAGAGAAGGTAAGAATTTGCTCACTCGCTCCCCCGGCGCTTGGTCTGACAGGTCCGACGGACATTGTCTTCTATGCGCATAGATTGCGCATGCGCATAGAAGACAAGGTCCGTCGGGACCTGTCAGACAAAGCGCCGGGGGAGCGAGCGAGCGGGTAAGTTCTTACCTTCTCTCCTGGCTCCTGTGTGTTCTATTGAAGAACGAAAGGTAAGCACAGCTCCTTTACCTCCCGTTCTTCAATAGAACTGGATTCCAAAAAGTTCCGAAAACGAGTGGAGATACCCTTTAAATACAGTTCTGTGCTTTGTATTATTTTTCTGTAACTATATGGGATGCATTTTTCAAACTAACGTGTGAACACATGAAATTAGGATTGCAAGTTGTGCTTTTGTTTGTTTTTTCCTCTATTATTTATAAAGATAGATGGATTCTCTGTCTCTAATTTTAGTTTGATTCTTAGGAAATGTATTTGTTTTAGCTTCCAGATGTGTGTTACTCATGGTGGGTTTTGGCTTCTTTAAAAATCATCGGAAGGCTCCATTGGATTGACAGGGAGAAGTTGCGCCTGTTTATTTTGGCTTGCCAAGATGAAGAGACTGGAGGCTTTGCTGACAGGCCTGGTGACATGGTAATTTATGCTTTAAACTAAATTTGTTATTTATGTTCCTAATTTCTAAATAGGGCCTTCACTTACTGTACCTGGAACAACCCTTTTCTATTCAGTATAAAGTATACGCATAACAGCTGTTATGATATGTGAAAGGTAATATATCTGTAATTTGTATGAGTAATTGTTAATGGCATGCATATTTTGAACTATTTCTGGGCTGCTGGGATTGCTCTTAAACCCTTGGCATGCCGCTGCAGAATGCTGTGGTAGCCATGCTGATTAGGTGTGCTTTAAATCTTTAATAAATTATTTATATTGACAACAGCAATGCACCCCTACGCCATCACACATGTACAAACCATCCAGTCAACTTTTCTGCATCTCAAGATCTGCTGGGTGAAATCAAAAATCTTAAATTTGGACTTCAAGTACATATTCCCATTATCTTGTTCTTCCTTAGTAGCTGCTGTTTTTCAGCAATTAAACCATAATTCATTTGGCTCCTCTTCTTCCGTTTTATTCTTGTGTTTTGATCTAGAGACACAAATTTTGCTACAGACATGCAGGACACATAGGAGAACTGTGCTATGAAAGTGGTTTCGATTTATCTGCAAATTTAGGGCACGGCCACACTGTGCTGCAAGCGCACACGGAATCGCGTGCGATTTTTTTGGGGGGGTGGGGGGTGCATGCGTTTTTCAATATAAATAGAAAACCGCATGTGATTGCGATTAAAAATATGCAACGCAATCGCAACGCAACACGAAAATGTCTGTTTTCGGTGCGTTGCCGCATATTCAATGATCTGAAAGAAGCGCATGCGCAAATGCAGAAAAAACGCCGCAGTGTGGCCTAGCCCTTCAGACCTTTTTGGTGCATAGACTATAATGGATGTGTCACAGGAGCTATCAACACCTGCATCTTGATTGCATCAGCTGTGAGCAGAAGTAATCGGCACTGATTAGCTTCCTCGATTAGTGTGATTAGCCGTCTTTCACCTGTCAGCATGCCTAAGCTGTGTCAATTACCTGTCTCGATTGGATTCACCTGTGAGCAGGCCTAGTCAGTGCTGATTGCCTGTGTCACAGAGGAAGGTTTAAAATCTCACAGCACTTCAAGCCAAATTCAAAGTTTCAACTTTGTTTCCCTTTCCAGTTCTATTTTTATTCCTTCATTATTTGAGTGAGGTCCTCAAGATTATTCAAAATCTACAATCTGACGTATGTTAAGATATTTTTTCCTGCAAAATGCTCACTGCTAATAATTGTCCTTATGAAAATGTATTAAAAGTATGGGTGCTAATTGTACCATATTCAACAGCGTGAGGCCCCGCTACAATGCAATAAATTGCGCTAGCAATCACAAGTGTTATCGCACACTTTTTTTTTGCGTGTGCGATTTCTACGTTTTTGTAATTTAATATTATAAAAACGCATGCGCTATCACTTGCGCATTTCCATGTTAACCAAAAACGCACGCACGCAAAAAACGTGTTAGTGTGGCTTAGCCCTAAATGTGCTTCTTGTGCAAACTGCTTGACTGCATATGAAGACCTTTTTATACCAGTTTGGAGTAACTATGGTCTCTATACAAGTGCCCCCTATTTAAAACTCTCATACCTTTTCAAACAAGCCTAGGATGATGTGCTGTGTAATAAGCCCCCCCCCCCAAAAAAAAGAAAATCCCCCTATTTTCTGAAGCTATTTATAGACCTTCAACCATTCTCTGACACCTATATGTGTTAAGTTGTATTCAGTTAGATCAACTGAACTAAAAGTGTAGTTCTTGAAGACGTTTCGCTAGTCATCCGACTGGCTTTCTCAATTATGAATTGTAGGGTCTGTATCCTTCTTGGTATCTCCTTTGAGGGTGATCATTCTTATTGTCCTGATACAGTCTATTTTGTTCTCTCGGGTGATTTTGAAGGTTTGAAATACTGTATATCCTTATTGTATGTGCCAAAAAGTTGATGTTTCCCAGTGTTGGTATAATCTTGTTGTCTCTTTCCAATTTAGTTTGCTTTGTGTATATAATATCTTTGTTGAGTTTATCTATTTTGGTTTTTAAGGGGTTCCTAATATGGGGTTTTGGCTATATTAGGAGTAGTATCCTGTATTTCTTGTTTGATTTTTGCTATTTCCTCGTTTATTCTGATTAAATCTATTTCATGTTTATTAACAATCAGTCTCATCAGATCCATTGAGCATTTTTCTATTATTTCGTACCATTTGAAAAGGAATTCCTGGTCGTTTGTATATCCAGAAGGTGATTTTTTTTAATTCTCAGGCCTCTTGATTTTAATGGTTTACTACTCCTAACCTTATGTTTTATATATATTTATTACGTTATGGTGTGAGGAAGTTAGCGCAGCCTATACCTTTTAATAAAACTTATTAAAAAACAGAAGTGGAATCCAGGCTCTGCAGTTGACACTACACCACCCGCCCACCAAGTCCAGAAGCAGAGGACACTAAACTAACTTTGGTGATGTCATAGCTCACAGTGCTAGCTGGAAACACCACCCGTTAAACTGCTATAAGTTTGCATCGATTGTAGCTAGAAGCTTTATTTTTAAGGTAGGAATGTGCTTTTTTTAATAAAGGGCACTTGTGTGGAGACCACAGTTCCCCTTTTAAATCAGCTGAAACCTTAACAGAACTATGCTATACTTTCTACCGTATAAATGGATTTGCAATTTCTTGTTAGTATATAGAGTATAGAGTTTATTATTTTTGCTCCCCTTAGTATATTCTTGCAGAAAAGTAGTTGGTTTTTTTTTTAATTTTTTTATTTGGATTTTTATGTGCTTGCAGGTGGATCCATTCCATACACTGTTTGGTATTGCTGGTTTATCTCTGCTAGGGGGAGAAAGAATTAAGCCAGTCAATCCAGTGTTTTGTATGCCTGAAGAAACCTTGCGAAGAATAAACCTTCTTCCTGAACTTGGGAGCTAGGATCTCACAATAGAGAACATTTGTCTAGCTGAGCTTCTGTTGTTCTTCTTCATTATATCCTGTTTTGTTTTAAAATATAAAAGGGGAATATTATGGTCCAAACCACCACCCTCTCATTTGATGTACCCAGGGTGCGGACTCATTGCCAGATGAGTACATCAAATAAGAGTGGATGGTTTGGATGGTATAATTCCACTTTCAGAATGATAAATAGATGTACTTGTATAATATATTTATTTTAAGAATGGCATTTAAGTTAACACCTATATATTCTAAAATTCTAATTAAAATCATTCAAGAAACATGGTTTCCAATACTGACTACATTTACTTGAAAATCTTGATAATGCCCTTTGAATGTAATAGTTAAAAGTACAAGTTCCCCCTCACCTCCCCTCCAAAACCCATTTGCAAGTGCGGTGGTGCCTACACGGAATGATCGGGCAGAGGATCAGAACAAAGAAGAAGTTAAGTATTGGTGAAGGGGCCTTTAAATCTTTAAAGTGGAAGAACCTTTAAATCTTGAATTTGTGAGTGTTTATTATGTCTGGTTTGTTAATCGCAGTCGATTGCGCATGTGTTTCCAGTGCGATTTCCGTTCAACTTTTTGTTTTACCCTTTGAGATATGGAAACGCATGCTATTGCGCAAAAACATGCGGATCTCATGTGTTACCAAATCGCAAACGGATGTGCAATTGCAACGCACCTGATTTCGGTGCGTTGCCACGATTTTAATATAATTTATAAATCGCCAACGCAATCACCTAGCCCTAAGAGATGTCTATCAATGGCATAATTCTGGATTGATGGCCACATGTGACAAGTACTGTTATTGACCTTCTTGGGGATCATGTATAAATCATGCCCTGCACAAAATTAATGGCAGGACATGTTATATCCTAGGTTACCTTATTTTATTTGTTTCTTTTTGTTGTTTGTAAACAACTTGGAAAATTATCTGAAGCAGCTGGCTCAATATCTAAAGTCTGATAAAAGTACCAAATAAATGACTGCACTGAGATCAGGACAAAACACTGTAAGGGCTAGGCCACACTGAAACGCAAACGCAATCGCATGCGATTTCATGTGCGATTGCGATTTCTTCAATAAGTATAGGAAAACGCATGCGATTGCGATTAAAAACGCAAAACGCAATCGCATCGAAAAACACGCTTTTTTTGCGTTGCCGCGTTTTCAATAATTTTGAAAAATCGCAATCGCAAGCGCAAACGCAAAAAAAACGCAGCAGTGTGGCCTAGCCCTAAGACACTTTTACTCCCCAGTACAAAGGCACTTTGATTTAATGCACCAATCAATCACAGTATCCATTAATTGCATTGTTTGCACCAGCTACGGTTGGTGACTTTCACAGCTAATACAAACTGATCTTAAGCTGGGTACACACAGTAACGATAAAGCCCCGATACCGTCGGATCCGACGGTATCGGGGCTTTATCGTTACTGTGTGTACGTTCGTTTCCCGAACGAGCGCGCGGCCGCGAACGATCGGGTCGGCCGTACGCTCGTTCGGGAAAGGCCGAAAATTTCCATCGGCTGCGCTAGACTCCTATAGTGAGTCTAGCGCGGCCGATGGAAACACACAGTCGCGTTCTCCCTATAGGGAGAACGCTCGGGACTGTGTGTATGCAGATCTTTGAAAGATGGCAGACAGGATCTTGCAGATCCTGTCTGTCATCTTTCAGAAATCTGTACTGTGTGTACCTAGCTTTAGGCTGCAAAAATGCAATTTAGTGCTTTAACAGTGCATCTAAAAAGGAGCGTAGTGTGGTCACCCACATTGTCTTAGCTTTGCATGCATTTCTCATACGCAAACAGATTGGAGATCTCAATTGCAAGTGCCTGTTAAATGTGCTAGTGTGGCCTAGCCATTAAAGTCACTAACAACTGTTCTTGGCCATGCAGCTCATGGCTCATCGCCTTGAACATTTCTTCAGTTTTATTTATTTGGCCATAACAACCCCTTCAAAAGTCAGTTATCCAGCCAGTGGTATTTCAGTCAAGCTAAAACAACTAATGTAAAATAGGGATGTAGGGGAAGTCCTGCTGTCACTACCTACTGGGGCTAGAATATTACTACATGACCATTAAGGCTCCAATATTATTTTCTCCCTATCCTATTTAATTTATTGGTGACGTCGGTCTATAGGCGCTTTACACTGCAAAACCAGAGGCCTGCACTACACTGATGATGACTCAATAAAGCTGAAACCGGTCTGTAGTTGGCGCTCTGGTTTTGCATTTAGCTTGTGGAATGCTGTAAAAGTCTTTTTAAAGATATAGCTTTCCTAAAAGCTTCCATGGAAATTACCCAGAAGTCTTTGTTCCTTATTTAAATATTATTGGTACTTTACAATTGTGGTGTTTTAAAACTGATTCTAAGAGACGGACAATTGGATTAACTCAAAAAGGCTATAGTTTAGTTATGGGAAATACAATGCAGTAGTGGTATATTTTTACAATAGAAGTGCAAGTTATACAGGGCATTTTAAATATTTTCCTTGTGGAGGAACTTTTATTAAAATGAAAATATTTCATATTGCACAGAAGGCATTAAATGAGTTGATGACCCTGTGTAAGAAGCAGTAGTTTTAAATACAGATTAACTGGGGTTGAACTAAAGTCTATCTATAAGCATCACATTTCATTTCACATATGTTTCCGAGTTCTCTTCACATCTACCCCATACCTTCCTATATTTAATCGGATAACCCCTGTGGGCAATTGGGCATACATTACCTTTTTATAGGAAAGAGCAGCATTTACTGCCTCTTTCCAGGAGTCAATGTGTAGGAGGATAGTTTGGATCCAGGCTATCATGGGTTTTTTTCTTTTAGCAATAAAGATAGTTTGTCAGTAGTTATTACATATTTGTCTCTGCTGATTATTAACACAGGCAGACTTTCACCTTTTATTGCATCATACCCTAAAAGTTTTCAAAAAATTCTCCCACCGTTCCCTAATTGCCCTCTCCTTTTGAAGAGTGTGTGGATAAATGTAGAATTGTGGTTCAAATCAGGTGAAGTGGGTTTGTTTGTATTCATACTCAAAAAACCACAAAATTAATTTGTGCTGGGTAATAATCCAAGCTAGGTACTTATCAGCAAACACAAGATATGTATCACCAAGAGGAGCCTCAACTACAAGACATCAGTGCTTAAGGCTGTCCATTTAGGTAACTTAAAGGACAACTAAAGCCTAAGAAAAACATTGAATTAGAAGGCAGATATCCTGGATATAAAAACAGTAATCAGTGTCTCACCTCTCATTTTAATATGGTTGTTGAGAAATGTAACTTTCTAACAAGGTTTGAGTCTTATTTCCCAGTATCACACAGTGTGTTCACTAACCATTATGTTTTTTTACACATGCTCAGTCCTAAGATACTGCTGCATGACCTTTTTACAGTTGGTCACACCCACTAGTAGCCGCTAGCCAATACTTTTACAGGACAGAATAGGCAAGGGAGCATGTGACTGAGATCAGGGGTGTGGCCAGTCATTGTTCATACACAGTTATTTCATCCAGTTTTCAAGCTGTAACATTTACTTTAAAGGAACTGTAAACTTACCTTACCTGGCGCTCCACTCGCAGGTCCTTCTGATCTGACAAACGCGCTGTCATGCTCTCCCGATCGCGCGCCTATCTTTTGTATTGGCGCGCATGCGCCCAAAGATAGGTGCGTGGTCGGGAGACGGGCAACGCGGCTGTCAGATCAGAAGGAGCGAGTGGAGCGCCAGGTAACGCAAGTTCTGCTGTGTCCCCTGAGCAAACTATTATTCACAGGGAGGTGAGAATAAGCGTTCTTACCTACCTGTAAATAATAGAAACGATTGGCAAACACTTGTTTTTTGGTTTACAGTTCCTTTAATGCTATGTTTTTAGAGGGTATATGTTCAGATTCTAGAGTGCAAAAATTTGGGTTTAGTTCTCCTTTAAGCAGGCACCAAATGTCTTTGCAGCACCCAGGCTTACATACAATAGCATAAGCTAACTGAACAGACACTGGTAGGTCAGACTTCCAGTTCTGCAGACACTGGTAGGTCAGCCCTCCAGTTCAGCAGACACTGTTAGGTCAGCCATCCAGTTCACCAGACACCGTTAGCTCAATCCTCTAGTTCACCAGACACCGTTAGGCCAGCCTTCCACTTTACCAGTCACTGTTAGGTCAGCCCTCCAGTTCAGCAGCCACTGTTAGGTCAGACCTCCAGTTCAGCAGACACTGTTAGGACAGCCTTCCAGTTTCCCAGACACTGCTAGGTCAGCTCTCCAGTTGACCACACACGACTTATCCCTCCAGTTCACCACTGTTAGGTAAACCCTACAGTTCACCAGACACTGTTAGGTCAACCCTCCAGTTCACTAGACACTGTTAGGTCAGCCCTCCAGTCAACCAGACAGTGTTGGCTAGTGAACTGGAGGGCTGAAATAGCAGTGGCTGGCGAACTGAAGAACTGACCAGAACAGGGTATAGTGAACTGGAGGGCTGATCTAACAATGTCTGCTAAACTGGAGGTCTGACCTCACTGTGGCTGGGAAACTGGCATATATATATGCCACATGGAGGGTAGTTTTATATGTGCCAGAGTGCCCCCAAGCAGAGACTGATAAATACAAGTTTGCCAACAGCATGACAGTTAATTAATGAATATTCAATTGTAGAAAACCATGCGGTAGTAAACTACCACAATGGTATTATATGGGGGATCATAAATCTACGATTGATTGCGGTAAATTAGCAATCGTTAAAGTGGTATCGCATTTTAATAAATATGGCCTGTAGTGTAGTATAGCCTACAAAGAAGATATAAGACCATAAAATGTTCCATGGGCGGATCAATGAGCAAACACCGATTGAGCACCCAAACATGATCCTTGGCCAGAGTGCTCCACTTGAAAAAATGTACATGCATACAGATCTTAAAAATGATTGAAGAGGTTATACAGTGAGAAGAATAGAGTGTAAAGTAAGGTATGATAGAAAGGAGATAACATACAATTACAGATTGAGAGAGATAGGAGAGATTATGAGCGGTAATGATATTTGAGAGAAAGAACAGTGTGGTGGGAGATCATTATGTAGGGTAGGACATGGATAAGTGGGTGAAAAACAGGGTGAGACATCAAATTGTATCAGATAACGATGTTCACTTATATAGCACTCATTACCTTGTCTGACCTGAACTTTTTTATTAGTATCTGGTAATATGGCAGTCACTGCTGTAACTAGCTCTGGATACACACACACACTTTTTATACCACTCACATACACACACGTGTTATCTTTTTGTCTGCCAGCAGTTCTCTGTTCCACCTATGCTTAGGCAATGGAGTGGGCGAAGCCAAGCTTCCATGATGCTTTGTGATTTCTGGCTGATTTTTTTGATTCTGCAGTTAGATAGGAAGTCACCTGCACCGTTTCCTCCCAAACCCACTGACTGAGGGAATAACAGATCGGGAGACAGGAGGACTTAAAGACAGGTAAGTAGTGTCCCTTTATTACACTAAAGGGCAAATAGAACATATCACCCAATGCAGAATTACTCAGGCCATATTTATAAAATGTCAGATTGACTTTTCATCTGAATTTATACCACAATTGTTTTGCTGTTCTCTGCACTTTGTAACATAACTTGCAAAAATTCAGCATGAGGCAACACTTGCCACAATATTGCACTTCTCAATGCATTTTTGGGAACTTTTGTGGCCTGGAAATAGTTTTTGATAAATATATAGAATAGTGAACTTTCTATATTAATATTGAAAATGCCCTTAGGGATTTAATTTATTCACTGAAATGCAAAAAACATGCAAAGGTACACATAAAGGGATGGATCAACTCTACCAGTTAACATTTACTCTTTAATTAAGTCAGAAAGACCAGGACCATTTCATGACCCACTGTTACTTCATACTCCCTCTGATGAAGTGCACCAGGGCTATCTGACATTTCCTGACCTTTTTCATTCATTTCAATGCCGAAATAAGTTTTTTTAACACGGGTGTGGCACAGTTGACCCATCTGTTCACATGTACCTTTCATGTTTGTATTTGTAGTTTCCAGTTTCTCCTGTACAGACTCTCCCAGGGTATATGAAAAACCAGGAGGTATAGTATACAGGCTTTCTCCTTTACTTCTTTGATACATTTTTGACTGGGAGGTGTATAACTAACTACAGTTATGTATTTGGAATGTTTAATTCTCTCTTCCTGCTGTGTTCACTGTAACATGCCTTGTTGGCCTAAGTTGTTTACAAAAAGTAAGTTTTTTTAAAAAGTATGCTGAAATGTCTGCTACTTGCTATGATGCTGTGTAATTTCTCCACTTTAAAGAATAACCAGCAAAAGCTGAAATTTCAGTCATGTCAAGAGAAAACCCACCAAAGATTTTCTTTTGATATTTTATCACAGGCTATACATACTTGCACATAAGGTGTTGAAAAAAAACTTTGTACTCAGATGTTTGAACAATAATATTTATTTGCAAAAAAAAATAAAAATTCCATATTATGTATGACAAATCTGTTGCTTGGTATTGTTAGCCTTAAAAGTAGTAAACCATGTTTTAATGCTCAATTATGATAATATATGAATTTCGTTGAGATATATATAGAGGTTATCTATTTTGATCCTTTGCTTTTTTCCTCTATTCAAGTAGATTTTTTTTTCAAAATATGCCTGAGCAGTTACAGAAAACAAACCTAGATTACTAAACTGGACCAAACATTGCCATTCTTCTACATCTGATAAAAGGATTATTTGCTTAAGGCACATACTATTATAATGCCCATCAAAATTGGATCACATATGATGTAAATAATGTAGAATTGATTACTCTTGAATGGATTTCTTTATTCTTTATACTTTCCTAAGTGTTCCCGGGCAATAATTAGTCTCTGGATTTGTGCTGTGCCTTCATAGATCTAAAAGAAATTTAAATAGTATACATAACTGAAAGATTCAAGATTTCCATTTTAAAGGACGACTTTAAAGGGCAAGTCCACCCCTCAAATGAAAAATTGTATATAGAAAAATAATCACACCACAAACCCCAAAACTGCAACAGTTAATATAGTTAAAAGTCTGAAATATGTAAGTCTAACCGAAAATGCTTGATGTGCTGTTACCTCTCTTCTTGCTTCCTAGTTCTTCCAGTTGTAAAAGCTTGGAGAGGTGGTGGAAACTTTTGCGAGGCAAAGAAATGTGGGAGAGCTTTCTAATTATTTTAGATTTAGGTATAGATTTATCTACATAAAATGTTTAGTTGAGGGCTAAATATGGCCTTTGAACATGCCAAACCAAAACATTCTCATGTTGTTCTTTAATGTCAGATAGCCTTAAGGTTGTAGGTTATAAAATATTAGAGATATCAACCGCATTCAGCCCCCTGAAATAGCATTTACTTCATTTGCATTCACCTTACCAAGTCAGCACTGGGAGCTATCTTCACTAAGACCCAGGGGCTGGATGAGGCGGATATCTCTGAATTTGTATATAATATAGTAAATAATGCACCCCTGCTGTAAATTCTAAGAATATTAGATGTTACCGAGGAGTTCCATGACCATATAAAAGCACGAGGCCAAATACAGGCAATTAAAAAAAATAAAAATACAGGCAATTATAGACTAGCTCACTTCTGGGACACTGGCGGCAAAAAAACCAATATAGATGAACTAATAAGAAAACACCAGGTCTCCCCAATATACCCAGATGTTAGCCCGTTATGCTTCAGGGGTTGTAAACAAAGGGGGAATTTTATGCTTATATGGTGGGAATGCCAAATAGTACAAACATTATGGAAATCTGTATTTACAACCATATCAGACACCCTAATGTATAATGTTCAACCCACACCACAGGTAGCTTTCCTAGGCCAAGAGATACCAGATCTAGCTAAACAACACAACAAATTTATACAATATGCAATGTTGGCTACAAAAATCCATATAGGGGCACAATGGAAAAAGACCTCCTTGGATTGCAAAACAGTACTTTGTAGAATCAATTCCATAATGATAAATCAGAGAATATTTCATATAATGCATGACTCCATGCATCTATTCTCCAAGATCTGGTCTCTCTGGCTAAGTAGCCAATATGCAGAGAAATTACCGTTTTAACAATGTTGTATTTAAATAGATCAAATATAGACTGAACCCTCTCTAACTGCAAGATATGACCAATTGGACTGTGAGTCTCGTTGCCAAACATGAATCGACATAATGTTTAAGATAAATATGTCAATAGAAATGTGCAAATAATCATACATGCCAAGTTAAAATTGTTGATAAAGAAATTTTATTGTATGGAAAAATGTTAAATTGTCAAAATTTAATAAAAACTATTGAACACTAAAAGGGCAAGGAACTCCAAGGTGACCTCTCATATCCATATAATGTACAGTAGGGGGGTGCATTATCTTTTATAATTTACCCCTTCTCTCCATTAAATTTACTGAACCTACCCACCCACCCCCACCCCTCAGCATCCAACCTCCCCTAACCGCTTGTTTCTCTCCATTAATTTTACTGTCGCTATCACCCCCACCCCCCTACCACACACCCCCCTCCCTGCTTGTTTCGCCTAATCTCCCGGCATTGTAATTCGGCTCACATCTGGCACGATTACCTTCTCTTCCAAACGTAGGAGATACTGCACATCAGCAAAGACAATGTAAACGTACCCACTTCCCCTCCGTAGTTACAATTGCTGATAGCGCAATATCTCCTGCATGTTGAAGAGGAAGTGATCGTGTGAAGAGGAGAGGAGGAACGAGCGAACCTAGAAGAGGTAAGACTTCCGTAATGTTATAAATCGGCGCCCTTCTATGTAGTAGCACGCCAATTATAACGTTATTATCTTACAGGTGGCCCCATAGAAAAGACCTAGGGGGGTAGATTATAAGTACAATAGCTTGAGAAGTCTGAATTATAAAAAAATGTGGGATTCTGGTTTCATTTCAGTGGCTCACTGTTTAACACATAATATTATTAAAATAAGACCACAGATAGAAAATAAAACATATCTATACTTTATTAGGATATGACATTTATATTTTATAATACTTGCACTCTCAAAATGAACTATTCCTTTAATGTATTGATTGAAGCCCGACAGGTCAGCCAGGAGGAAGGACTGTAGGTAATGCATTCGGCCAAACGAACAGTCAGTGTCCAGAAAACCATGCAATTATTTCGGCCCGACCAACCGATATATTGAACTATCGTTCAATGGGGCAGAAATATTGCATGGTGTGTACCCAGATTAAAAAAGTAAAAGAGTAAAAGTTTATTCATACCTGATATATTTTAGCATCTCTCATTAGCTTTTCTACAGGATAATCACTGTTAAATCCATTTCCTCCAAACACTTGAACTGCATCAGATGCCACTTGATTAGCAATGTCTCCAGCAAATGCTTTGGCAATAGAGGCATAGTAAGTGTTTTTTCTGCCCGAGTCAACTTCCCATGCTGCCCTTTGGTATGCGAGTCTGGCAAGTTCCACTTTCATTGCCATTTCTGCCAGCAAGAACGAAACAGCTTGATGCTGGAATTCACAAAAAGCAAACACAATTAGTGGCCTTCAGCTTAAATGTGTTAATATGAGAAGACAAAAAGTATGCCAAAGTTAAACCTAACTAAGCAATATAGAAATAGCAAGCATTTGGGACAAATTAGGTTCCACTTTTAAAGCATAGAACAGCAGCATTCTGCCCGAAAAGGGAAACTAAGTTATCCTAAAAACTTGCAATTGCAAATTTGTTAATAGGTTTGCCTTTCTTTGAAGTTAGAGAAATGTCTGGTAGATATATATACGATCCCTCGCCGGTCTTCTCTCATCTTCCAGGTAATGACTATGAGTCATAGTCGCGACAGGATTGCCATGGCTGCCAATGACTGACTGCTGGCACTCGTAACAGGAGCAGAGGAGTAGGGGCTTCCAGCAAGGGATTTTGGTTCTGTAAGTTCTAATAGCGGATGAAGGTAAGAATAAATCGAAAGTGGGATTTTGGGGGTAATCCTTCTAAATATGTTGAGTCTGTATATGAGTCTGAATTTGCCCTTTATTTGGCTAAAACAGTACAATCCTTACATATTACATAAATATATATATTGCTCAACTGATCCAGTGTAGCTAAGAACTGCTTACACTTAACTATTTAAATTTTTTGACTGAAAGAATGGACTCTTAAGCAGGATACACACATGAACGAGAAAGGGACAATTCCATTGGATCTGAAGGAATTGTCCCTTTCCCGGCAATGCGTATACTTCATAAACAAGCATTCCCGACGCAGATGAACGTTCACAGTTGGCATTGGTTTAGGTTCCGAAAAATCTCCGGCGGCCGCAGGCAGCCCCTTCTACTTCAGTATAAGGAGTTGGACGCAGTCGTGGATAACGTGTCAGTCATGAACATTCTCCCTATGCTTTACATTGGGATAATGTTCAGGACTGTGTGTACCCTTATCTTTGAAAAATGACACACAGAATCACAGTCATTTTTCAGAGATTGGTACTGTGTAAACCCAGAGGAAAAATATTTGTATTTTATACAGTTTAAAATAAACTGTAAATTTACTTTGTCGGCTATCTTGGATGCTACCACACTGCATGTATGAGATGTGATGATACACACATTTATTCTTACAAGTGTCCTTTAGTGTACATTGTACTTTTGAACAGATATTGGCAGTGATGCTGTCAGTAAGCTCCTGATAATGCAGACACCAAACAAATCATTAACACGGTTTTGTAATATGTAACCTATACACTTCAATATATCCATGTAGGCTTAAAAGAAAAATAAAATCAGTTTACATACCTCAGCAATTGATTTTCCAAATGTTTTTCTTTCCAATGCATATTTAGTGGCTTCATCCAAAGCCCTCTGTGCTAATCCAACAGCCCCTGCAGCTACCTTTCAGTTGATCAAGAAAGTAAAAATTAAGATAAAGTTTTACCTCATGAAAAAGAATCTTAATAGAATAAGAAAAAATAATCCAACCGGAGGTCTGGTTTTATCAAAAGCTCCCATTGCAATCTTGAAACCGGCTCCCTCTGCAATTAACACATTTTCTGCAGGAACTCTGACATCTTCAAACACTATCCCTCTTGTATCTGAACAGCGCTGGCCCATGTTCAACTCCTAAAATATACAGAATATAACAGGATAAAACAGACTTGCATTCAGGTATTATCATTATTTTAATAACCATCAATCTTAAATATAGCAAAAAAGTTATCTACATCCTGTTAATCTAGAGATACATATGTTTTTCAAGTGGTTCCTATATAGAGATCCATAGTTTAAAACAAAACACAACAGCAGACAAACTTGTCACTTCAACATAATTTACATAGGAGAAAGACAGTGAGTGAAAATTCTTACGCATACAGTACAAACTCCGTCGGGACCTGTCAGAAGAACAGTGGAGGAGCGCGAGACCAAGTTCCTTATCTTTCTGCAGGTTTTATTGAAGAATGGGAGGTAAGACAGCTCCTTTATCTCCCGTTCTTCAATAAAACTGAAAACCCCAAACTATTTTTCCCCAGTGGAGATTTCCTTTAAATCATCAATTTCTGTGTTATACATCAGGAAAAAAGTTAAAGATTTCCTTTAACATCAAAATGTAGTTTAATTTAGTATGAAAGGGTCTTTACTCTAAAAAAAAAAATCTATTTTTTATAATCATACAGTATGTGCCCTTATAAGTGTACAAGAAGACAGTAAGGGAGGTGGGGGCAATTAGGAGCACTCACTGAACATTAATAATTGAATGACAAAGCAAGCACTGGTTATTATGCGAGTACCACCATTTTACTTATCTCAAATTGTCGTTTCGAAAAAAAGTTGTTTGAGTGAATATAGTAACTCTTTAAAATTTCAGTAAGGGGTAAATAAACTAACCTTTCTGCCAATCTGTACACCAGGGCTATCTGCATCCACAATAAATCCTGTGAATGCTTTTCCAGCAGGAGCTTTGGGATCAGGATTAGTGCGAGCAAGAAGGAAATACCTATAATAAAAAACATTAGAAGTTATTCTTACTCATAGGTGCCCAACATGCAGCTGTGCAAATGTATTTCATGGGGATCCAAGTAATGGATTCACAGATCAGGGACACAAGTTTAACACTGCCACCAATATTTCCCCAAGGCACGTCAACCAGTTTACACATTTAGGGCTAGGCCACACTACCGCATTTTTTGCGCACAGGATTGCATATGCGATTACGTTTAGAATGGAAATCGCGGGGAACGCAAAAATTCACTAGATTTCCGATTGCGCATCCATTTCCGTTTTGCATGCACCATTTTTTCACGCAATTGCATGCGTTTTCTCATTGAAAGTAGCAAAATGGCACGTGCAAACGCGCGACAACGCACCGGAATCGCACCTACAATTGCGTGCAAGATTCTGGTGCGTTGTAGTGTGGCATCCTGTTTTTTATAACACAAGTAAATATTGTAAATTAAACATTACCAGTTTGCTTTTCCACCATTGGTAATCCACATCTTCTGTCCATTGATAATGTACTCACTGCCCTTCTTCTCAGCTTTTGTTTTAATACCTGCCACATCAGAACCTGCACCTGGTTCAGTCACACAGTAAGCCTTAATAGAAAGTAAGAGTCACCACAATGTGGAACAAAACCACTGCATAACAGAATCAGACAAGCAGCGCCAAGACATATTAATGGTAAGTCTTTCTTGTTTAGCACTACTTACCAAACCTTTCAGGTAAATTATTTTTGAAAGACAGAAATGTTTTATGGTAATGCAGTGTTAAATGTCACAATAAGTAAAGCCTTCAATTTTTCATTTGTACTTTTATATCATTTGTTTTACTCTTATTTAATTTAAACGTCAAACCGTCTCTCCTACCCCTAACAGTACACAGGATTAGGACCTAAACTTTTAGATCCTTAACTATGCTGTTAAAGCCCAGATCACAGTGCTAGTCTAGCATCGTCCCCTTCCTGTCCAAAGAGAAGATGCACTCCTTGAATATCACATCTTCCTATAGACTAACTGCGGGACTCAAAGGGGGCAGAGCTAAACCAGTACTGCAATCCGGCATTTGACAGCACAAGGAGTCGGATTTTGGACAAAATAAGGGCGTATGACCTTGTGGCTTAGGTCCTCCCCTGCATACTATTAGGGGAGTGAGTTCTTCTTTAATATTGACTTACTTTCCCACATCTTCATTAGTTGCAGAAGGTAATTCTCCTGCTTCCCAGTGCGCGCATGATCCGCCATGTGGATTGGGCAATGAGCCCTGACCAAATGGCTATTTTGGCCAACAAAGTGCCCATACACGGTATGATTGTAGGACAAACCAACAATGCATACAACATCGTGTGTCATGGGTTGGCCCCCGCAATCGCACATATTTATGAGGCTTTACAGTTATATTCTAATCAGCAGATATCATTGGAGAACATGCAAAGGGGTCTGATGATATCACAGCAAGAAGTTAAAAAGGAGAAGAAAGGTCTGTTAAATGGAGCAATGGGAATATACATTTTCAGAAAAATCATGAGGGCACTTGAATGCTGCCCCCCCCCCAAATGCCACTAGCTGCCTTAAAGGGGCAGTATGCAGCAAAAGTGCACAGGTGGTGGTAGAGGGGAACATTCAAGTGCCCCCCTATATCCCCCTCGACCTCCACCGGTTTCATGAAAATCCGGAGGGAGGGGGGGGAATGGGGAGATTGCAGCTCCTTAAGCCATGATTGCATAGTCTCTACTTAGCAATGACTTAGAAAAAATATGTTCCGGGAAGTGATTTTTCTGATTGGATTTTGACTTTGAAAACGTAATTTATGCCCATTTTCCAAGTTCATTATCATTCCCTATGACAGGGATCCTCAAACTACAGCTCTCCAGATGTTTGAAAACTATAACTCCCAGCATTCCTAGGCTTTCCTCTGTAGTTTCCTCTGGGAGTTGTAGTTTTCAAACATCTGGATAGCCACAGTTTGAGGTTCACCGTCCTAAGATGATCTGATGATTATCTTTGGGAATGTTAAAAAAAAAAAAAACATACATGCATACATAAAAACATCTTAAAGTGAAACAAACTCCTTTTCCCCCCCACAATTTCTACCCTTGGCTTATATTAGATTCAATCTGTTTTATTAGTTTTTTAGGTAAAAGTACCTCGACTGATACTCGAGTATATATCGTAATTTTATTCCACTACCTTGAAATTGTGTATCCTGGTAAAAACAGCAGATGTATTTATGGAACACACATTTTTGGTCACTAAACAGGAACATGCAAACTTACACACATTAAGGGCTCTTCAGTCATTCTTCCTAAATATTTCTTTTGTTGGGCTTCATTTCCTGCTATTATGACTGGCATTTGCTAGAATAAAAATAATTTTATTGTTACTGTCCAAAGTAAGAAAAAAAAATCCTGCTCATGAACTCAGTACATCTATTTATAGGATGTTTGTTTTTGGTATTTTAAAAGCATTACATATTATACAATATTTTAGCATAGAGATAAGTTTTCAGATGTGCAACCAAGGATATAACCTCAATTCATAGATTCTGAAATAAGAAGAAAACTAAAATAAAATATATAATTAAAGATATCCTACTCCAACTCTAGGCTAATTGAAGATCTTCACACTATTTTTTGTTACTCCAATTATTAAAATATTTTTGGTATTATTTGGTCTGAGGAAGGAACTGCACGGGTTCCGAAACGTTACTAATAAATAATAATTTGATTCACTAGGACTGGTGTGCCCAGCGTACTTCATCTATATATTTGTCTACTGTTGGCTACAGTGCTTGGAGCACCCAGCATTTTGGAACTGTATTTACACCTTTAGGTGTGCAAGGTCCTATCCATTATATTTGTCTAATTATTGAAAAAGTACTCTGGGGTGAAAGTAAAATCCTCTAGCCATTTAGTATTTTCCACAAATATTACAGACCCCTGCCAATATTACAGACCCCTATACATATGGGTGCCAATATTACAGACCCCTATACATATGGGAGCCAAACACATTTTCTTGACTTACTCCTAAGGAATTTGCTTCTATGGCTGTTTGGACACCAGTACATCCATAAGCAATTTCTTCTGTAATAAGGCAAGTATCAAAAATTCCAAGATCCAGACCACCTGCAAAGGATTTAAAACATTGAGGGATTACTAAAAATAATACATGTTGCAATGGCTACTTAAAAATGTTGTAGAAATAAAAAATATCCTTACCACAATGCTCTGGGATGTGTCCATTCATTAAGCCAAGTTCCCATGCTCTTTTAATGAGTGGTACTGGATACTGAATTGTGAATGAAAATTACACTGATTATATAACATAAGAAATTAAGCAATTCAAAGTAAAGGTTAATTATTTACCTCCCCTGTCTTATCATAGTGAGCAGCTGATGGTATTATCTCTTCCCTTGCAAATTTTCTTGCAGTGGCTTGAAACTCTTTTTGCTGTTCTGTAAGCGCTTTTATGGAGAAATTATTTAAAAAGAACAAGTAACATCAGAATTTATAGAGAGTATATAATCCACAAATAGCAAAACCAATAATTATAAATACTGCAAATAATAAACACAATCAACAACACCAATTACAAAGTAATAATGAAGATAATCATTTTTATTATCAACAACAAAACATCAGTCATGTCAACTTTATCCATGCTCTAGGACTGAAATGCTTTTTCAGGTTTTTATTTAAATATTTTGGCATAAAAATTATCTGATTATATGATTGTGCGTTAAAAAACACACAATAATGTTGGCCAGTCGTACTGACCACACTAGATGCTCTGTGCTGTGAGCCACTTCACAGAGCACACGCGATCACCATTTTTTGCTCAATTACAAAGCACAAAAAAAAAAAAAAAGATTGGTGGATCACATTGTAATCGTTGCATGTACGATTTCGGTGCACTGTAGTGTCGCCTCAGTCTAAGTCACTAATAAACCCTTTTTTATCTTTAAATGAGTTTATTTAAAATGATAAATAAAAAGGGATTTTTAAAAAAATTTTTTTTTAAAGGGAGTAATTCTATTGCCTGTAAGATGAAAACAGTCAGTGTGTTAGGGGTGCCTAATAAATTACAAGTGAGCAGGGTGTCTCTAGGGTCTGAGAAGATCAGGGGCACTTTCAGGCCCCCTTCCCCATCCCAATTAAGCCACACCCACTATGTACTTAATAAAGGTAGACAGAGAGACAAACAGACAGACAGACAGACAAACATAAACAAACAGAGAGATATATCTGTTGTATTCAATTAGATCAACTGGACTTGAAGTTTAGTTCTTGAAGACGTGTCTGCCATGTACAATGCTGTTTTGACACCTTACCATGGGCGTTCCTATAACACCTCTTAGCCACTATGCAATCACGCACTTGACACCTGGCTGTGGTATGCTAATTGGGATTTTACAGGGTTCATAATTGCCACATAATTGTACAAGTCATTCTGAATTGAGAAAGCCAGTCGGATGACCAGCGAAACGTCTTCAAGAACTAAACTTCAAGTCCGGTTGATCTAATTGAATACAACAGATATACCATGACCTGGATGAATTAGTAGAAGCTTTCACAAGCAAACCGAGAGATAGATACACAGCCAGGAAGTCATAAACAGAAAGACAGAGAAATAGACAGAGATACACAATTAATGACACAAAGGCATAGTATTACATTATATGATAGCAAACACTGGCAATTTCAGTTTATACTGCTAGCAAACTGTCATTCTCATCGCCCACTGGGAGCCATGGGCATTTCATCCCCCACTGGGAGCCAGGGCATTTCATCACCCACTGGGAGCCATGGCCATTTCATCACCCACTGGGAGCCATGGGCATTTCACATGCACCCCCTGGGAGCCATGGGCATTTTCATACCCACTGGAGCCATGGGCATTTCATCACCCACTGGGAGCCATGGGCATTTTCATCACCCATGGCCTGGAGCCATGGGCATTTCATCACCCACTGGAAGCCATGGGCATTCATCACCCACTGGGAGCCATGGGCATTTCATCACCCACTGGTGGTCCGAGCATGGGCATTTCATCACCCCTGAAGCCTGCATTTCATCACCCACTGGAGCCATGGGCATTTCTCACCCACTGGTAGCCATGGGCATTTCATCACCCACTGGTACCATGGGCATTTCATCACCCATGGTGCATGGGCATTCATCACCCACTGGTAGCCATGGCATTTCATCACCCACTGTAGCCATGGGCATTCATCACCATGGTAGCCATGGGCATTTCATCACCCCTGGTAGCCAGGGCATTTACATACAGGTAGTCATGTATCTGTTGTATTCTGTTAGAGCAACTGTACACCTGGCTATGATATGCTAATTGGTACATAATTGCCACAGTTCTTGTACAAGTCATTCTGAATTGAGAGCCAGTCGGATGACCAGCAAACGTCTTCAAGAACTAACTTCAAGTCCAGTTGATCTAATTGAATACAACAATATACCATGACCTGGATGAATTAGAAGCTTCACAAGCAAACCGAGAGATAGATACACAGCCAGAAGTCTAAACAGAAAGACAGAGAAATAGACAGAGATACACAATTAATGACACAAGGCATAGTATTCCATTATACGAATAGCAACTGCAATTTCAATATCACTTGGTAGCAAACTCAAAATTTCAGTTTATACTGCTAGCAACTGTCATTTCATCGCCCACTGGAGCCATGGGCATTCATCACCCACTGGAGCCATGGCATTTCACACCACTGGTAGCCATGGGCATTTCATCACCCACTGGTAGCCATGGCATTTCATCACCCACTGGTAGCCTGGCTTCATCACCCACTGGTAGCCTGGGCATTTCATCACCCCCATGGTACCATGGGCATTTCATTACATACAGGTATCATGTATCTGTTGTTCTGTTAGAGCAACTGTACACCTGGCTATGATATGCTAATTGGTACATAATTGCCAACAGATTCTTGTACAAGTCATTCTGAATTGAGAAAGCCAGTCAGATGCCTAGCGAAACGTCTTCAGGAACTAAACTCTAAGTCCAGTAGATCTCACTGAATAAAACAGATATACCATGACCTGGATGAATGAGAACCTTCACAAGCATACTGGTAGTCATGGGCATTTCATTACATACTGGTGGCCATGGGGATTTTATACTGGTAGCCATGGGAACTTATCACACACTGGTAGCCATGGGCATTTCATTAAATAACAATAGCTATGGGCATTTCATTACATACTGGTGGTCATGGGGATTTTATCCTGGTAGCCATGGGAACTTCATCACATACTGGTTGCCATGGGCATTTCCTCACACACCTGGTAGCCATTAGCATTTCCTCACACACTGGTAGCCATGGCATCTTCCCACACACTGGTAGCCATGGGCATTTCATTACATAATAATAGCTATGGCATTTCATTACATAATAGAAGCCATGGGCATTTCATTACATACTGAAACTATGGGCATTTATACTAGTAGCCATGGGCATTTTATACTAGTAGCCATGGGCATTTTATAACTAGTAGCCATGGGCTTTTATACTAGTAGCCATGGGCATTTTATCACATACTGGTAGCCATGGGCATTTCATCACACACTGGTAGCCATGGGCATTTCATCACACCTGTACCTGGCATTTCCACACACACTGGTAGCCATGGGCATTTCACACACACTTGGTACCATGGGCATTTCATCACACACTGATAGCCATGGGCATTTCCTCACCACCTGGTAGCCATGGGCATTTCATCACACACTGGTAGCCATGGGCATTTCATCACACACTGGTAGCCAGGGCATTTCATCAACACTGGTACCATGGGCATTTCATCACACACTGGTGGCCATGGGCATTTCATTACATAATGTTGGCCATGGGCATTTTATCTGGTAGCCAGTAGCATTTCTAACATACTAACATAACTGAGACTGCTCATTACTTCATAACCAAAGGGAACTTTTAAAGGGATACCTAAAAAGATTACCGGCACTAGCAAGGTAAGTTAAGTCTTGCAGTGTTCCCCAGGCGTTCTATAATTCACAGGGAGGTGGGAATAAGCATTCTTACCTACTTGTGAATAATAGATTCAGAAACAATGTACTTACTAAAGCCGGTTTATTGTCCCTTTAAGCTCTAGTAAATGGAGAGAGTTGCATTCCAAAAATTCAGGAACTCCATATCTGGAACCAAACACCAAGATATATAAAGTTTTGGTGGAACATTTCCCTTCCTCAGGTGATGCAAAAAAAGTTCTGAGGATTTGACCCCATGACCTCTTGGGCTGTGAGTTTCTAAAAAGTGTGCTTAGACTGGTGAGCAACCACTACATATGCAAATAATACGGTACATTTGGAACAGATTGGTCACAGTTTGCCCATGGAGGAGGGGAGGTTGTATTTTCAGGAGTGGTTCCAAATAAAGTGTTTCTTAAAGGGCATGTCCACCCCAGCCCCACCGCTATAAAATAATTTTAAGAAAGTGCCCCCCGATCTTTACTTACCTTCCTTCTCTCCTCCGACGCATTGCCCGGCCTTCTGCTTGCAAGACACTGCCAGCAGGGGTCGGACCGGCAGCCATCACGGACGCGGCTGACGGCTGCTCAGAGCTGGAGAGAGAGGATGGTAAGTAGAATTCGGGGACTTTCTTAAAATTATTTTTTAGCGGATGGGGCTGGGGAAGAAATACTATTATATGGCCAAGTGTTTTTATGGTAGGGGGAGGGATCGCAAAACGGGAGGGAGAGAAGGGCTGCAGTACGCATGCCAAACTTCTCCCAGAGGCGAGACAGGAGCAGAGTCCTTATGGACTCTGCAGTACTCCTGGTGGGCATTTTTTGGGACTTTGGGGGGGGGGGGATTACAGGAGAACCACATGGAGCTGGGATGTAAGGTTTTTATTACACTACATGGTGGGGCCATTAGTGGGGGGGTTATAGTTTTGGGGGTGGACATGCCCTTTAATGTCAGAGAACAAATAACTTCATTTACGTTAGCTTATATAGTTATAGGATGTTCACTACTTATATAGTTATATAGATTTTAAAACCGCATTGTATGACAATAATAATGTAGGGTTCTCCAATAACATATTTATCAGTCCTCTAGAACTTACCAAAATTAAACCCATGAAGGATGGGGATGAGGATGCTGCAGCTTGTGCAATGGTAGAGTGGAAACAGCAGCCATACCTTGCTATACACTGAACACCTGTGGAACAAAACCACATTAAAAAAAATAAACTCCTAACAAAAAAAACTTTATTTTTTTTTGAGCTGCCGATACTATAAATGACTCGTGTGCTAGGTGAAAAAGATTTAGGGGTTCTAGTAGCAATCGTTTTTTTTGGCCTTCAATTAATTATTTAGGGATGGATTTTGGAGTGCGCTGTGTTAGCACAGGACTCATGGCACACCAAGAGGATGGGGATGGTGCCACTGTCTCCCCACTGCCCTGTCTACCCTTTTTGCGGTTTGGTGCGCATTACATGCTCCCAATAGCACAATAGGTTTAACATCAAAGGAAATTGCAGTGCCACATATCGCAAATTGCAATTGTGCTGCGTCGCACGATTCTAGTAAGCTGCCTAGTTTGGCCTCCCAGTTTATATGGCTTTACAATGCCCTTCTGGGCAGGTTTCTTTACGTTGCAATACAAAAACACCTATAGGCATCAGATAACCACTTGAAACAGGATGACTAACCTTCCTTTTGTCGGATGCTACATTAAAAGGTGAAACCAACTGTTTACTGTAACTTTCCCTTTCTAGTACAGTTTGTTCCTTCCCCGGAGATTTATTTCACGGTTGTCATTAACAATTGTTTACTGTATTTGCTTAAAGAGCAACTGTGGTCTCTGAACAAGCAACGGTTAAATAAGCCTTCGTAGTCTTTCCTCCCAATGAGAGCAGGATCACCTCTCTGGCTGCAGCCTGTGAGAAATAAATTGCAGATATCTAAAGCTTACTGCTCCAGTATCTTTAGTGATGATGCAGAGAGATCCTACGGCATAGGCAACCTGTAGATCTCCAATCTGAAAACTGCAACTCACAGAATTCCCTAACTACAGATGCTTGTAGAGGATGCTGGGAGATGTAGTATCAAAAGTATAGAGCTCTACGTTTGCCTATCCCTCACTTAAAATTATTAGACATGGAACTACCCCACCCAACGGAACAGAACCAGACAGAAAATGCCAGGTACGAACATTGTGTGTGTATAGGTTTGTTATATAATCGCAATGCAAATTCAGCTCAACATCATTTCCATTGAAGCACGTTACTGTCCATAGCCCACAGAGTCTCCCTGACAGTGCAGTGTGGTCTATCACGGACCACCGCAGGTTTCGGCTAAACCACTGAATGTGAGAAATCTGCACTTTATGGCGCAATTTTGATGCTAAGTCCGGCATTACCCTTTGCGCTTTCAGGACCGACATCCTGTCCTCTTCACTTTTCAACTTTTTTACCTCTTTCTGTCGCACGTTTTCCTACCTCACGCGTCTTGTGGGAGTCGGGATGACGTAATCAGTAACGGAAGCTGTGTAGTTCGCAATATATGTGACAGGTAATCATGGTTGGTTTAACTTTGTGGCTTAACAGGGAAACGAATTCTGAATGCAGGACATAGAACTAGGAAAGCCAATATGTTTTATAAACAAACCGTGTTTGTTTACATTTGCTTCTTTATCCCAAGAAAGTAGTTTAGTACATAATTCAGACACTGCGCACAGAATCCAGACACTACACACATTGAGTCAGAGCATTTCATCACCCACTGGAAGCCATGGGCATTTCATCACCCACTGGGAGCCATGGGCATTTCATCACCCCACTGGGAGCCATGGGGCTCATTTCATCACCCACTGGAGCCATGGGCATTTCATCACCCACTGGGAGCCTGGGCATTTCATATTCATCACCCACTGGGAGCCATGGGCATTTATCACACCCCTGGGAGCCATGGGCATTTCATCACCCACTGGGAGCCATGGGCATTTCATCACCCACTGGAGCCATGGGCATTTCATCACCCACTGGGAGCCATGGGCATTTCATCACCCACTGGTAGCCATGGGCATTTCATCACCCACTGGAAGCCATGGCATTTCATCACCCACTGGGAGCCATGGGCATTTCATCACCCACTGGGAAGCCATGGGCATTTCATCACCACTGGTAGCCATGGGCATTTCATCACCCACTGGTAGCCATGGGCATTTCATCACCCACTGGTACCATGGGCATTCATCACCCCTGGTAGCCATGGCATTTCATCACCCACTGTAGCCATGGGCATTTCATCACCCCACTGGTAGCCATGGGCATTTCATTACATACAGGTAGTCATGTATCTGTTGTATTCTGTTAGAGCAACTGTACACCTGGCTATGATATGCTAATTGGTACATAATTGCCACAGATTCTTGTACAAGTCATTCTGAATTGAGAACCAGTCGGATGACCAGCGAAACGTCTTCAAGAACTAAACTCAAGTCCAGTTGATCTATTGAATACAACAGATATACCATGACCTGGATGAATTAGAAGCTTCACAACAAACCGAGAGATAGATACACGCCAGAAGTCATAAACAGAAAGACAGAGAATAGACAGAGATACACAATTAATGACACAAAGGCATAGTATTCCATTATACGAATAGCAAACTGGCAATTTCAATATACACTTGGTAGCAAACTCAAAATTTCAGTAATACTGCTAGCAAACTGTCATTTCATCGCCCACTGGGAGCCATGGGCATTTCATCACCCACTGGGAGCCATGGGCATTTCATCACCCACTGGTAGCCATGGGCATTTCATCACCCACTGGTAGCCATGGGCATTTCATCACCCACTGGTAGCCATGGGCATTTCATCACCCACTGGTAGCCATGGCATTTCATCACCCCTGGTAGCCAGGGCTTTCATTACATACAGGTACGTATGTATCTGTTGTATTCGTTAGAGCAACTGTACACCTGGCTTGATAGGCTAATTGGTACATAATTGCCAACAGATTCTTGTACAAGTCATTCGAATTGAAAAGCCAGTCAATGCCTAGCGAAACGTCTCAGGAACTAAACTCTAATGTCCAGTAGATCTCACTGATAAAACAGATATCACCTGACCTGGATGAATGAGAACCTTCACAAGCATACTGGTAGTCATGGGCATTTCATTACATACTGGTGGCCATGGGGATTTTATACTGGTAGCCATGGGAACTTCATCACACACTGGTAGCCATGGGCATTTCATTAAATAACAATAGCTATGGGCATTTCATTACATACTGGTGGTCATGGGGATTTTATACTGGTAGCCAGGGGAACTTCATCACCATACTGGTTGCCATGGGCATTTCCTCACACACTGGTAGCCATTAGCATTTCCTCACACACTGGTAGCCATGGGCATTTCCCACACACTGTACCATGGGCATTTCTTACATAATAATAGCTATGGGCATTTCATTACATAATAGAGCATGGGCATTTCATTACATACTGGAAACTATGGGCTTTTATACTAGTAGCCATGGGCATTTTATACTAGTAGCCATGGGCATTTTTACTAGTAGCCATGGGCATTTTATACTAGTAGCCATGGGCATTTTATCACATACTGGTAGCCATGGGCATTTCATCACACACTGGTAGCCATGGGCATTTCATCACACACTGGTAGCCATGGGCATTTCATCACACACTGGTAGCCATGGGCATTTCATCACACACTGGTAGCCATGGGCATTTCATCACACACTGATAGCCATGGGCATTTCCTCACACACTGGTAGCCATGGGCATTTCATCACACACTGGTAGCCATGGGCATTTCATCACACACTGGTAGCCATGGGCATTTCATCACACACTGGTAGCCATGGGCATTTCATCACACACTGGTGGCCATGGGCATTTCATTACATAATGTTGGCCATGGGCATTTTATACTGGTAGCCAGTAGCATTTCTTAACATACTAACATAACTGAGACTGCTCATTACTTCATAACCAAAGGGTGAACTTTTAAAGGGATACTAAAAGATTACCGGCACTAGCAGGTAAGTTAAGTCTTGCAGTGTTCCCCAGGCGTTCTATAATCACAGGGAGGTGGGAATAAGCATTCTTACCTACTTGTGAATAATAGATTCAGAACCAATGTACTACTAAAGCCGGTTTATTGTCCCTTTAAGCTCTAGTAAATGGAGAGAGTTGCATTCCAAAAATTCAGGAACTCCATATCTGGAACCAAACACCAAGATATAAATTTTTGGTGGGAACATTTCCCTTCCTCAGGTGATGCAAAAAAGTTCTGAGGATTTGACCCCATGACCTCTTGGGCTGTGAGTTTCTAAAAAGTGTGCTTAGACTGGTGAGCAACCACTACATATGCAAATAATACAGGTACATTTGGAACATATTGGTCACAGTTTGCCCATTGGAGGAGGGGGAGGTTGTATTTTCAGAGTGGTTCCAAATAAAGTGTTTCTTAAAGGGCATGTCCACCCCAGCCCAACCGCAAATAATTTTAGACGTGCCCCGATCTTCTACCTTCCTTCTCTCCTCCGACGCTTGCCCCGCCTTCTGCTTGCGACTGCCGCAGGGGTCGGACCGGCAGCCCAATCACGACCGGCTGACGGCTGCTCAGAACGCTGGAGAGAGAGGGATGGTAAGTAGAATTCGGGACTTTCTTAAATTATTTTTTAGCGGAGGGGGCTGGGGGAAGAAATACTATTATATGGCCAAGTTTTTTTATGGTAGGGGGAGGGATCGCAAAACGGGAGGGAGAAAGGGCTGCATTACGCATGCCAAACTTCTCCCAGAGGCGAGACGGAGGCAGAGTCCTAATGGACTCTGCAGTACTCCTGGTGGCAGTTTTTGGGACTTTGGGGGGGGGGGGATTACAGGAGAAACCACATGGAGCTGGGATGTAAGGTTTTTATTACACTACATGGTGGGGCCATTAGTGGGGGGGATTATAGTTTTGGGGGTGGACATGCCCTTTAATGTCAGAGAACAAATAACTTCATTTACGTTAGCTTATATAGTTATAGGATGTTCACTACTTATATTAAGTTATATAATTTAAAACCGCATTGTATGACAAATAATATGTAGGGTTCTCCAATAACATATTTATCAGTCCTCTAGAACTTACCAAAATTAAACCCATGAGAGGATGGGGATGAGGATGCTGCAGCTTGTGCAATGGTAGAGTGGAAACAGCAGCCATACCTTGCTATACACTGAAACACCTGTGGACACAAACCACATTAAAAAAAATAAACTCCTAACAAAAAAAACTTTAATTTTTTTTGAGCTGCCGATACTATAAATATGACTCGGTGCTAGTGTAAAAGATTTAGGGGTTCTAGTAGCAAATCGTTTTTTTGCCTTCAATTAATTATTTAGGGATAGGATTTTGGAGTGCGCTGTGTTAGCACAGGACTCATGGCACACCAAGAGGATGGGGATGGTGCCCACTGTCTCCACTGCCCTGTCTACCCTTTTTGCGGGTTTGGTGGCGCATTACATGCTCCACAATAGGTTAACATCAAAGGAATTGCAGTGCACATGAATCGCAAATTGCAATTGTGCTGCGTCGCACGATTCTAGTAAGCTGCCTAGTTTGGCCTCCCAGTTTATATGGCTTTACAATGCCCTTCTGGGCAGGTTTCTTTACGTTGCAAATACAAAAACACCTATAGGCCATCAGATAACCACTTGAAACAGGATGACTAACCTTCCTTTTGTCGGATGCTACATTAAAAGGTGAAACCAACTGTTTACTGTACTTTCCCTTTCTAGTACAGTTTGTTCCTTCCCCGGAGATTTATTTCACGGTTTCATTAACAATTGTTTACTGTATTTGCTTAAAGAGCAACTGTGGTCTCTGAACAAGCAACGGTTAAATAAGCCTTCGTAGTCTTTCCTCCAATGAGAGCAGGATCACCTCTCTGGCTGCAGCCTGTGAGAAATAAATTGCAGATATCTAAACTTACTGCTCCAGTATCTTTAGTGATGATGCGAGAGATCCTACAGGCATAGGCAACCTGTAGATCTCCAATCTGAAAACTGCAACTCACAGAATTCCCTAACTACAGATGCTTGTAGAGGAATGCTGGGAGATGTAGTATCAAAGTATAGAGCTCTACGTTTGCCTATCCCTCACTTAAAATTATTAGACATGGAACTACCCCACCCAACGGAACAGAACCAGACAGAAAATGCCAGGTACGAACATTGTGTGTGTATAGGTTTGTATATAATCGCAATGCAAATTCAGCTCAACATCATTTCCATTGAAGCACGTTACTGTCCATAGCCCACAGAGTCTCCCTGACAGTGCAGTGTGGTCTATCCGGACCACCGCAGGTTTCGGCTAAACCACTGAATGTGAGAAATCTGCACTTTATGGCGCAATTTTGATGCTAAGTCCGGCATTACCCTTTGCGCTTTCAGGACCGACATCCTGTCCTCTTCACTTTTCAACTTTTTTACCTCTTTCTGTCGCACGTTTTCCTACCTCACGCGTCTTGTGGGAGTCGGGATGACGTAATCAGTAACGGAAGCTGTGTAGTTCGCAATATATGTGACAGGTATCATGGTTGGTTTAACTTTGTGGCTTAACAGGGAAACGAATTCTGAATGCGGACATAGAACTAGGAAAGCCAATATGTTTTATAAACAAACCGTGTTTGTTTACATTTGCTTCTTTATCCCAAGAAAGTAGTATTAGTACATAATTCAGACACTGCGCACAGAATCCAGACACTACACACATTGAGTCAGAGTAGCCATGGGCATTTCATCACCCACTGGTAGCCATGGGCATTTCATTACATACAGGTAGTCATGTATCTGTTGTATTCTGTTAGAGCAACTGTACACCTGGCTATGATATGCTAATTGGTACATAATTGCCACAGATTCTTGTACAAGTCATTCTGAATTGAGAAAGCCAGTCGGATGACCAGCGAAACGTCTTCAAGAACTAAACTTCAAGTCCAGTTGATCTAATTGAATACAACAGATATACCATGACCTGGATGAATTAGAAGCTTCACAAGCAAACCGAGAGATAGATACACAGCCAGGAAGTCATAAACAGAAAGACAGAGAAATAGACAGAGATACACAAATTAATGACACAAAGGCATAGTATTCCATTATACGAATAGCAAACTGGCAATTTCAATATACACTTGGTAGCAAACTCAAAATTTCAGTTTATACTGCTAGCAAACTGTCATTTCATCGCCCACTGGGAGCCATGGGCATTTCATCACCCACTGGGAGCCATGGGCATTTCATCACCCACTGGGAGCCATGGGCATTTCATCACCCACTGGTAGCCATGGGCATTTCATCACCCACTGGTAGCCATGGGCATTTCATCACCCACTGGTAGCCATGGGCATTTCATCACCCACTGGTAGCCATGGGCATTTCATTACATACAGGTAGTCATGTATCTGTTGTATTCTGTTAGAGCAACTGTACACCTGGCTATGATATGCTAATTGGTACATAATTGCCAACAGATTCTTGTACAAGTCATTCTGAATTGAGAAAGCCAGTCAGATGCCTAGCGAAACGTCTTCAGGAACTAAACTCTAAGTCCAGTAGATCTCACTGAATAAAACAGATATACCATGACCTGGATGAATGAGAACCTTCACAAGCATACTGGTAGTCATGGGCATTTCATTACATACTGGTGGCCATGGGGATTTTATACTGGTAGCCATGGGAACTTCATCACACACTGGTAGCCATGGGCATTTCATTAAATAACAATAGCTATGGGCATTTCATTACATACTGGTGGTCATGGGGATTTTATACTGGTAGCCATGGGAACTTCATCACATACTGGTTGCCATGGGCATTTCCTCACACACTGGTAGCCATTAGCATTTCCTCACACACTGGTAGCCATGGGCATTTCCTCACACACTGGTAGCCATGGGCATTTCATTACATAATAATAGCTATGGGCATTTCATTACATAATAGAAGCCATGGGCATTTCATTACATACTGGAAACTATGGGCATTTTATACTAGTAGCCATGGGCATTTTATACTAGTAGCCATGGGCATTTTATACTAGTAGCCATGGGCATTTTATACTAGTAGCCATGGGCATTTTATCACATACTGGTAGCCATGGGCATTTCATCACACACTGGTAGCCATGGGCATTTCATCACACACTGTATAAAATCATCTTCAGTCAAATATACTCTAACCTACTCTCACCCCGGGCTTACTCAGAGCCTCACGCCCCCCTGAATAATAAGTGCACATTTACTTCATACATGTGCCATGCACCTACCGAGCCTAAACCTGAGTGGACAAAAGTGTCGCCACGCACTGGGAAGCTTCTTCTCACGAAGACCCGGGGGCTGGATGAGGCGGATATCTCTGAATTGTGTATATAATATAGTAAATAATATGCACCCCGCTGTAATTCTAGCAAGATATTAGATGTTACCGAGAGATTCCAATGACCATATAAAGCACGAGGCCAATACAGGCAATTAAAAAAAATAAAAATACGGCAATTATAGACTAGCTCACTTCTGGACACTGGCGGCAAAAAAACCAATATAGATGAACTACTAAGAAAACACCAGGTCTCCCCAATATACCCATGTTAGCCCTTTAGCTTCGAGGTGTTGTAACAAAGGGGAATTTTATGCTTATATGGGTGGGAATGCCAAATAGTACAAACTTATGGAACTGTATTTACAAACCATATCAGACAACCCTAATGTATAATGTTCAACCCACACCACAGTAGCTTTCCTAGGCCAGAGATACCATCAGCTCAACCACACAAAATTATTACAATATGCAATGTTGGCTACAAAAATCCATCATAGGAGGCACATATGGAAAGACCCTCCTTGGATTGCAAACAGTACTTGTAGAATCAATTCCATAATGATAAATCATAGAATATTTCATATAATGCATGACTCCATGCATCTATCTCCAAGATCTGGTCTCTCTGGCTAAGTAGCCATATGCAAGAAATTACCGTTTTAACATGTTGTATTTAAATAGATCAAATATAGACTGAACCCTCTCTAACTGCAAGATATGACCAATTGGACTGTGAGTCTCGTTGCCAAACATGAATCGACATAATTTAAATAAATATGTCAATAGAAATGTGCAAATAATCATACATGCCAAGTTAAAATTGTTGATAAAGAATTTTATTGTATGGAAAAATGTTAAATTGTCAAATTTAATAAAACTATTGAACACTAAAGGGCAAGGAACTCCAAGGTGACCTCTCATATCCATATAATGTACAGTAGGGGTGCATTATCTTTTATATTTACCCCTCTCCTCCATTAATTTACTGAACCTACCCACCCACCCCCACCCCTCAGCATCCAACCTCCCCTAACCGCTTGTTTCTCTCCATTAATTTTACTGTCGCTATCACCCCCACACCCCCACCAACACACACCCCCCCCTGCCTTGTTTCGCCTAATCTCCCGGCATTTGTAATTCGGCTCACATCTGGCACGATTACCTTCTCTCCAACCGTAGGAGATACTGCACATCAGCAAAGACATGAAACGTACCCCTTCCCCTCCGTATTTACAATTGCTGATAGCGCAATATCTCCTGCATGTTGAAGAGGAAGTGATCGTGTGAAGAGGAAGAGGAACGGCGAACCTAGAAAGGTAAGACTTCCGTAATGTTTAATCGGCGCCCTTCTATGTAGTAGCACGCCAATTATAACGTTATATCTTACAGTTGGCCCCATAGAAAAGACCTAGGGGGGTAGATTATAAGTACAATAAGCTTGAGAAGTCTGAATTATAAAAAAATTGGGATTCTGGTTTCATTTCAGTGGCTCACTGTTTACCACATAATATTATTAAATAAGACCACAGATAGAAAATAAAACATATCTATACTTTATTAGGATTGACATTTATATTTTATATACTTGCACTCTCAAAATGAACTATTCCTTTAATGTATTGATTGAACCCGACAGGTCAGCCAGGAGAAGGACTGTAGGTAATGCATTCGGCCAAACGAACAGTCAGTGTCCAGAAAACCATGCAATTATTTCGGCCCGACCAACCGATTATTAAACTATCGTTCAATGGGGCAGAAATATTGCATGGTGTGTACCCCAGATTAAAAAGTAAAAGAGTAAAAGTTTATTCATACCTGATATATTTTGCATCTCTCATTAGCTTTTCTACAGGATAATCACTGTTAAATCCATTTCCTCCAAACACTTGAACTGCATCAGATGCCACTTGATTAGCAATGTCTCCAGCAATGCTTTGGCAATAGAGGCATAGTAAGTGTTTTTTCTGCCCGAGTCAACTTCCCATGCTGCCCTTTGGTATGCGAGTCTGGCAAGTTCACTTTCATTGCCATTTCTGCCAGCAAGAACGAAACAGCTTGATGCTGGAATTCACAAAAACACAACACATTATGTGCCTTCAGCTTAAATGTGTTAATATGAGAAGACAAAGTATGCCAAAGTTAAACCTAACTAAGCAATATAGAAATAGCAGCATTTGGGACAAATTAGGTTCCACTTTAAAGCATAGAACAGCACATTCTGCCCAAAAGGGAAACTAAGTTTACCTAAAAACTTGCAATTGCAAATTTGTTAATAGGTTTGCCTTTCTTTGAAGTTAAGAAATGTCTGGTAGATATATAACGATCCCTCGCCGGTCTTCTCTCCTCTCCAGGTAATGACTATGAGCATAGTCGCGACAGGATTGCCATGGCTGCCATGACTGACTGCTGGCACTCGTAACAGGAGCAGGAGTAGGGCTTCCAGCAAGGGATTTTGGTTCTGAAGTTCTAATAGCGGATGAAGGTAAGAATAAATCGAAAGTGGGATTTTGGGGGTAATCCTTCTAATATGTTGAGTCTGTATAGTCTGAATTTGCCCTTTATTTGGCTAAAACAGTACAATCCTACTATTACATAAAATTATATTGCTCAACTGATCCAGTGAAGCTAAGAACTGCTTACCCTTAACTATTTAAATTTTTTGACTAAAAGAATGGACTCTTAAGCAGGTACACACATGAACGAGAAAGGGACAATTCCATTGGATCGGAAGGAATTGTCCCTTCCCGGCAATGCGTATACTTCATAAACAAGCATTCCCGACGCAGATAACGTTCACAGTTGGCATTGGTTAGGTTCCGAAAAATCTCCGGCGCCGCAGGCAGCCCCTTCTACTTCAGTATAAGGAGTTGGACGCAGTCGTGGATAACGTGTCAGTCATGAACATCTCCCTATGCTTTACATTGGGATATGTTCAGGACTGTGTGTACCCTTACTTTGAAAAATGACACACGAACAAAGTCATTTTTCAAGATTGTACTGGTAACCCAGAGAAAAATATTTGTATTTTTACAGTTTAAAATAAACTGTAAATTTACTTTGTCGGCTACTTGGATGCACCACACTGCATGTATGAGATGGATGATACACACATTTATTCTTACAAGTGTCCTTTAGTGTACATTGTACTTTTGAACAGATATGGCAGTGATGCTGTCAGAAGCTCCTGATATGCAGACACCAACAAATCATTAACACGGTTTTTGTAATATGTAACCTATACACTTCAATATATCCATGTAGGCTTAAAGAAAAATAAATCAGTTTACATACCTCAGCAATTGATTTTCCAAATGTTTTTCTTTCCAATGCATATTAGTGGCTTCATCCAAAGCCCTCTGTGCTAATCCAACAGCCCCTGCAGCTACCTTTCAGTTGATCAAGAAAGTAAATTAAGATAAAGTTTACCTCATGAAAAAGAATCTTAATAGAATAAGAAAAAATAATCCAACCGGAGGTCTGGTTTTATCAAAAGCTCCCATTGCAATCTTGAAACCGGCTCCCTCTGCAATTAACACATTTTCTGCAGGAACTCTGACATCTTCAAACACTATCCCTTTGTATCTGAACAGCGCTGGCCCAGTTCAACTCCTAAAATATACAGAATATAACAGGATAAAACAGCTTGCATTCAGGTATTATCATTATTTTATAACCATCAATCTAAATATAGCAAAAAAGTTCTACATCCTGTTAATCTAGAGATACATATGTTTTTCAGGGTTCCTATATAGAATCCATAGTTTAAAAAAACAACACACAGCAACAAACTTGTCACTTCACATAATTTACATAGGAGAAAGACAGTGAGTGAAATTCTTTACGCATACAGTACAAACTCCGTCGGACCTGTCAGAAGAACAGTGAGGAGCGCGAGACCAAGTTCCTTATCTTTCTGCAGGTTTTATTGAAGAATGGGAGGTAAGACAGCTCCTTTATCTCCCGTTCTTCAAAAAACTGAAACCCCTGAAATTTCTTCCCCAGTGTTTCCGATTTCTAAATCAATTTTCTGTGTATACATCAGGAAAAAAGTTAAGCTTTCCTTAAACATCAAATGTATGTTTAATTTAGTATGAAAGGGCTTTACTCTAAAAAAAAATCTATTTTTTATAATCATACAGTATGTGCCCTTATAAGTGACAAGAAGACAGTAAGGGAGTGTGGGCAATTAGGAGCACTCACTAACATTAATATTGAATGACAAAGCAAGCACTGGTTATTATGCGAGTACCACCATTTTTCTATCTCAAATTGTCGTTTCGAAAAAAAGTTGTTTGAGTGAATATAGTAACTCTTTAAAATTTCAGTAAGGGGAAATAAACTAACCTTTCTGCAATCTGTACACCAGGGCTATCTGCATCCACAATAAATCCTGTGAATGCTTTTCCAGCAGGAGCTTTGGGATCAGGATTAGTGCGAGCAAGAAGGAAATACCTATAATAAAAAACATTAGAAGTTATTCTTACTCATAGGTGCCCAACATGCAGCTGTGCAATGTATTTCATGGGGATCCAAGTAATGGATTCACAGATCAGGGACACAAGTTTAACACTGCCACCAATATTTCCCAAGGCACGTCAACCATTACTACCATTTAGGGCTAGGCCACACTACCCCGCATTTTTGCGCACAGGATTGCATATGCGATTACGTTTAGAATGGAAATCGCGGGGAACGCAAAAATTCACTAGATTTCCGATTGCGCATCCATTTCCTTTTTGCATGCACCATTTTTTCACGCAATTGCATGCGTTTTTCTCATTGAAAGTAGCAAAATGGCACGTGCAAACGCGCGACACGCACCGGAATCGCACCTACAATTGCGTGCAAATTCTGGGTGCTTGTAGTGTGGCATCCTGTTTTTTATAACACAAGTAAATATTGTAAATTAAACATTACCAGTTTGCTTTTCCACCATTGGTAATCCACATCTTCTGTCCATTGATAATGTACTCACTGCTTCTTCTCAGCTTTTGTTTAATACCTGCCACATCAGAACCTGCACCTGGTTCAGTCACACAGTAAGCCTTAATAGAAAGTAAGAGTCACCACATGTGGACAAAACCACTGCATAACAGAACAACAAGCAGCGCCAAGACATATTAATGGTAAGTCTTTCTTGTTTAGCACTACTTACCAAACCTTTCAGGTATTATTTTTGAAAGACAGAAATGTTTTATGGTATGCAGTGTTAAATGTCCACAATAAGTAAAGCCTTCAATTTTTCATTTGTACTTTTATATCAGTTGTTTTACTCTTATTTAATTAAACGTCAAACCGTCTCTCCTACCCCTAACAGTACACAGGATTAGGACCTAAACTTTTAGATCCTTAACTATGCTGTTAAAGCCAGCAGATCACAGTGCTAGTCTAGCATCGTCCCCTTCCTGTCCAAAGAGAAGATGCACTCCTTGAATATCACATCTTCCTATAGACTACTGCGGGACTCAAAGGGGGCAGAGCTAAACCGTACTGCAATCCGGCATTTGACAGCACAAGAGTCGAATTTTGGACAAATAAGGGCGTATGACCTTGTGGCTTAGGTCCCTCCCCTGCATACTATTAGGGGAGTGAGTTCTTCTTTAATATTGACTTACTTTCCCACATCTTCATTAGTTGCAGAAGGTAATTCTCCTGCTTCCCAGTGCGCGCATGATCCGCCATGTGGATTGGGCAATGAGCCCTGACCAAATGGCTATTTTGGCCAACAAAGTGCCCATACAGGTATGATTTGTAGGACAAACCAACAATGCATACAACATCGTGTGTCATGGGTTTGGCCCCCGCAATCGCACATATTTATGAGGCTTTACAGTTTATTTCTAATCAGCAGATATCATTGGAAGAACATGCAAAGGGGTCTGATGATATCACAGCAGAATTAAAAGGAGAGAAAGGTCTGTTAAATGAGCAATGGGAATACATTTTCAGAAAATCATGAGGGCACTTGAATGCTGCCCCCCCCCCAAATGCCACTAGCTGCCTTAAAGGGGCAGTATGCAGCAAAAGTGCACAGTGTTGGTAGAGGGGAACATTCAAGTGCCCCCCTATATCCCCCTCGACCTCCACCGGTTTCATGAAATCCGGAGGGAGGGGGGGAATGGGGAGATTGCAGCTCCTTAAGCCATTTGCATAGTCTCTACTTAGCAATGACTTAGAAAAATATGTTTCCGGAAGTGATTTTTCTGATTGATTTTGACTTTGAAAACGTAATTTATGCCCATTTTCCAAGTTCATTATCATTCCCTATGACAGTCCTCAAACTACAGCTCTCCAGATTTTTGAAAACTAATCCCCAGCATTCCTAGGCTTTCCTCTGTAGTTTCCTCTGGGAGTTGTAGTTTTCAAACATCTGGATAGCCACAGTTTGAGGTTCACCGTCCTAAGATGATCTGATGATTATCTTTGGGAATGTTAAAAAAAAAAAAAACATACATGCATACATAAAAACATCTAAAGTGAAACAAACTCCTTTTCCCCCCCACAATTTCTACCCTTGGCTTATATTAGATTCAATCTGTTTTATTAGTTTTTTAGGAAAAGTACCTCGACTGATACTCGATATGTATTCGTAATTTTATTCCACTACCTGAAATTGTGTATCCCTGGAAAAACAGCAGATGTATTTATGAACACACATTTTGGTCACTAAACAGGAACATGCAAACTTACACACATTAGGGCTCTTCATTCATTCTTCCTAAATATTTCTTTTGTGGGCTTCATTTCCTGCTATTATGACTGGCATTTGCTAGAATAAAAATAATTTTATTGTTACTGTCCAAATAAGAAAAAAACCTGCTCATGAACTCAGTACATCTATTTATAGGATGTTTTGTTTTGGTATTTTAAAAGCATTACATATTATACAATATTTTAGCATAGAGATAAGTTTTCAGATGTGCAACCAAGGATATAACCTCAATTCATAGATTCTGAAATAAGAAGAAAACTAAAATAAATATATAATTAAAGATATCCTACTCCAACTCAGGCTAATTGAAGATCTTCACACTATTTTTTGTTACTCCAATTTATTAAAATATTTTGGTATTATTTGGTCTGAGGAAGGAACTGCACGGTGTCCGAAACGTTACTAAAATAATAATTTGATTCACTAGACTGGTGTGCCCAGCGTACTTCATCTATATATTTGTCTACTGTGGCTACAGTGCTTGGAGCACCCGCATTTTGGAACTGTATTTACACCTTTGGTGTGCAAGGTCCTTCCATTATATTTGTCTAATTATTGAAAAAGTACTCTGGGGTGAAAGTAAAATCCTCTAGCCATTTAGTATTTTCCACAAATATTCAGACCCCTGCCAATATCAGACCCCTATACATATGGGTCCAATATTACAGCCCCATACATATGGGAGCCAAACACATTTTCTTGACTTACTCCTAAGGAATTTGCTTCTATGGCTGTTTGGACACCAGTACATCCATAAGCATTTCTTCTAATAAGGCAAGTATCAAAAATTCCAAGATCCAACACCACCTGCAAGGATTTAAAACATTGAGGGATTAAAAAATAATACATGTTGCAATGGCTACTTAAAAATGTTGTAGAAAAAAAATATCCTTCCACATTGCTCTGGGATGTGTCCATTCATTAAGCCAAGTTCCCATGCTCTTTTAATGAGTGGTACTGGATACTGAATTGTGAATGAAATACACATGATTATATAACATAAGAAATTAAGCAATTCAAAGTAAGGTTAATTATTACCTCCCCTGTCTTATCATAGTAGCAGCTGATGGTATTATCTCTTCCCTTGCAAATTTCTTGCAGTGGCTTGAAACTCTTTTTGCTGTTCTGTAAGCGCTTTTATGGAGAAATTATTTAAAAAGAACAAGTACATCAGAATTTTAGAGAGTAATAATCCACAAATAGCAAAACCAATAATTATAAATACGGCAAATAATACACAATCAACAACACCAATTACAAAGTATATGAAGATAATCATTTTTATTATCAACAACAAAACATCAGTCATGTCAACTTTATCCATGCTCTAGGACTGAAATGCTTTTTCAGGTTTTTATTTAAATATTTTGGCATAAAAATTATCTGATTATATGATTGTGCGTAAAAAACACACACATAATGTTGGCCAGTCGTACTGACCAACACTAGATGCTCTGTGCTGTGAGCCACTTCACAGAGCACACGCGATCACCATTTTTTGCTCAATTCCAAAGCACAAAAAAAAAAAAAAAGATTGTTGATCACATTGTAATCGTTGCATGACGATTTCGGTCACTGTAGTGTCGCCCAGTCTAAGTCACTAATAAACCCTTTTTTATCTTTAAATGAGTTTATTTAAATGATAATAAAAAGGATTTTTAAAAAAATTTTTTTTAAAGGGAGTAATTCTATTGCCTGTAAGATGAAAACAGTCAGTGTTGTTAGGGTGCCTAATAAATTACAGTGACAGGGTGTCTCTAGGGTCTGAGAATCAGGGGCACTTTCAGCCCCCTTCCCCATCCCAATTAAGCCACACCCACTATGTACTTAATAAAGGTAGACAGAGAGACAAACAGACAGACAGACAGACAAACATAAACAAACAAGAGATATATATCTGTTGTATTCAATTAGATCAACTGACTTGAAGTTTAGTTCTTGAAGACGTGTCTGCCATGTACAATGCTGTTTTGACACCTTACCATGGGCGTTCCTATAACACCTCTTAGCCACTATGCAATCACGCACTTGACACCTGGCTGTGGTATGCTAATTGGGATTTTACAGGGTTCATATTGCCACATAATTGTACAAGTCATTCTGAATTAGAAAGCCAGTCGGATGACCAGCGAAACGTCTTCAAGAACTAAACTTCAAGTCCGGTTGATCTAATTGAATACAACAGATATACCATGACCTGGATGATTAGAAGCTTCACAAGCAAACCGAGAGATAGATACACAGCCAGGAAGTCATAAACAGAAAGACAGAGAAATAGACAGAGATACACAAATTAATGACACAAAGGCATAGTATTACATTATATGAATAGCAAACTGGCAATTTCAGTTTATACTGCTAGCAAACTGTCATTTCATCGCCCACTGGGAGCCATGGGCATTTCACCTGGACCAGCATTTCATCACCCACTGGGAGCCAGGGCATTTCTCATACCCACTGGGAGCCATGGGCATTTCATCACCCACTGGAGCCATGGGCATTTCATCACCCACTGGGAGCCATGGGCATCTTCATCACCCACTGGGAGCCATGGCATTTCATCACCCACTGGGAGCCATGGGCATTTCTCACCCCTGAAGCCATGGGCATTTCATCACCCACTGGGAGCCATGGGCATTTCATCACCCACTGGGAGCCATGGGCATTTCATCACCCACTGGGAGCCATGGGCATTTCATCACCCACTGGGAGCCATGGGCATTTCATCACCCCCCTGGGAGCCATGGGCATTTCATCACCCACTGGTAGCCATGGCATTTCATCACCCACTGGTAGCCATGGGCATTTCATCACCCACTGTACCATGGGCATTCATCACCCACTGGTAGCCATGGGCATTTCATCACCCACTGGTAGCCATGCATTCATACGGACCATGCATTCATTACATACAGGTAGTCATGTATCTGTTGTATTCTGTTAGAGCAACTGTACACCTGCTATGATATGCTAATTGGTACATAATTGCCCACAGATTCTTGTACAAGTCATTCTGAATTGAGAAAGCCAGTCGTGACCAGCGAAACGTCTTCAAGAACTAAACTTCAAGTCCAGTTGATCTATTGATACACAGATATACCATGACCTGGATGAATTAGAAGCTTCACAAGCAAACCGAGAGATAGATACCAGCCCAGGAAGTCATAAACAGAAAGACAGAGAAATAGACAGAGATACACAATTAATGACACAGGCATAGTTTTTCCATTATACGAATAGCAAACTGGCAATTTCATATACACTTGGTACAAACTCAAAATTTCAGTTTATACTGCTAGCAACTGTCATTCACTCGCCCACTGGGAGCCATGGGCATTCTCACCCACTGGGAGCCATGGGCATTTCATCACACCACTGGTAGCCTGGGCATTTCTCACCCTGGTGCATCTTTCATCACCCCTGGTAGCCATGGGCATTTCATCACCCACTGGTAGCCAGGGCATTTCATCACATCACCCCCTGGTAGCCATGGCCTTCATTACATACAGGTAGTCATGTATCTGTTGTATTCTGTTAGAGCAACTGTACACCGGGCTATGATATGCATTGGTACATAATTGCAACAGATTCTTGTACAAGTCATTCTGAATTGAGAAAGCCAGTCAATGCCTAGCGAAACGTCTTCAGGAACTAAACTCTAAGTCCAGTAGATCTCACTGAATAAAACAGATATACCATGACCTGGATGAAGAACCTTCCAAGCTAACGGTAGTCATGGCATTTCATTACATACTGGTGGCCATGGGGATTTTATACTGGTAGCCATGGGAACTTCATCACACACTGGTAGCCATGGGCATTTCATTAAATAACAATAGCTATGGGCATTTCATTACATACTGGTGGTCATGGGGATTTTTATACTGGTAGCCATGGGAACTTCACACATACTGGTTGCCATGGGCATTTCCTCACACCGGGTAGCCATTACATTTCCTCACACACGGTAGCCATGGGCATTTCCTCCCACACACTGGTAGCCATGGGCTTTCATTACATAATAATAGCTATGGGCATTTCATTACATAATAGAAGCCATGGGCATTTCATTACATACTGGAAACTATGGGCATTTTATACTAGTAGCCATGGGCATTTTATACTAGTAGCCATGGCATTTTTACTAGTAGCCATGGGCCATTTTATACTATAGCCATGGGCATTTACACATACTGGTAGCCATGGCATTTCATCCACACTGGTAGCCATGGGCATTTCATCACACTACCACACATGGTAGCCATGGGCATTTCATCACACACTGGTAGCCATGGGCATTTCATCACACACTGGTAGCCATGGCATTTCATCACACACTGATACCATGGGCATTTCCTCACACACTGGTAGCCATGGGTATAAAATCATCTTCAGTCAAATATACTCTAACCTACTCTCACCCCGGGCTTACTCAGAGCCTCACGCCCCCCTGAATAATAAGTGCACATTTACTTCATACATGTGCCATGCACCTACCGAGCCTAAACCTGAGTGGACAAAAGTGTCGCCACGCACTGGGGGAAAGCTATCTGTCGTCACAAGACCCGGGCTGGATGAGGCGGATATCTCTGAATTGGTATATAATATAGTAAATAATAATGCACCCCTGCTGTAATTCTAGCAAAATATTAGATGTACCGAGAGATTCCATGACCATATAAAGCACGAGGCCAATACAGGCAATTAAAAAAAATAAAAATACGGCAATTATAGACTAGCTCACTTCTGGGACACTGGCGGCAAAAAAACCAATATAGATGAACTATAAGAAAACACCAGGTCTCCCCAATATACCCATGTTAGCCCTTTAGCTTCGGGTGTTGTAACAAAGGGGAATTTTATGCTTATATGGGTGGGAATGCCAAATAGTACAAACATTATGGAACTGTATTTACAAACCATATCAGACAAACCCTAATGTATAATGTTCAACCCACACCACAGGTACTTTCCTAGGCCAGAGATACCGATAGCTCAACCACACAAAATTATTACAATAGCAATGTTGGCTACAAAAATCATCCATATGGGGCACATAGGAAAGACCCTCCTTGGATTGCAAACAGTACTTGTAGAATCAATTCCATAATGATAAACATAGAATATTTCATATAATGCATGACTCCATGCATCTATCTCCAAGATCTGGTCTCTCTGGCTAAGTAGCCATATGCAAGAAATTACCGTTTTAACAATGTTGTATTTAAATAGATCAAATATAGACTGAACCCTCTCTAACTGCAAGATATGACCAATTGGACTGTGAGTCTCGTTGCCAAACATGAATCGACATAATTTTTAAATAAATATGTCAATAGAAATGTGCAAATAATCATACATGCCAAGTTAAAATGTTGATAAAGAATTTTATTGTATGGAAAAATGTTAATTGTCAAATTTAATAAAACTATTGAACACTAAAGGGCAAGGAACTCCAAGGTGACCTCTCATATCCATATAATGTACAGTAGGGGTGCATTATCTTTTATATTTCCCCTCTCCTCCATTAATTTACTGAACCTACCCACCCACCCCCACCCCTCAGCATCCAACCTCCCCTAACCGCTTGTTTCTCTCCATTAATTTTACTGTCGCTATCACCCCCACACCCCCACCCACACACCCCCCCCCTCGCCTTGTTTCGCCTAATCTCCCGGCTTTGTAATTCGGCTCACATCTGGCACGATTACCTTCTCTTCCAACGTAGGAGATACTGCACATCAGCAAAGCACATGAAACGTACCCTACTTCCCCTCCGTATTTACAATTGCTGATAGCGCAATATCTCCTGCATGTTGAAGAGGAAGTGATCGTGTGAAGAGGAAGAGGAACGGCGAACCTAGAAGAGGTAAGACTTCCGTAATGTTTAAATCGGCGCCCTTCATGTAGTAGCACGCCAATTATAACGTTATATCTTACAGGTGGCCCCATAGAAAAGACCTAGGGGGGTAGATTATAAGTACAATAGCTTGAGAAGTCTGAATTATAAAAAAATTGGGATTCTGGTTTCATTTCAGTGGCTCACTGTTTACACATAATATTATTAAATAAGACCACAGATAGAAAATAAAACATATCTATACTTTATTAGGATATGACATTTATATTTTATATACTTCACTCTCAAAATGAACTATTCCTTTAATGTATTGATTGAACCCGACAGGTCAGCCAGGAGAAGGACTGTAGGTAATGCATTCGGCCAAACGAACAGTCAGTGTCCAGAAAACCATGCAATTATTTCGGCCCGACCAACCGATTATTAAACTATCGTTCAATGGGGCAGAAATATTGCATGGTGTGTACCACAGATTAAAAAGTAAAAGAGTAAAAGTTTATTCATACCTGATATATTTTTAGCATCTCTCATTAGCTTTTCTACAGGATAATCACTGTTAAATCCATTTCCTCCAAACACTTGAACTGCATCAGATGCCACTTGATTAGCAATGTCTCCAGCAATGCTTTGGCAATAGAGGCATAGTAAGTGTTTTTTCTGCCCGAGTCAACTTCCCATGCTGCCCTTTGGTATGCGAGTCTGGCAAGTTCACTTTCATTGCCATTTCTGCCAGCAAGAACGAAACAGCTTGATGCTGGAATTCACAAAAAGCAAACACATTAGTGGCCTTCAGCTTAATGTGTTAATATGAGAAGACAAAAGTATGCCAAAGTTAAACCTAACTAAGCAATATAGAAATAGCAGCATTTGGGACAAATTAGGTTCCACTTTAAAGCATAGAACAGCAGCATTCTGCCCAAAAGGGAAACTAAGTTTATCCTAAAAACTTGCAATTGCAATTTGTTAATAGGTTTGCCTTTCTTTGAAGTTAGAAATGTCTGGTAGATATATATACGATCCCTCGCCGGTCTTCTCTCCACTCCAGGTAATGACTATGAGCATAGTCGCCGACAGGATTGCCATGGCTGCCATGACTGACTGCTGGCACTCGTAACAGGAGCAGGAGTAGGGCTTCCAGCAAGGGATTTTGGTTCTGTAAGTTCTAATAGCGGATGAAGGTAAGAATAAATCGAAAGTGGGATTTTGGGGGTAATCCTTCTAATATGTTGAGTCTGTATAAGTCTGAATTTGCCCTTTATTTGGCTAAAACAGTACAATCCCTACATATTACATAAAATTATATTGCTCAACTGATCCAGTGAGCTAAGAACTGCTTACCCTTAACTATTTAAATTTTTTGACTAAAGAATGGACTCTTAAGCAGGTACACACATGAACGAGAAAGGGACAATTCCATTGGATCGGAAGGAATTGTCCCTTTCCCGGCAATGCGTATACTTCATAAACAAGCATTCCCGACGCAGATAACGTTCACAGTTGGCATTGGTTTAGGTTCCGAAAAATCTCCGGCGCCGCCAGGCAGCCCCTCTACTTCAGTATAAGGAGTTGGACGCAGTCGTGGATAACGTGTCAGTCATGAACATCCTCCCTATGCTTTACATTGGGATAATGTTCAGGACTGTGTGTACCCTTATCTTTGAAAAATGACACACGAACAAAGTCATTTTTCAAGATTGTACTGGTAACCCAGAGGAAAAATATTTGTATTTTTACAGTTTAAAATAAACTGTAAATTTACTTTGTCGGCTATCTTGGATGCACCACACTGCATGTATGAGATGGATGATACACACATTTAATTCTTACAAGTGTCCTTTAGTGTACATTGTACTTTTGAACAGATATTGGCAGTGATGCTGTCAGAAGCTCCTGATATGCAGACACCAACAAATCATTAACACGGTTTTTGTAATATGTAACCTATACACTTCAATATATCCATGTAGGCTTAAGAAAAATAAATCAGTTTACATACCTCAAATTGATTTTCCAAATGTTTTTCTTTCCAATGCATATTAGTGGCTTCATCCAAGCCCTCTGTGCTAATCCAACAGCCCCTGCAGCTACCTTTCAGTTGATCAAGAAAGTAAATTAAGATAAAGTTTACCTCATGAAAAAGAATCTTAATAGAATAAGAAAAAATAATCCAACCGGAGGTCTGGTTTTATCAAAAGCTCCCATTGCAATCTTGAAACCGGCTCCTCTGCCAATTAACACATTTTCTGCAGGAACTCTGACATCTTCAAACACTATCCCTCTTGTATCTGAACAGCGCTGGCCCATGTTCCACTCCTAAAATATACAGAATATAACAGGATAAAACAGACTTGCATTCAGGTATTATCATTATTTTAATAACCATCAATCTAAATATAGCAAAAAAGTTCTACATCCTGTTAACTAGAGATACATATGTTTTTCGGGTTCCTATATAGAATCCATAGTTTAAAACAAACACACACAGCAACAAACTTGTCACTTCACATAATTTACATAGGAGAAAGACAGTGAGTGAAATTTCTACGCATACAGTAAAACTCCGTCGGGACCTGTCAGAAGAACAGTGAGGAGCGCGAGACCAAGTTCCTTATCTTTCTGCAGGTTTTATTGAAGAATGGGAGGTAAGACAGCTCCTTTATCTCCCGTTCTTCAATAATCAAAACCCTGAAAATATCCCCAATGATTTCCCGGGAGTTTCTAAATCAATTTCTGTGTATACATCAGGAAAAAAGTTAAGATTTCCTTAAACATCAAATGTATGTTTAATTTAGTATGAAAGGGTCTTTACTCTAAAAAAAAAATCTATTTTTTATAATCATACAGTATGTGCCCTTATAAGTGACAAGAAGACAGTAAGGGAGTGTGGGGCAATTAGGAGCACTCACTGAACATTAATATTGAATGACAAAGCAAGCACTGGTTATTATGCGAGTACCACCATTTTCTATCTCAAATTGTCGTTTCGAAAAAAAGTTGTTTGAGTGAATATAGTAACTCTTTAAAATTTCAGTAAGGGGAAATAAACTAACCTTTCTGCAATCTGTACACCAGGGCTTCTGCATCCACAATAAATCCTGTGAATGCTTTTCCAGCAGGAGCTTTGGGATCAGGATTAGTGCGAGCAAGAAGGAAATACCTATAATAAAAAACATTAGAAGTTATTCTTACTCATAGGTGCCCAACATGCAGCTGTGCAATGTATTTCATGGGGATCCAAGTAATGGATTCACAGATCAGGGACACAAGTTTAACACTGCCACCAATATTTCCCCAAGGCACGTCAACCATTACACCATTTAGGGCTAGGCCACACTACCCGCATTTTTTGCGCACAGGATTGCATATGCGATTACGTTTAGAATGGAAATCGCGGGGAACGCAAAAATTCACTAGATTTCCGATTGCGCATCCATTTCTTTTTGCATGCACCATTTTTTCACGCAATTGCATGCGTTTTTCTCATTGAAAGTAGCAAAATGGCACGTGCAAACGCGCGACAACGCACCGGAATCGCACCTACAATTGCGTGCAAATTCTGGGTGCTTGTAGTGTGGCATCCTGTTTTTATAACACAAGTAAATATTGTAAATTAAACATTACCAGTTTGCTTTTCCACCATTGGTAATCCACATCTTCTGTCCATTGATAATGTACTCACTGCTTCTTCTCAGCTTTTGTTTTAATACCTGCCACATCAGAACCTGCACCTGGTTCAGTCACACAGTAGCCTTAATAGAAAGTAAGAGTCACCACAATGTGGACAAAACCACTGCATAACAGAATCAACAAGCAGCGCCAAGACATATTAATGGTAAGTCTTTCTTGTTTAGCACTACTTACCAAACCTTTCAGGTATTATTTTTGAAAGACAGAAATGTTTTATGGTATGCAGTGTTACAATGTCACAATAAGTAAAGCCTTCAATTTTTCATTTGTACTTTTATATCATATGTTTACTCTTATTTAATTAAACGTCAAACCGTCTCTCCTACCCCTAACAGTACACAGGATTAGGACCTAAACTTTTAGATCCTTAACTATGCTGTTAAAGCCCAGATCACAGTGCTAGTCTAGCATCGTCCCCTTCCTGTCCAAAGAGAAGATGCACTCCTTGAATATCACATCTTCCTATAGACTACCTGCGGGACTCAAAGGGGGCAGAGCTAACCGTACTGCAATCCGGCATTTGACAGCACAAGAGTCGGATTTTGGACAAATAAAGGGCGTATGATACCTTGTGGCTTAGGTCCTCCCCTGCATACTATTAGGGGAGTGAGTTCTTCTTTAATATTGACTTACTTTCCCACATCTTCATTAGTTGCAGAAGGTAATTCTCCTGCTTCCCATGCGCGCATGATCCGCCATGTGGATTGGGCAATGAGCCCTGACCAAATGGCTATTTTGGCCAACAAAGTGCCCATACAACGGTATGATTTGTAGGACAACCAACAATGCATACAACATCGTGTGTCATGGGTTGCCCCCGCAATCGCACATATTTATGAGGCTTTACAGTTTATTTCTAATCAGCAGATATCATTGGAAGAACATGCAAGAGGGGTCTGATGATACACAGCAGAAGTTAAAAGGAGAGAAAGGTCTGTTAAATGAGCAATGGGAAATATACATTTTCAGAAAATCATGAGGGCACTTGAATGCTGCCCCCCCCCCAAATGCCACTAGCTGCCTTAAAGGGCAGTATGCAGCAAAAGTGCACAGGTTGGTAGAGGGGAACATTCAAGTGCCCCCCTATATCCCCCTCGACCTCCACCGGTTTCATGAAAATCCGGAGGGAGGGGGGGAATGGGGAGATTGCAGCTCCTTAAGCCATATTGCATAGTCTCTACTTAGCAATGACTTAGAAAAATATGTTTCCGGAAGTGATTTTTCTGATTGATTTTGACTTTGAAAACGTAATTTATGCCCATTTTCCAAGTTCATTATCATTCCCTATGACAGTCCTCAAACTACAGCTCTCCAGATTTTTGAAAACATAATCCCCAGCATTCCTAGGCTTTCCTCTGTAGTTTCCTCTGGGAGTTGTAGTTTTCAACATCTGGATAGCCACAGTTTGAGGTTCACCGTCCTAAGATGATCTGATGATTATCTTTGGGAATGTTAAAAAAAAAAAAAAACATACATGCATCATAAAAACATCTTAAAGTGAAACAAACTCCTTTTCCCCCCCACAACTTTCTACCCTTGGCTTATATTAGATTCAATCTGTTTTATTAGTTTTTTAGGAAAAGTACCTCGACTGATACTCGATATATATCGTAATTTTATTCCACTACCTGAAATTGTGTATCCACTGGAAAAACAGCAGATGTATTTATGAACACACATTTTGGTCACTAAACAGGAACATGCAAACTTACACACATTAAGGCTCTTCAGTCATTCTTCCTAAATATTTCTTTTGTGGGCTTCATTTCCTGCTATTATGACTGGCATTTGCTAGAATAAAAATAATTTTATTGTTACTGTCCAAATAAGAAAAAAACCTGCTCATGAACTCAGTACATCTATTTATAGGATGTTTTGTTTTGGTATTTTAAAGCATTACATATTATACAATATTTTAGCATAGAGATAAGTTTTCAGATGTGCAACCAAGGATATAACCTCAATTCATAGATTCTGAAATAAGAAGAAAACTAAAATAAATATATAATTAAAGATATCCTACTCCAACTCTAGGCTAATTGAAGATCTTCACACTATTTTTTTGTTACTCCAATTATTAAAATATTTTGGTATTATTTGGTCTGAGGAAGGAACTGCACGGTTCCGAAACGTTACTAAAATAATAATTTGATTCACTAGACTGGTGTGCCCAGCGTACTTCATCTATATATTGTCTACTGTTGGCTACAGTGCTTGGAGCACCCGCTTTTGGAACTGTATTTACACCCTTTGGTGTGCAAGGTCCTATCCATTATATTTGTCTAATTATTGAAAAAGTACTCTGGGGTGAAAGTAAAATCCTCTAGCCATTTAGTATTTTCCACAAATTTACAGACCCCTGCCAATATCAGACCCCTATACATATGGGTTCCCAATATTACAGACCCCATACATATGGGAGCCAAACACATTTCTTGACTTACTCCTAAGGAATTTGCTTCTATGGCTGTTTGGACACCAGTACATCCATAAGCATTTCTTCTTAATAAGGCAAGTATCAAAAATTCCAAGATCCAACACCACCTGCAAGGATTTAAAACATTGAGGGATTTAAAAAATAATACATGTTGCAATGGCTACTTAAAAATGGTGTAGAAATAAAAATATCCTTCCACATGCTCTGGGATGTGTCCATTCATTAAGCCAAGTTCCCATGCTCTTTTAATGAGTGGTACTGGATACTGAATTGTGAATGAAATACACACTGATTATATAACATAAGAAATTAAGCAATTCAAAGTAAAGGTTAATTATTACCTCCCCTGTCTTATCATAGTGAGCAGCTGATGGTATTATCTCTTTCCCTTGCAAATTTTCTTGCAGTGGCTTGAAACTCTTTTTGCTGTTCTGTAAGCGCTTTTATGGAGAAATTATTTAAAAAGAACAAGTACCATCAGAATTTATAGAGAGTAATAATCCACAAATAGCAAAACCAATAATTATAAATACTGCAAATAATACACAATCAACAACACCAATTACAAAGTATATGAAGATAATCATTTTTATTATCAACAACAAAAACATCAGTCATGTCAACTTTATCCATGCTCTAGGACTGAAATGCTTTTTCAGGTTTTTATTTAAATATTTTGGCATAAAAATTATCTGATTAATATTGTGCGTTAAAAAACACACACATATGTTTGGCCAGTCGTACTGACCACACTAGATGCTCTGTGCTGTGAGCCACTTCACAGAGCACACGCGATCACCATTTTTTGCTCAATTACAAAGCACAAAAAAAAAAAAAAAGATTGGTGGATCACATTGTAATCGTTGCATGACGATTTCGGTTGCACTGTAGTGTCCGCCTCAGTCTAAGTCACTAATAAACCCTTTTTTATCTTTAATGAGTTTATTTAAAATGATAATAAAAAGGATTTTTAAAAAAATTTTTTTTTAAAGGGAGTAATTCTATTGCCTGTAAGATGAAAACAGTCAGTGTGTTAGGGGTGCCTAATAAATTACAGTGACAGGTGTCTCTAGGGTCTGAGAATCAGGGGCACTTTCAGCCCCCTTCCCCATCCCAATTAAGCCACACCCACTATGTACTTAAAAAGGTAGACAGAGAGACAAACAGACAGACAGACAGACAAACATAAACAAACATAGAGATATATTCTGTTGTATTCAATTAGATCAACTGAGACTTGAAGTTTAGTTCTTGAAGACGTGTCTGCCATGTACAATGCTGTTTTGACACCTACCATGGGCGTTCCTATAACACCTCTTAGCCACTATGCAATCACGCACTTGACACCTGGCGTGGTATGCTAATTGGGATTTTCAGGGTTCATAATTGCCACATAATTGTACAAGTCATTCTGAATTAGAAAGCCAGTCGGATGACCAGCGAAACGTCTTCAAGAACTAAACTTCAAGTCCGGTTGATCTAATTGAATACAACAGATATACCATGACCTGGATGAATTAGAAGCTTCACAAGCAAACCGAGAGATAGATACACAGCCAGGAAGTCATAAACAGAAAGACAGAGAAATAGACAGAGATACACAAATTAATGACACAAAGGCATAGTATTACATTATATGAATAGCAAACTGCAATTTCAGTTTTATACTGCTAGGCAAACTGTCATTCATCCCCACTGGGAGCCATGGGCATTTACACCCCTGGAGCCAGGCATTTCATCACCCACTGGGAGCCATGGGCATTTCTCATACCCACTGGGAGCCATGGGCATTTCATCACCCACTGGAGCCATGGGCATTTCATCACCCACTGGGAGCCATGGGCACTTCATCACCCACTGGAGCCATGGCATTTCATCACCCACTGGGAGCCATGGGCATTTCATCACCCACTGAAGCCATGGGATTTCATCATTCATCACCCACTGGGAGCCATGGGCATTTCATCACCCACTGGTAGCCATGGGCATTTCATCACCCACTGGAAGCCATGGGCCATTTCCATCACCCACTGGGAGCCATGGGCATTTCATCACCCCTGGGAGCCATGGGCCATTTCATCACCCCTGGTAGCCATGGCATTTCATCACCCACTGGTAGCCATGGGCATTTCATCACCCACTGTACCCATGGGCATTCATCACCCACTGGTAGCCATGGGCATTTCATCACCCACTGGTACCATGCATTTCATCACCCGGACCATGGGCATTCATTACATACAGGTAGTCATGTATCTGTTGTATTCTGTTAGAGCAACTGTACACCTGCTATGATATGCTAATTGTACATAATTGCCACAGATTCTTGTACAAGTCATTCTGAATTGAGAAAGCCAGTCGTGACCAGCGAAACGTCTTCAAGAACTAAACTTCAAGTCCAGTTGATCTATTGATACACAGATATACCATGACCTGGATGAATTAGAAGCTTCACAAGCAACCGAGAGATAGATACCAGCCCAGGAAGTCATAAACAGAAAAGACAGAGAAATAGACAGAGATACACAATTAATGACACCAAGGCATAGTTCTCCATTATACGAATAGCAAACTGGCAATTTCAATATACACTTGGTAGCAAACTCAAAATTTCAGTTTATACTGCTAGCAAACTGTCATTCACATCGCCCACTGGGAGCCATGGGCATTTCTCACCCACTGGGAGCCATGGGCATTTCATCACACCACTGGTAGCCTGGGCATTTCCCACCCTGGTGCATCTTTCATCACCCACTGGTAGCCATGGGCATTTCATCACCCACTGGTAGCCAGGGCATTTCCATCATTCATCACCCCTGGTAGCCATGGCCTTTCATTACATACAGGTAGTCATGTATCTGTTGTATTCTGTTAGAGCAACTGTACACCTGGCTATGATATGCTAATTGGTACATAATTGCCAACAGATTCTTGTACAAGTCATTCTGAATTGAGAAAGCCAGTCAATGCCTAGCGAAACGTCTTCAGGAACTAAACTCTAAGTCCAGTAGATCTCACTGATAAAACAGATATACCATGACCTGGATGAAGAACCTTCCAAGCTAACGGTAGTCATGGGCATTTCATTACATACTGGTGGCCATGGGGATTTTATACTGGTAGCCATGGGAACTTCATCACACACTGGTAGCCATGGGCATTTCATTAAATAACAATAGCTATGGGCATTTCATTACATACTGGTGGTCATGGGGATTTTATACTGGTAGCCATGGGAACTTCATCACATACTGGTTGCCATGGGCATTTTCCTCACACCGGGTAGCCATTACATTTCCTCACACACTGGTAGCCATGGGCATTTCCTCCCACACACTGGTAGCCATGGGCTTTCATTACATAATAATAGCTATGGGCATTTCATTACATAATAGAAGCCATGGGCATTTCATTACATACTGGAAACTATGGGCATTTTATACTAGTAGCCATGGGCATTTTATACTAGTAGCCATGGCATTTTTACTAGTAGCCATGGGCATTTTATACTATAGCCATGGGCATTTATCACACACTGGTAGCCATGGGCATTTCATCACACACTGGTAGCCATGGGCATTTCATCACACACTGGTAGCCATGGGCATTTCATCACACACTGGTAGCCATGGGCATTTCATCACACACTGGTAGCCATGGGCATTTCATCACACACTGGATAAATCATGGGCATTTCACATCACACACTGGTAGCCATGGGCATTTCATCACACACTGGTAGCCATGGGCATTTCATCACACACTGGTGGCCATGGGCATTTCATTACATAATGTTGGCCATGGGCATTTTATACTGGTAGCCAGTAGCATTTCTTAACATACTAACATAACTGAGACTGCTCATTACTTCATAACCCAAAGGGTGTACTTTTAAAGGGATACCTAAAAAGATTACCGGCACTAGCAAGGTAAGTTAAGTCTTGCAGTGTTCCCCAGGCGTTCTATAATTCACAGGGAGGTGGGAATAAGCATTCTTACCTACTTGTGAATAATAGATTCAGAAACAATGTACTTACTAAAGCCGGTTTATTGTCCCTTTAAGCTCTAGTAAATGGAGAGAGTTGCATTCCAAAAATTCAGGAACTCCATATCTGGAACCAAACACCAAGATATAAAGTTTTGGTGGGAACATTTCCCTTCCTCAGGTGATGCAAAAAAAGTTCTGAGGATTTGACCCCATGACCTCTTGGGCTGTGAGTTTCTAAAAAGTGTGCTTAGACTGGTGAGCAACCACTACATATGCAAATAATACAGGTACATTTGGAACAGATTGGTCACAGTTTGCCCATTGGAGGAGGGGGAGGTTGTATTTTCAGGAGTGGTTCCAAATAAAGTGTTTCTTAAAGGGCATGTCCACCCCAGCCCCAACCGCTATAAAATAATTTTAAGAAAGTGCCCCGATCTTTACTTACCTTCCTTCTCTCCTCCGACGCATTGCCCGGCCTTCTGCTTGCAAGACACTGCAAGCAGGGGTCGGGACCGGCAGCCAATCACGGACGCGGCTGACGGCTGCTCAGAACGCTGGAGGAGAGAGGGATGGTAAGTAGAATTCGGGGGACTTTCTTAAAATTATTTTTTAGCGGATGGGGCTGGGGGAAGAAATACTATTATATGGCCAAGTGTTTTTATGGTAGGGGGAGGGATCGCAAAACGGGAGGGAGAGAAGGGCTGCAGTACGCATGCCAAACTTCTCCCAGAGGCGAGACAGGAGGCAGAGTCCTATATGGACTCTGCAGTACTCCTGGTGGGCAGTTTTTGGGACTTTGGGGGGGGGGGGATTACAGGAGAACCACATGGAGCTGGGATGTAAGGTTTTTATTACACTACATGGTGGGGCCATTAGTGGGGGGGATTATAGTTTTGGGGGTGGACATGCCCTTTAATGTCAGAGAACAAATAACTTCATTTACGTTAGCTTATATAGTTAATAGGATGTTCACTACTTATATTAAGTTATATAGATTTTAAAACCGCATTGTATGACAAATAATAATGTAGGGTTCTCCAATAACATATTTTATCAGTCCTCTAGAACTTACCAAAATTAAACCCATGAGAGGATGGGGATGAGGATGCTGCAGCTTGTGCAATGGTAGAGTGGAAACAGCAGCCATACCTTGCTATACACTGAAACACCTGTGGAACAAAACCACATTAAAAAAAATAAACTCCTAACAAAAAAAACTTTAATTTTTTTTTGAGCTGCCGATACTATAAATGACTCGGTGCTAGGTGTAAAAAGATTTAGGGGTTCTAGTAGCAAATCGTTTTTTTGCCTTCAATTAATTATTTAGGGATAGGATTTTGGAGTGCGCTGTGTTAGCACAGGACTCATGGCACACCAAGAGGATGGGGATGGTGCCACTGTCTCCACTGCCCTGTCTACCCTTTTTGCGGGTTTGGTGCGCATTACATGCTCCACAATAGGTTAACATCAAAGGAATTGCAGTGCACATGAATCGCAAATTGCAATTGTGCTGCGTCGCACGATTCTAGTAAGCTGCCTAGTTTGGCCTCCCAGTTTATATGGCTTTACAATGCCCTTCTGGGCAGGTTTCTTTACGTTGCAAATACAAAAACACCTATAGGCCATCAGATAACCACTTGAAACAGGATGACTACCTTCCTTTTGTCTGGATGCTACATTAAAAGGTGAAACCAACTGTTTACTGTAACTTTCCCTTTCTAGTACAGTTGTTCCTTCCCCGGAGATTTATTTCACTTGGGTCATTAACAATTGTTTACTGTATTTGCTTAAAGAGCAACTGTGGTCTCTGAACAAGCAACGGTTAAATAAGCCTTCGTAGTCTTTCCTCCAAATGAGAGCAGGATCACCTCTCTGGCTGCAGCCTGTGAGAAATAAAATTGCAGATATCTAAAGCTTACTGCTCCAGTATCTTTAGTGATGATGCAGAGAGATCCTACAGGCATAGGCAACCTGTAGATCTCCAATCTGAAAACTGCAACTCACAGAATTCCCTAACTACAGAGTGCTTGTAGAGGAATGCTGGGAGATGTAGTTATCAAAAGTATAGAGCTCTACAGTTTGCCTATCCCTCACTTAAAATTATTAGACATGGAACTACCCCACCCAACGGAACAGAACCAGACAGAAAATGCCAGGTACGAACATTGTGTGTGTATAGGTTTGTATATAATCGCAATGCAAATTCAGCTCAACATCATTTCCATTGAAGCACGTTACTGTCCATAGCCCACAGAGTCTCCCTGACAGTGCAGTGTGGTCTATCACGGACCACCGCAGGTTTCGGCTAAACCACTGAATGTGAGAAATCTGCACTTTATGGCGCAATTTTGATGCTAAGTCCGGCATTACCCTTTGCGCTTTCAGGACCGACATCCTGTCCTCTTCACTTTTCAACTTTTACCTCTTTCTGTCGCACGTTTTCTACCTCACGCGTCTTGTGGGAGTCGGGATGACGTAATCAGTACGGAAGCTGTGTAGTTCGCAAGTATATGTGACAGGTATCATGGTTGGTTTAACTTTGTGGCTTAACAGGGAAACGAATTCTGAATGCAGGACATAGAACTAGGAAAGCCAATATGTTTTATAAACAAACCGTGTTGTTTACATTTGCTTCTTTATCCCAAGAAAGTAGTATTAGTACATAATTCAGACACTGCGCACAGAATCCAGACACTACACACATTGAATTCAGACTGCGCGCGTTGAATCCAGGGACTGCGCGCGTTGAATCCAGGGACTGCGCGCGTTGAATCCAGGGACTGCGCGCGTTGAATCCAGACACTGCGCGCGTTGAATCCAGACACTGCGCGCGTTGAATCCAGACACTGCGCGCGTTGAATTCAGTCCCTGTACGCGTTAAATCCATACACTGCACACATTTGAATTTGTACAAAACACACATTGAATCCATACACTGCACACATTGAATTCAGACACTGCACACATTGAATCCATACACTGCACAGATTGAATCCAGACACTGCACACATTGAATCCAGACACTGCACACACTGGATTCAGACACTGCACACACTGAATTCTAAAACGGCTCACACTGAATTCAGGCACTGCACACATTGAATTCAGACACAGTACACATTGAGTTCAAGCACAGCACACATTGAATTCGTATACTGCAGACATTGAATCCAGACACTGCACACATTGAATTCGTACAAAGCACACATTGAATTCAGACACTGCACATATTGAATCCGTACACTGCACACATTGAATCCATACACTGCACACATTGAATCCAGACACTGCACACACTGAATTCTAAAACGGCTCACACTGAATTCAGGCACTGCACACATTGAGTTCAAGCACAGCACACATTGAATTCGTATACTGCACACATTGAATCCAGACACTGCACACATTGAATCCAGACACTGCACACATTGAATTCGTACAAAGCACACATTGAATTCAGACACTGCACACATTGAATCCGTACACTGCACACATTGAATTCAGACACTGCACACATTGAATCCAGAAACTGCACACATTGAATCCGTACACCGCACACGTTGAATTCGTACACCGCACATGTTGAATTCAGACACAGCACATGTTGAATCCTGACACTGCACACATTGAATCCAGACACTGCACACATTGAATTCGTACACACGACACATTGAATCCAGACACTGCACACATTGAATCCAGACACTGCACACGTTGAATCCAGACACTGCACACAGTAAATCCAGAAACTGCACACATTGAATCCAGACACTGCACACATTGAATTCAGACACTGCACACACCGAATTCAGGCACTGCACACATTGAATTCAGGCACTGCACACACTGAATTCAGGCACTGCACACATTGAATCCAGACACTGCACGCATTGAATCCGTACACTGCACACATTGAATCCGGACACTGCAAACATTGAATCCAGACACTGCACACATTGAATCCAGACACTACACACATTGAATCCAGACACTGCACACATTGAATCCAGACACTGCACACATTGAATCCGTACACTGCACACAGTGAATTCGTACACTGCACACGTTGAATTCAGACACAGCACACGTTGAATCCTGACACTGCAAACGTTGAATTCAGACACTGCACACATTAAATCCAGACACTGCACACATTGAATTAGTACAGAGCACACATTGAATTCAGACACTGCACACATTGAATTTGTACACACGACACATTGAATCCAGACACTGCACACATTGAATCCAGACACTGCACACATTGAATCCAGAAACTGCACACATTGAATCCAGACACTGCACACATTGAATCCAGACACTGCACACATTGAATTCAGACACTGCACACACTGAATTCAGGCACTGCACACATTGAATTCAGGCACTGCACACACTGGATTCAGGCACTGCAGACATTGGATTCAGGCACTGCACACACTGAATTCAGGCACTGCACACATTAAATTCAGACACAGAACACATTGAATTCAGACACTGAACACATTGAATTCAGACACTGCACACATTGAATCCATACACTGCACACACTGAATCCGTACACTGCACACATTGAATTCAGACACTGCACACATTGAATCCGTACACAGCACAGATTGAATCCAGACACTGCACACATTGAATTCAGACACTGCACACATTAAATCCAGACACTGCACACACTGAATTCAGACACTGCACACACTGAATTCAGTGCCTGCACCCAATTGATCAATACGCACCATTGAGTTCAACACATGTACACATTGAGTTCAAGCACACGTCACACATTGATCCGTACACTGCACACATTGAATCCAGACACTGCCACACATTGAAATCCAACACTGCAAACAAACAAACACTGCAAAACAAACCACCACCTCTGCAA
>CM033472.1:140142504-140400856 GCA_019447015.1 Hymenochirus boettgeri
TCCAGACACTGCACACACTGAATTCAGACACTGCACACACTGAATTCAGACACTGCACACATTGAATTCGTACACAGCACACATTGAATTCAGACACTGCACACATTGAATCCAGACACTGCACACACTGAATTCAGACACTGCACACACTGAATTCTAAAACGGCTCACACTGAATTCAGGCACTGCACACATTGAATTCAGACACAGCACACATTGAGTTCAGACACAGTACACATTTAGTTCAAGCACAGCACACATTGAATTCGTATACTGCACACATTGAATCTAGACACTGCACACATTGAATCCAGAAACTGCACATATTGAATTCAGACACTGCACACATTGAATCCGTACACTGCACACATTGAATTCAGACACTGCACACATTGAATCCAGACACTGCACACATTGAATACGTACACCGCACATGTTGAATTCGTACACTGCACACGTTGAATTCAGACACAGCACATGTTGAATCCTGACACTGCACACATTGAATCCAGACACTGCACACATTGAATTCGTACAAAGCACACATTGAATTCAGACACTGCACACATTGAATTTGTACACACGACACATTGAATCCAGACACTGCACACATTGAATCCAGACACTGCACACAGTAAATCCAGAAACTGCACACATTGAATCCAGACACTGCACACATTGAATTCAGACACTGCACACATTGAATTCAGACACTGCACACACTGAATTCAGGCACTGCACACGCTGAATTCAGGCACTTCACATGCTGAATTCAGGCACTGCACACACTGAATTCAGACACTGCACACACTGAATTCAGACACTGCACACATTGAATTCGTATAAAGCACACATTGAATTCAGACACTGCACACATTGAATCCGTACACTGCACACATAGAATCCAGACACTGCACACATTGAATCCATGAATCCGTTTTACACTGCACAAAGGATTCGACACTGCAAATTGAATTACAGACACTGACCAACATGAATCCAGACACGCAAACCCACTGAATTCAGACATGCACACCACTGTTCTAAAACGGCTCACGTGAATTCTAGGCAACTGCACACATTGAACTTCAGACACAGCACACATTGAGTTTCAGGACACAGTACATTTAGTTCCAAGCACCAGCACACATTGAATTACGTATACTGCCACACATTGATCCAGAACACTGCACATATGAATTCTTTCGTAACAAACACACTGTGAATTCAGACACTGCCACACATGAATCCGTACACTGTACACATTGAATCAGACACTGCACCATGTTTATCCAGACACTGCACACACCTGAATTTCAAACAACTGCACCGACACTGAACTTCTAAAAACGGTCTACACACTGAATTCGTCAGGCACACATTGAATTCAAGACAAGCATTACATTGAGTTCAGACTCAGTACACCACTTTAGTTCAAGCCAGCACACATTGAATTCGATGGCACACATTGAATCCAGTACACCTGAACATATGAATGCTCAGCACCTAGCCACTGAATTCCAGACACTGCACACATCTGCCATCCGTACAGCTGTACCACTGGGTTGAATTTTCAGGACACTGCCCACACATTGAATCCAGACACTGCAACAAGTGAATCCGTCCAGACACCAACTGTTGAATCCTGACACGCCACACATTGAATCCAGACACTGCCCACCATTGAATTGTACAAAGAACACATTGAATTCAGACACTGCACACATTGAATTTGTACACATGACACATTGAATCAGCACGCAACACTGAATTCAGCAACTGCACACATTGAATTCAGGCACTGCACACATTGAATTCAGGCACTGCACACACGAATTCAGGCACTGCAAACATTGGATTCAGGCCTGCACACCATTGAATTCAGGCTGCACACTTGAATTCAGACACTGAACACATTGAACTTCAGACACTGAACACATTGAATTCAGACACTGCACACATTGAAATTTTAAGACACTGGCACATATTGAATTCGTACAAAGCACACAATTGAATTCGTACACTGCACACATTGAATCCTTACACTGCACAGATTGAAATCAAGACCCACTGCACACAATTGAATTCCAGCACATCGCACACATTGAATTCAGACACTGCACACATATAGAACGCACACATGAATTCAGACACTGCACACTGAATTCACACTGCCCAACTAATCTAAAAAGGCTCACACTGAATTCAGGCACTGTCACAATTGAATTCAGACACAGCACATTGGTTCAGACACAATAACATAGTTCAAGCACAGCAACACATTGAATTCGATATACTGACACCATTGAATCCAGACAACTGCACCCATTGAATCCAGACACTGCACATATTGAATTCGTACAAAGCACACATTGAATTCAGACACGCACCACATTGAATCTGTACACTGCACACATTGATTCAGACACTGCACACATTGAATCCAGACACGCACACGTTGAATCCGTACACCGCACATGTGGAATCCTGACACTGCACACATTGAATCCAACACTGCAAACCTTGAATTCGTACAAAGCACAATGAATTCGACACTGCACACATTGAATTTGTACACAGACACATTGAATCCAGACCAATGCACACATTGAATCCAGACACTGCACCACAGTAAATCCAGAAACCTGCACACATTGAATCAACGCACACAGTGCACACATTGAATTCAGACAACCGCACACACTGACTTCAGGCCAATCAGCACACATTGAATTCATGGCACATTGCATGCACACTGAATTCAGCACTGCCAACATCTGAATTCAGTTCCTGCACACACTGAATTCAGACACTGCACACATTGAATTCGTATAAAGCACACATTGAATTCAGACACTGTACACATTGAATCCGTACACTGCACATGTTGAATTCAGACAGCACACATTGGATCCTGACACTGCAAACATTGAATCCGTACACTGCACACATTAAATCCAGACACTGCACACATTGAATTCATACCATATACATGTTGAATTCAGACACAGCACACATTGAATTTGTACACTGCACACATTGAATTTGTACACTGCACACATTGAATTTGTACACTGCACACATTGAATTCGTACACTGCACACATTAAATTTGTATACTGCACACATTCAATTCAGAAACTTTACACATTGTATTAGTATATTGCACACATTGAATTTAGACATAGCACACATTGAATTCAGACATAGCACACATTGAATTCAGACACAGCACACGTTGAATTCATACACTGCACACATTGAATTTAGACACCGCACACGTTGAATTTGTACACTGCACAAGTTGAATTCAGTCACTGCACACCTTGAATTCAGACACTGCACACCTTGAATTCAGACAGCACACATTGAGTTCAGACACTGCACACATTGAATCCGTACACTGCACACATTGAATTCAGACACTGCACACACTGAATCCGTACACTGCACACATTGAATTCAGACACTGCACACATTGAATCCGTACACTGCACACATTGAATCCATACACTGCACAGATTGAATTCAGACACTGCACACATTGAATTCAGACACAGCACACATTGAATCTGTACACTGCACATTGAATCCAGACACTGCACACATTGTATTCAGACACTGCACACATTGTATTCAGACACTGCACACATTGAATCCGTACACACCACACATTGAATCCGTACACTGCACATTGAATCCAGACACTGCACACATTGAATTCAGACACTGCACACATTGAATTCAGACACTGCACACATTGAATTCAGACACTGCACACATTAAATTCAGACACTGCACACATTAAATTCAGACACTACACACATTGAATTTGTACACACCACACATTGAATTCAAACACTGCGCACATTGAATCCAGACACTGGACACATTGAATCCAGACACTGCACACATTGAATCCAGACACTGCACACACTGAATTCAGACAATGCACACACTGAATTCAGACACAACACGCGTTAAATTCGTACACGCACGCGTTGAATCCAGACACTGCACACATTGAATCCAGACACTGCACACATTGAATTCAGACACTGTACACACTGAATTCAAACACTGCACACACTGAATTCAGACACTGCACACATTGAATCCAGACACTGCACACATTGAATTCAAACACTGCACACATTGAATTCAGACACTGCACACATTGAATTCAGACACTGCACACATTGAATTCAGACACTGCACACATTGAATTCAGACGCTGCACACGTTGAATTCAGACACAACACACGTTAAATTCATACACCGCACACGTTGAATTCAGACACAGCACACGTTGAATTCGTGCACTGTACACATTGAATTCAGTCACTGCACACATTGAATTCAGATACTGCACACATTGAGTTCAGACACAGCACACGTTGAATTCGTATACTGTCAGACACAGCACACATTAAATTTGTATACTGCACACATTAAATTCGTATACTGAAAACATTGAATTCAGTCACTGCACACATTGAAATCAGACAGCACACATTGAATTCAGACACAGCACACATTGAATTCAGACACAGCACACATTGAATTCAGACACAGCACACATTGAGTTCAGACACAGCACACATTGAATTCAGACACAGTACACATTGAATTCAGGCACAGCACACATTGAATTTGTATACAGCACACATTGAATTCGTATACTGCACACATTGAATTCATACCATATACATGTTGAATTCAGACACAGCACACATTGAATTTGTACACTGCACACATTGAATTCGTACAGTGCACACATTAAATTTGTATACTGCACACATTAAATTTGTATACTGCACACATTGAATTTAGACATAGCACAGATTAAATTCAGACACAGCACACGTTGAATTTAGACACAACACATGTTGAATTCATACACTGCACACATTGAATTTAGACACCGCACACGTTGAATTTGTACACTGCACAAGTTGAATTCAGTCACTGCACACATTGAATTCAGACACTGCACACATTGAATTCAGACAGCATACATTGAGTTCAGACACTGCACACATTGAATTCAGACACAGCACACATTGAATTCAGACACTGCACACATTGAATCCAGACACTGCACACATTGGATTCAGACACTGTACACATTGAATCCCGACACTGCACACATTGAATTTGTAAACAGCACACATGAATTTGTAAACAGCACACATTGAATTTGTAACACACAACTTGAATTTGTAAACAGCACACATTGAATGCTACACAGCACACAGAATTTAGACACTGCACACATTGAATCCAGACACTGCCACATTGAATTTTCGACATAGCACACATTGAATTCACGTGTGCAGTGTCTGAATTCAACGTGTGCAGTGACTGAATTCAACGTGTGCAGTGACTGAATTCAGTCACTGCACACACGTTGAATTCAGGACACTGCACACCTTGAATTCAATGTGTGCTATGTCGACATTCAATGTGTGCAGTGTCTGGATTCAATGTGTGCAGTGTCCTACAATTCAATGTGTGCTGTGTACGAATTCAATGTGTGCTGTTTACAAATTCAATGTGTGCTGTTTACAAATTCAATGTGTGCTGTTTACAAATTCAATGTGTGCTGTTTACAAATTCAATGTGTGCAGTGTCGGGATTCAATGTGTACAGTGTCTGAATAACCCCTGGAGGCGAGATCAATGAGAGCGAAGACCAGGCGTCGTTAGACGACCACTGCCACACATGAATTCAGGCACTGCACACACTGAATTCAGGCACTGCAAACACTGGAATTCAGACACTGCACACATTGAATTCGATATATTATAAAGCACACAGTGAATTCAGACACTGTACACATGGAATCCGTACACTGCACATGTTGAATTCAGACAGCACACATTGGATCCTGACACTGCAAAAAATTGAATCCGTATACACTGCACACATTAAATCCAGACACTGCCACATTGAATTCATACCTATACATGTTGAATCCAGACACTGCACACATTGAATTTGTACACTGCACACATTGAATTTGTACACTGCACACATATTTGTACATGCACCACATTGAATTCGTACACTGCACACATTAAATTTGTATACTGCAACACATTCAATTCAGAAACTTTACACATTGTATTAGTATATGCACACTTGATTTAGACATAGCACACATTGAATTCAGACATAGCCCATTGATTCAGACACAGCACACGTTGATTCATACACTGCACACATTGAATTTAGACACCGCACACGTTGAATTTGTACACTGCACAGTTGAATCAGCTCACTGCACACCTTGAATTCAGACACTGCACACCTTGAATTCAGACAGCATACATTGATTCAGACACTGCACATTGAATCGTCTACATGCACACATTGAATTCAGACACTGCACACACCTTGCAACTACATGCACACATTGAATTCAGACACTGCACACATTGAATCCGTACAAAACCACACATTGAATCCGTACACTGCACAGATTGAATTCAGACACTGCACACATTGAATTCAGACAACCAGCACACATGAATCTGTACACTGCACATTGAATCCAGACACTGCACACATTGTATTCAGACATGCACAACATTGTATTCAGACACTGCACACATTGAATCCGTCACACCACACATGAACCCGTACCTGCCACATTGAATCCAGACACTGCACACATTGAATTCAGCACTGCACACATTGAATTCAGACACTGACACACTTGAATTCAGACACTGCACACATTAAATTCAGACACTGCACACATTAAATTCAGACACTACACACATTGAATCAGTACACTGCACACATTGAATTCAACAACTGCGCAATTGAATCCAGACACTGGACATTGAATCCAGACACTGCACCATTGAATCCAGACACTGCACACACTGAATTCAGACAATGCACACATGAATTCGACACAAACACGCGTTAATTCGTACACGCACGCGTTGAATCCAGAAACTGCACACATTGATCCAGACACTGCACACATGAATTCAGACACTGTACACACTGAATTCAACACTGCACACACTGAATTCAGACACTGCACACATTGAATCCAGGACACTGCACACATTGAATTCAACACTGCACCATTGAATTCAGACATGCACACATTGAATTCAGACACTGCACACATTGAATTCAGACACTGCACACATTGAATTCAGACGCTGCACACGTTGAATTCAGACACAACACAGTTAAATTCATACACCGCACACGTTGAATTCAGACACAGCACACGTTGAATTCGTGCAGTACACATTGAATTCAGTCACTGCACACATTGAATTCAGATACTGCACACATGAGTTCAGACACAGCACACGTTGAATTCGTATACTGTCAGACAGCACACATTAAATTGTAACTGCAACATTAATTCGATACTGAAAACATTGAATTCAGTCACTGCACACATTGAAATCAGACAGCACACATTGAAATTCAGACACAGCACACATTGAATTCAGACACAGCACACATTGAAATTCAGACACAGCACATGAGTCAGACACAGCACACATGAATTGACACAGTCACATTGAATTCAGGCACAGCACACATTGAATTTGTATACAGCACCATTGAATTCGTATACTGCACACATTGAATTCATACATATACATGTTGAATTCAACACCACAATTGATGTACCATGCACCATTGAATCGTACAGTGCACACATTAAATTTGTATACTGCACACATTAAATTTGTATACTGCACACATTGAATTTAGACATAGCCACAGATTAAATCAGACACAGCACACGTTGAATTTAGACACAGCCCATGTTGAATTCATACACTGCACACATTGAATTTAGAACCGCACACGTTGAATTTGTACACTGCACAAGTTGAATTCAGTCACTGCACACATTGAATTCAGACACTGCACACCATTGATTCAGAAGCATACACGAGTTCAGACCATGCACACATTGAATTCAGACACAGCCACACATTGATTCAGACACTGCACACTTGAATCCAGACACTGCACAATTGGAATTCAGACACTACATACACATGAATTCGACACTAGCACACATTGATTGTAAACAGCACACATTGAATTTGTAACAGCACACATTGAATTTGTACGCACACATTGATTTGTAAACAGCCACATTGAATTCGTACACAGCCACATTGAATTTAGACACTGCACACATTGAATCCAGACACTGCACACTTGAATTTTCGACATAGCACACATTGAATTCAGTGTGCAGTGTCTGAATTCAACGTGTGAGTGACTGAATTCAACGTGTGCAGTGACTGAATTCAGTCACTGCACACGTTGAATTCAGACACTGCACACGTTGAATTCAATGTGTGCTATGTCGAAAATTCAATGTGTGCAGTGTCTGGATTCAATGTGTGCAGTGTCTAAATTCAATGTGTGCTGTGTACAAATTCAATGTGTGCTGTTTACAAATTCAATGTGTGCTGTTTACAAATTCAATGTGTGCAGTGTCGGGATTCAATGTGTACAGTGTCTGAATTCAGTGTGTGCAGTGTCTGAATTCAGTGTGTGCAGTGTCTGAATTCAGTGTGTGCAGTGTCTGAATTCAACGTGTGCTGTGTCTGAATTCAATGTGTGCAGTGTATGAATTCAATGTGTGCTGTGTATGAATTCAATGTGTGCTGTGTCTGAATTCAATGTGTGCAGTGTATGAATTCAATGTGTGCAGTATACAAATTTAATGTGTGCAGTGTCTGAATTTAATGTGTGCAGTACACAAATTTAATGTGTGCTGTGTTTGACAGTATACGAATTCAATGTGTGCTGTGTCTGAATTCAATGTGTGCTGTGTCTGAATTCAATGTGTGCAGTGTCTGAATTCAATGTGTGCAGTGACTGAATTCAATGTGTGCAGTGTCTGAATTCACACACTATACAGGCACAGTACAATGTGTACTGTGCCTGAACTTAATGTGTGCTGTGTCTGAACTCAGTGTGTGCTGTGTCTGAATACAATGTGTATATTGATTTATGTGTACTATCTTATCCATAGTGGATTTCAGGTTTCTCCTTTCAGCTTACCCGTCGGCCCACCTGTGCTCCTTTTTAACTCCGGGGATGCCCGGTTTTGGATGTGGGGGCTTTTGTACTTTTTGTACTTTGTACTTTATTCCTGTATATAGAGCATGTATTAATGAGGTTATGAGGGGTTGTATGCACTTTATTGGGTAGTATATGCTGCTACTGTTGAGTCATGCCTTAAGTAGTTGTGCCTTGTTTGAGGGGACTGTATTAGATGGCATTCTGACCATCTAATACAGTCCCCTTTTTTCTTGGAATAGAGCTACAGAGTCTAATTGGGGAATTTCATCTGCAGGTACCAGGACAGGAGGATTTAAATCAATACTATATCAGTAGCAGCATCCATAGCTTAATACAGAGAACAACTGTACAGAGAAAAAAAGGGAGAATAAATGGTATTACCAGCACTGCTGCCACCAATTTGTACCAGATCACTGCTTTATGGAATGATTATGGGTAGCATGGCACACAGTGTGTTACTCTAGTGGTCTGGCATAAAGCAGACAGTGCACATAAACAGGTTCCCCACATAACATGTGCAGCAATCAGGGGTGTCCCTGTCTATGGTGCACCACTTAATATTGACCAGGCCTGTATAGTGTGTGTCCTTTTAAGTTGGAGGGATGTCTTGTCTTTTATTACTCACTGATGCCACCTGAAGGCTGAATATGTTATATAAGGAGCCTTGGTGTATATGTCCATTACAATACACATCACATCCTGTGTAGCAGGCCGAAACTTTTTCCTACATAATCACCTTTCCTATATGTAATATCATATACCCCCACCACCACCACCACCACCACATTCGTAGCGCCTAAAAACTCAATGGAATCTCCTATGAAGGTATAAATATATTTATATAATATAAGGGAAGTGCACTACCTTTCGATTCAGATAGAGAAAGGAGGTGTGGGCAGGACCGGTGAGTAAGTAAATGCCCAAAAGGGATTTACCTGCAGTGTCATTTTGACACTGGTTATTAGCCGGCGTTTAAAATAATATGCTAAATGTTTTGCAAATGTAATATTAAATCGTGAGCGCTGGGTGCACAGGTGTCTTTTGAGTAACCCGCTCATCTGGCTCTAATATGGAGTTAGAGTCGCACTAACCGGTGCGCTATTGGTATCAACTCAATATTATTGCCCAGCGGCTCTAGGTAAATGAGCCACACAGTGTTGTAGGTTCTCAAAATGGGTGATTTGGTGGTTAGTTGCCCATTAATTCGCCTTTAATACCAGTGAAATGTTCTCTTTAAAAGGCTGGGAATCCAGCCTTTTGTGTGTGGTGAGACAACACACAGTTTATAAGTTTAAGCATGCAAAAGCAAGTGTATTGTTCCATTTTAAAAAAGACTTTAATTAGCACACAACATGAACCATACTGGTTAAAACCGTATTTTAACATCTGTGCACAGCTTAATGTGTTGTATTTTAGAGTGATTGGTTGACAACTACAGATGTCACAATTATGCAGTTGAACTGCCAACAAAAACAGACACATTAACAACCAGTTGGTGAAATGATTATAAACACTATTATTATATTATTTTTATTTAGATATTATGAAAAATGTAGTATAGGAAATACAAGTTCATTCATAGAACATTCATACAAATATTCATTGTGAAATCAGATACAATTACTGGTTTTAGTTTTTTTACTCCTAGGGAGAGAAGACAGCCAGGGAACAGATGGTTATTTTACAAATTGTAATTGAAATAATAATTCATGTAGATGGAAGATTATTAAAGCAACAGCTCCCCTACATATTGAACACTAGACTTATTTCTGGTTTTCTGTTTCAGTGCAGTCTAATGTAAAACCTATATTAACTCAGATTTACTAGATATCAGGAAACTTACATTTTTTAATCTAATTACTGTATCCCTGTTGTACAGAACACTAGAATATACTTCACAAATAAAAGGTGATTGCTATAAAACAATCTCTTACTCTCCATTTTTAGACTTCTTCCATGCTGTATTTGTTTGTTTTGTTTTGTTTTGCATGATTATAGCATGATTGTAGTCAGAGCAGCTGTCAGTCTGACAGGATTTTTTAAACCAAAATTGGACAAATTACATTTGTTGAAGTTGGATGTTAGGCTGGGAACATGCCATCACATATTTCCGGCTGACCGACCAATAGTGCCGTGGATCAGTCGGTCGGCTGTTCATCCGAATCGGGCCCGTTGGTAAATCACGGCTGATCGTGCGGTTCCCTATGGGGCCACATGATCGGTCGTGCGCACTGTTGGTCATGGCCACAGTCATTTGACCCGGCACATGGATGAACAAAACTCTGTTTAATACCAGGCAAGCTGAGACGCTGGATCCCTGATAACAAGCTTCCTGACAATGTATATAAGGCGACATCATTTATGCATTCCAATGTGTGATGGTGATATAGCCAATGCCCCTCTCATGTGTATTTCACATAATGTGAGAGGATTTAACTCTTATGGTAAAAGAATAATGGCTTTTAAACACAAATTCAAACCACAGATTATATTTTTACAAGAAACTCACTTTTTCCATTCATCAACCCCAAAATTTCTACACAAACAATATTCACAGTTTGTATCCTCTACTGGTCCTACTAAGAAATGTGCTGTATCTATCTTGTTCCACAATGATTTAGATGTATTGATTCTCCAAACAATCTCGGACACAGGTGGTAGATTTCTAATACTAAATTTTTGTATCAACCAAAATCTGTATACATTAATAAAAATACTGTATACGCACCAAATGTAAAAACAACATAAATTTGTGGTTGATACCCTATCCAAATTGACAGATATCCCCTAGGCAGCATTGCTGGTTGCTGGCCTATCATAAAGGATCTAGCACGGGATAGATCCTACTCCCATAGATTAAAATACAGTAAACATAAATTGAAGAAAGTACAACTTTCGTATTGTTGGTGGGAAAATTTAAATATTAAGGACTACTCGTAATATTCCATACCCCACTAATGTTATACAAAATTAGACTATATTTTAAGCTCAGCTACTTTATTAAAACTATAAAATGATCACACTACAATTGGATACAAATGCCAGGCCCAAACACTTGATAAACTGGAGATTAAATTACCGGTAATCTATGCTTTCTTAAACTGACCTTAGAAAAGAAATAACATACTTGAAGGAATATTTCTTATTAAATCCACACCAATTATTTGGGCAGCCCATAAACCAGTAATAAGGGACACACTTATACAGTGAACCTCTAGACTTAAGAAATCTAAGGAAACCTTTAGACAGCTGGAACAAAAAATACACACCTTAGAAAGCAATCACATATATTATGTTGGCATTAAAACATTTTGGGAATTGCGTTTCACTAAACAACAGAACCAAGCACTGTTATCGCAGGACATAGAAAAAAACCTTTTATCAGCTATCAGAGGATAGAGAATTCCTGGAGTCAAAGTAGCTAACAATGAATACAAATTAAATCTATTTGCAGATGATAAGTTACAATCCATATCCATAATTACAGGCCTGAAAATTAACCAAGATAAAACAGAGCTCATGGGATCTTCATCTCAAAATAAACTGATATCAACAAATTTTAATCTCTTATGAATAGTTGGGCTTCAAATACCTTGGGGTAATTTTAATAATGATTCACCTTATTTGGCTAACTACCCACCACTTTTTAATAAGATTAGAGAACATTTAAATAAATGGGACAAATTAAAGGGCATGTCCACCCCTAAATTCGTTTTTTAATATTCTGCTCCCCCATGTCCCCCAGCCCCAACCGCATGTTTCTTTTTTTCCAAAAGCTCCCCAAAATTACTTACCTCCCCTCGATCCTCCGCCGCACTGCCGGCCCTCTGCTTGCGAGAATGCAAGCCGAGGGCGGGACCGGCAGTGCGTCTGTGATTGGCTAAGCGGCAGCCAATCACGGAGCGGCGCCGGTCATTCAGTGCAGCGGAGGAAGCGGAGGGAAGTAAGAGTTTGGGGAGCTTTTTTAAAAAAAAACATGCGGTTGGGGTGGGGACATGGGGGAGCAGAATATTAAGGGGGTTTAACGCTAGGGGAGGGATAGTAGAACGGGAGGAGAGGGAGGGGAGGGAGGGGGGAGAAAGGCTGCAGTGCGCATGGCAAATATCTACCGGAGGCTAGATAGCAGGCAGAGACCTGCTATCCTCCTGGTGGTTAGTTTTGAGACTTTGGGGGGGGGTTTTACAGAGAACTCTCTGGAGCTGGGATGTGAGGTAAGGATTAAACTACACTACATGGTGGGGCCAGTAGTTGGGGGGATTATAGTTTTGGGGGTGGACATGCCCTTTAAATATTTTGTGGCTAAGGAGAATACATACCTTTAAATACACATTGTATATTTGAACTATAGCTGGAAATATATAGAACCTCTGAACCATAGACTATAATATATAAGAATACAAATGTTAATTCAACACTTTACTCTGTATTAACTGATGTCAAAGAGGCATGTTTCTTTATTTTTTATTTTGTACACAAAAATTGAAAATGTTTAATAAAAAACACTGAACACTAAAAAATGTTAATATGATCTCCAAACTTAGCAAGTGTTTTGCCAGACTGTGTGCAGGGGCACAGTTATCAGGGGACTAGCAGGTGCAACTGCACCAGGGCCAAAGGTAAACATTTTACCTTTCAACTGATACAAGGGCAACAACTATTTTAAATGACAAAAGAAGGGAGGCCCTATTTTTTTACTTACGCAACTGATGAGTGTGTTATTCAGTGAAGTAGGTAGATATAGGTGCACATTTTTTAAATATTTCCCATATGCTTGTACTGAATTTCATGTCTCTAGCTCGAAAACTGTCAAGAAGATACTGTTCAAAATTTGGTGGAATAAAAGAAAAGCAGAAAAAATAGAAAGAACAGCAATTTGTTTTCTTAAGTCAAATTATATAAAGTTGAATTTAACAGGGTTAGTTTTGGGGTAGGGTGCCTCAGTCAGAAAGTAATCGTAATCAACTGTAATAAACGAATTTTTTAAAAATGCATTATCATTATCACATAATACATTATCCCTAAAAACACCAATGGAGCATTAGTTACCTCACCGATAAATAGATCCAATTTTTATTGTCTCCTTGCACTCCTTTCTTTTGATGTTGGTGCTGTGCCCTCAAGGCTGCTAACCACAAGCAGTTGTTTAATCCAATTTGTAAGTAATTAGGGATGCACCTGATAAAGGTGATCTCCCTGAAACATTGTGCACACCTTGTATCATCACCAAATAACATATACATTTACTTAGATAAGTATGAGTGCCGCCAAATTGCTTGCATTCCAAAGTACCTTAAGCTAGGTACACACCTAGCGATTTTTCCTCCTGACCGACCGTTCGATATTTTCGACCGGTCGGCCAGGAGGAAGGACTGTTGGTCGCGGCAAAAGCAGCCGCGTCCGACAGTTACCACGACCGATCGTGCGGTCCATAGAGGACAGCACGTTTGGACGAGGTTTTCCATCATGTCCGATCGTCCTTTTGTCCGTTTCGGACGAACGATCGGACATGGCTGTATTCGGATGCGATCATTTTGGTCCGATCGACCGATACACTGAACTATCGGTCGATCGGACTGAAATATCTCATCGTGTGTACCCAGCTTTAGATTGAGGCCCAACTGCAACTATGCTTGTTTTTCTAATAATGATCCTAATGCTGAAACGCATGTGATCCGCACTAAAATGATGATCGCCTGCTTTCTGATATGAGACAGGAATGCTGCGCAAGCAGTGGGTTTAGGGACATTGCTAGCCATTGGCATGCTTATTGCAAACCGTGATTGGCACCTGTGGAAGCAAGGGCTCGTAAAGGTGACCATACATTAGGCCGATTTTATGTAAAAACCGACATTTCCATTGATTGGCCGAAAAATTGCACATTTTCGTAATTACAATCGGGAAAGTCGATTGGTAAAATGATTTGTAGCATTTTCTGAAGTTCCAATTAAATATTTATACAATATAACCTCGACATTCGACATTAATCACAAACAAACTGAATGTCGAACAATATGTATGGTACATCTTAATACAATTAACATTATACATATGTCTATCTAAGAATTGGTCGGTTTAAGATCGTAATTACTATCGCAATAGTGTATGGCCGAATTGAGGTGTTTAGACCATATGAGGTCTAGGTTAAGTGGGGGGTTCCAATTAGCAGAAGATTTTTTGTTTAGGGGGTGGACATAATCTACTAAATCTAAAACTATTCTTTTTGTCATTCTAAATATCTGTTTCACTGTATGTCCAGAATAACTGTTTGGAGTGTTTATTTGGATTTGCAATGTGTACACAATTACTATGTTTTCTTAAAGGGCATGTCTACCCCCAAACTAAAATTTAACCCACTGCTGACCCCAATGTGTAGTGTTTCTTACTTTTACCCTCTGCTTCACATGGTTGCCCTGTTGTTTCTATACAAACCCAAAAAAACTGAAGAGTAGAAGTGTAAAAATGTATCTGCCCCTTCCTTGTCCTCCTGGAGGACTCTGGCATGTGCAGGGAAGCACAACCCCCCCCCCCATCCTGATCTCTTGTCTCTGCATTTAGTTGTTTTTAAAATGTTTACTTTTTTTACCTGTAGGGGATGTAGAAAGAATCGCCTCTTTAAAATATGTTGGTATATCATACTTTGTCCTATAAATTCATTAGCGTATGCCTGCTATGCTTCTGGATGCCTCATGGAAACTGAGCATTTTAGAAACCTGTACTGAGCCTGGGCATGCTCAGAAGAGGTAGACAGGGGATGAACATTCAGTCATTGGCTGTGATGTCAACTGTCAAATCCATAACTGAGAGTTACTAACTAAGAACCAGGAAGCAGAAACAGGGGAAACAGGACATGCGCAGGATTTCAGGTTAGACTTATATAGTTCAGATTTCAAACTATTACCGTTTAGGGGTTTGGGGGGTGATTTACCTGTATATAAGTTTTCATTTTAGGACTGGACTTGCCCTTTAAACCCCCATGTTTAAAACTTAAAAGAGTGCCCAGAATCAGACATGGCTGCTGGTACGGCCCCTAATCAGCTGTTTAAAAGTCCTTCTACCGAACCAACGAATCTTTTAAACTGCCAATCGCAAATTTCTTTACTACATATGTGCGATTAGCTGTTTGAACACAGCTGATTATGGAGACTATGGAAGGGGCTTGTACCTCCCAGACCCCCGCAGTTGCGCACCCAGTAGTTACGCCACTGTCGACAAGTGAAATGTGCTATTAAAGTTACATTAAAGGGCATGTCCACCCCTAAAACTAAAATTTGGCCCACTACTGGCCCCACTGTGTAGTTTAAAAAAAAACATTACCCTACTCCTCTGCTCTATAGTTCTCCTGCAGTGCTTGTCCAAAGTCTAAAAGTTTCTGCTATCTCCTTGTCCTCTGGATCTCTCCAAGCGTGAAAATTTCTGCGATTTCCGATGCACATGCAATTGTGCGTCCGTTCGCGTTTTGGTAACGCACGAACACAAAACGCACAAGAATCGTGCACACAATCGCGTGCGATAACACTCGCGATTTGGTGTGTGATTCCTGTGCGTTGTAGTGTGGCCTCACCCTTAGATTAGTAAAAAACAGCAACATACCTACATTACTTTGTTCCCCTGGTGCTCTGCATTGCCGGCAGCTGCGTCTGTGTCTGCCTCTCAGCCAATCACAAACTTAGCTGCCGGTCTGGCCCGTTTGCAGCTTCCGGCAAACAGAGGTCTGGGCAAAGATAGGATCAAAGGACTAAGTATCTTTGTACTGTTTTTTTGTTATTTTTTAGAAATCCAACTTGGCATTTGGAGGTGGGCAGGGGTGCCCTACAGTATATAAAAAGTGTTTTCTCAGGGTGGAGATACTATTGCATTGCAGCAATGAGACATACAGTAGGTAAGACTTTGCTTAGTCTTAGTCTAAAGGTGCCTATACATTAGAACTCACTTGCTGATCGATCCTACGACTTTCAATTCATTCTTCAGGAACCGCCTTTCCCGTACTTTTTCGCTAACAAATTTCGATCGCAATATGAATGGGTCAGGCTGGACCGTCGTCACCATCGTTGGTTGCGAAAAAGAACAGGAAAGGCAGTTCCTGAAGAATTGAGTGAATGTCGCGGGATTGGTCAGGCGTTTTATATTATAATATTGAACAGTGCTGTGTCCCCAACCGGCCCTATATTAATCAACATATACATACATACAAATACAGCACATATACATACACACAAAACAGTTACTATACATACATATAAAAATCCATTTCCTCACACACTAATATCCAACACACACAAACACACGATTAGCATGTCCCCGCCCACAATCTCAGGAAATCCTCCTCCACCAGCCCCGCATCTCCAGACGGTGCTTCTCTCCTCACAGAGCAGAACTATTGTCACCCTGCTGCCGTGCGGACCTGTCACATGCTGCGACCACTGCGCCTAAGGGAATCCCACTGACTTACCCAAGAGGACGATGGGCCGACGGGGGGCTGCCTCCACCTCTCCTTTCGGTAAGTCTATCCATCCTCTCTGGGATTTGGTCCATTCAGTGTCAATGCGATAGGTATGGGGATGCCAAGTGTTCTCTCCGGCCTGTCAGCCTCATATTAGGACTATAACGGACAGGATGGAGGGTGAGAATGGGGGATATGCTGCTGCCTTGTCGGGCTAAACTTAACCTCTTTCCCGCCACAACCCCCCCTTATCCCCATATGGATTGTCAGCCAGGCTCTAGCCCCAGTCACCTGAAACTTGCAATGGCAAGAATAGGAGCTTTGTGTGTTTGTGACTGATCACCGTGCTATACACAGCTATTACTATTAGCTACTGGCACAGACCCTGCAGATAAGTGAATGGAAATCTCAATAGGACCCACACATATACACTGGGGCTAGATCACAGGAAATAACTGTCAGTTCCTTGCTTGGCAGTCACATGGAGGTGTAAGTAGGAGATTATAACCTACCCCTGTAGTGGATTTCTATGGGAGGAACTGTAAGATTATAGCCTTATAATCTTACAGTTCCAGGAGGAGAAGGAAAATAGAAGCCACAAAGGGGTAGGTTATAATAAATAATGCACCCCAACTGTAAATTAAAGGGATATTAGAAGTCACCTTGGAGTTCCACGCCCTGTATAAAAGGTACTCGGCCTGCGGCCTCGTTCTTTTATATGGTCACGGAACTCCTCGGTGACTTCTAATATCCTTATAATTTACAGTTGTGGGTGCATTATTCACTATATAACCTACCCATGTAGTGGATTTCTATGGGAGGAACTGTAAGATTATAGCCTTATAATCTTACAGTTCCAGGAGGAGAAGAAAACCAGAAGCCACAAAGGAGTAGCTATAATAATGCACCCCAACTGTGAGAATTTATTAGGATATTAGAAGTCACCTTGGAGTTCCATGCCCTGTATAAAAGGTACTCGGCATGCAGCCTCGTGCTTTTATATGGTCACGGAACTCCTCTGTGACTTCTAATATCCTTATAATTTACAGTTGGGGCTGCATTATCCACTATATTAACATGCCTGTCCACACATCATAATTCTACAAAATAAATTGAAGACACCCAGGGAAAAAATATGAATGATCTTCTACAGGTTCTATAATCAGTTAGAAAATATAAAGAAAGGTATCAGGAACAGTAAGATGTTGGAAGACTATATTGATAAACTGACATGCAACAGTGATTGATGTGGGCATGTTTATTGAGGTTTATAGTTGAATTTATTTCTGGTTTTACACATTTTATTGTTGTATTAAAATGATTAATTAGTGGTGGGACCTATGAAACAGAATGAGAACATTAGTTATTTGATCTTGAATAGATGAATATACCGGTAGCTAAGTCACAAGAATGATCTCATCATAATGTGATGGAACTATATAGTTGTTAAAACAGGTGTTTTCAGGAACACATATTACAGAATGTTTAGTTTACAGGTTAATATAATTTGGAGTCCATTAAATATTGAAAGAAAACAAATGTCCCATGTAATATGTAAATATATGCCTTACATGGCATCTACTTAAACATAGCAACCTCTTTTTGCTTACAAAAAAGTTCATTTTCAGTGAGTGGACTGTCTACATAGATTTTTTCCCCCCTTACTGCATTCTTCACATATGAACTTTACTGCATAAAAATATTCTGTAAATAATATATGCTTTAAGTTTTTTGCAAATTTTGGAATTTTCATAGATTGGTTAAAACCAATCTGAAATCATTTTGTGCTTTTATAGGTGGTGACCAGTCACCCCCCCCCCTTTTTTTTTTTTTTAAATTCACTACAATATTATATAGATTTTAGTTATAGGGGGTCTTACATATCATACTTGGCCTATGTATAAATGGTTACCATGACAACTAGTGGCATACTTGCAGTTTGTGGATCTAGAACAGACTTTTGAGTGTTTAGTTAAGAGGGTTTTTGCAAAGCTTCTGTAATCTAGACAAAGGTATTTTCAGAGAATGGAATGTTGGATTGGTCTGATATTTTTATACACTATGGGGCATATTTAGTAAAAGGTCGTTATCACATTGAAATTACCGCCGCACATCTCCACGGAAAAATCGTTATTATTGCCATATTTATAAAGGCGACCATCCTCACGGCGATAAGAAATACAGCGGCGATGTGCGGTGGTAATTTGAGCTCTCTTCACTGCATTAATGTACTTATTGGTAAGTATAGTATCACGGCGAAGGGCTCAAATCTCGACGTACGGAGCAGGGGGCTGGGAGGGTCTGCTGGGAAAGAATTGCTCTGTGGGTGGTCACAGAGGGGGCGGGTGGGGTGTACAGGTGACTGAAATCCAGTCTGTGTGTCCACCCCCAAACTAAATGTTGGTATTTGGTAGGAAATGGCTATAAACCTCAACCTTGCAAGGTTTGTAGCACTGACAGGTCCCCCAAAATGTACTTACCAGTTTCATTCCCCTGCTGCCTTCTGGTTAAAGCAGGAGGGGCTCCACTGGCATCCGCTCCTGTGATTGGCTAAGCCATTGTGCCTAAGCCAAGGCTGGTAAGTACAGAGGAACGAAGGCTGAGGTTTATAGCCATTTCCTACCAAATACCAAAATTTAGTTTGGGGGTGGACATACCCTTTAAACAAGGGAAATGTAAACTTTAAATTTAGGAGAAAGATGTAAGGTAAGGGGGGGGGGAAGGGTTTACATGCCCTTTAAGCCTGAGGCTGCAAGCCTAGAACTTCTTTCATACAGGCTGAGTTGACGTTTAAAGGGTATGTCCACCCTAAAATGTATTTTTTATATCCTGCTCCCCATGTCCCCAGCCCCAACCGGGTATTTATATTCAGAAAGCCCCCCAAACTCTTACTTACCTTCCTCTTTCCCCCGCTGCGCTCCGGCCTTCTGCTTGCAAAATGCAAGCAGAGGGGCGGGACTGGCAGTCGCGTCCGTGATTGGCTGCCGCTCAGCCAATCATGGACGCGACTGCCGGTCCCGCCCCTCTGCTTGCATTTGCAAGCAGAAGACGGGTCGCAGCGGATGAAAGAGGAGAGGTAAGTAAGAGTTTGGGGGCTTTCTAATATAAAAAATACCCGGTTGGGGCGGGGGACATGGGGGAGCAGGATATTAAAGGGGATTACACTAGGGGGAGGGATAGTAGAACGGGGGGGAGAGGGAGGGGGGGGGAGGGGGAGAAGGCGGCAGTACGCATGGCAGAATTCTCCCGGAGGCCAGGTAGCAGGCAGAGCCCTATATGGACTCTGCTAGCCTCCTGGTCGTCAGTTTTTGGGACTTTGGGGGGGGGACTACAGGAGAACCAGATGGAGCTGGGATGTGAGGTAAGGATTACACTACACTACATGGTGGGGCCAGTAGTTTGGGGGGATTATAGTTTTAGTGGTGGACATGCCCTTTAATATGCTTATATTTTATATCTAGTTTATATAGGCAATATTGCTCCATTAAGCAATATTGTTCCAGTAAGTCATGTGACAAATAGCTAAGTACTTTATAATAACTATTATAATAGTTAAGCATAATTTGATAATTATAATACTTTCAGAATATAAATAATATGCCTCTTACAGTGTAATATAACAGTATTAAATCAGTATGGAGTTTGTTAACCATAGAAAAGCACATACCACATTCTGCTGTGACTTAGTGGCAGGTGAGGTTCAGTATTGTAAAACCGAGCATGGAAACATAAAATAATTACAATTAAAGGAATAGTTCAATGTATTGATTGAAGCCCGGGAGGTTAAAGGACAACTACACCCTCATAAGAACTTCTTTTAGAAAGAATGACCTCTTTAAAATATGTTGATATATCATAATTTGTCCTATGAATTCATTACTGTATGCCTGCTATGCTTCTGAATGCCTCATGGAAACTGATCAATTAAGAAGCCTTTACTGAGCCTGGGCATGCTCAGAAGAGGAAGACTGGATTAAAGGAACACTATACTGAAAAAATTAACTCCACCCTCATAAGAACATCTTTTAGAAAGAACGGCCTCTTTAAAATATGTTGATATATCATACTTTGTCCTATGAATTCATTACTGTATGCCTGCTATGCTTCTGGATGCCTTATGGAAACTGAGCAATTTAGAAACCTGTACTGAGCAGGTACTGAGCCTGGGCATGCTCAGAAGAGGCAGATAGGGGATTAACATTCAGTCATTGGCTGTGATGTCAACTGTCAAATCCATAACTGACAGTTGCTAACTGGAAGAACCTGGAAGCAGAAATGGGAAACAGGACATTGTGCAGGATTTCAGGTTAGACTTAAATATTTCACATTTCAAACTATTACCGTTAAGGGTTTTGGGGGGTTATTTACCTGTATGTAAGTTTTCATTTTAGGGCTGGACTTGCCCTTTAATCTATAATTGAATACATGTAAGTAGCACTGATTTGCATGTGTTGCTGCAGGTGGCAGATCAACAAAAAAAACCATACAGTGGTGGTTGGGAAGAATTATAGTTTTCAGTTATGGTCAATTTAAAATAACCTATTTTTCGGTATAGATGCCCTTTAACATTCAGACATTGGCTGTGATGTCAACTGTCAAATCCATAACTGACAGTTGCTAACTGGAAGAACCAGGAAGCAGAATCAGGAAAACAAGACATTGTGCAGGATTTCAGGTTAGACTATTTCAGATTTCAAACTATTACCGTTTAGGGTTTTGGGGGGTGATTTACCTGTATGTAAGTTTTCATTTTGGGGCTGGACTTGCCCTTTAAAGGACAACAATATAAAAAAAAATAAGATCACCCTCATTATATGTCCACACTTCCAGCAGCTGAAATCACTTACTCACATTTACAGCCGTGCTGCCCTCCCTTAGATATCACACAGCAAAGATGAGTGCTAAAAGCCTGTCTCCTAGACAGCCAAGGGCCATGGTTAACATAACACTTGTCATTGGCTGGTGGGAATGTCTGTAACAACTTCTCTCCTCCTCTGCCAGTCAAACAAACTTGAAATATCCTGTTGCTAGGATACAGCCCCTATAGCGAGCATTATTGCACATGCGCGATATAGCTGTACAGAACCAGGAAGCAGTCGGGACCTATCACTGTAGCCGTGGTGGATCGTGCAAAAGGTAAGTTTCTTGAATCTTCGTTTTTTAATATTAATAATAGTATTAATAAATCGTATTAATAAAAAAACTAATTAATGGAGAGTAATAGTGGCTTTGAGCTTTATAATACTTTTTAATTTTCTTATTCTTATATTTTTTAAGCTTAATTATCTTTCTATTTGCAGAATGCAGTATGTGGCAGGCCTGACACACTTTTTCTGCTTGCATTTAGAAATGGTATATAGGAAAATGCATCAGGATATGTGGAAATGTGTGGGCTTGTGAAATATTTTAATTTCTTCATCGGTTTAAAACTTGCTCTCCTCCTACACTAAATTATTACTAAGCACATACTGTTCAAGCTCGAAAAACACAACAGTTATAAACCACAATAGGTCCCAAAAAGGGGGAGATGCAATATATTTCGCTCTCGCAACCTACGTGCACTCGTTTTACGCAATGTATTAATCACTTTGCGACCGTTAATACATTGCGAAAATGCTAGCGATAAGTTGCAAACTTTTGCGCGTTTTAAAGACACCATTGAAGAGGTGTTAATTGCTGCGCAAAAAACTAGCGCAAAAACCGGCACAAAATTTATTGCATCGCTTTGCGCTGCGCAAAGAAAGAAAAATTGCGACATGGTGCAGGCAGTGCAAAACCTTTGCTAACACGTTAGTACATGGGTTAGCGTGATTTTAGCGCTAATTTTCTCGTTAGCGCAGAATATTGCATCTCCCTGAAAATATTTCATTATATATATTCTTCCTATTATAGGTTATAGCAATGCATACAGTGTCATTTAGCTTTTGGGAAACAGAATCAATTATCAGGTTTTTATCATGATAAACATTCAGTATCATGATGTAAATTCCTTAAAGGGGAACTAAATTCTCAATCCAGACATCTGAAGATAAACATCAATGTACTTCTTGCCAACTCGTTTTTGACATACAGTTAATTTGGGAATAACAAAATTTGTTATTCTGTATTAGTCTTTGATACTAGTTGTTTCAATATGGTTTTTGGATACAGTGACCTCCACTTCTGAAGGTATCCAGAGAAACTATATCAGCTCTTTAAAGCTTACCTATTACCCATTGCTACATTTATTACCTTCTTTGGGGGCCTTTTACAAGGCAACTATGTTCCCTCTTCTTTAGGAAGGCTGTGCGTGCATTTATATATTTATTAATTTGGCTTGAAGAGACAAATTACTGTTCTTTCTATTTATTCTTCTTTTTCTTCCGTTTTATTCTTCTGCTTTTTTGGACTGTATCTCCTCCCACAGTTTTTGAGCTAGAGACATGAAAGAGACATGTGGGGCATATAGGAGAAATGTGCTATTACCTAGCTAAGGAATCTGCGGAAGCGATACAGCACTATCGGCGAATTTCGGGTATTTTTTTCCATGACTATAATGGTAACAAATGTGGATACCGGTATTTCAAAACAGTTTGTTTCTTGGTCATAAACACAAACGCTGATACCCCCAACACCCCACACAGACACAGGTACACCCTCCTACTGACCAACCTTTCCATTCCCATGGAAGCCATACTTAAAGGGTAACTATAGTCAAAAAACTAATTTTGATCGATCATCAATAAAAGTTAGTTATATGGTCATACATGCAAAAACACATACCTCCAAATGGTAAATAATAAAAAATAAATATATAAAAAATAATTTTGATATATCCTCAATAAAAGTTAGTTTTATGGTTGTAAACACAAAAAAGACATACCCCTCAACCAGACCCAGTTACACACACCTACTGACCTACCATTACATTTCCATGGAAGCCATTATTAAAGGGTAACTATAGTCAAAAAACAAATTTTGCAAATTTTGACTAATCATTTAAAAAGTTTGTTTTTATAACCCCCTAACCTACACAGGTACATACACCTACTAACCTACCCCTCCATTACAATTGCAGCCATACTTATACGGTAACTAAAGTAAAAAAAAAACTAATTTTGACCAATCATCAAAAATGTTTGTTTTTAACCCCCAACTTGACACAGGTTCTGACCTACCCCTCCATTACTGTTGCAGCCATACTTAAAGGGTAACTAAAGTAAAAAAAACTATTTTGACCAATAACCAAAAAGGTTAGTTTTTTTATCCCCCAACCTGACACTGGTACACACGTCTAATGACTTACTCCCCCATTACTGTGGCAGCCATACTTAAAGGGTAAGTAAAGTCAAAAAACAAATTTTGATCAATAATGAAAACAGTTTGTTTTTTTAAATTCCAACCGGACACATATACACACACCAAATGAACTACAATGTCCTCATCATTGGCATTATTGAGTTTTAAAATCTGCAGCACAAACACACATTCCCTTCCAAAATTCTGTTTTTTTTTAAGCCAAAAGTTTATACTTAAACTTTCCCTTTCTAGTTTATAATATCTGTAAAGGTAAAAATTACATTTTGTGAGCTACATAAAATACTGCAGTGCATATATTCCACCTTGTTTTTTTTTTGTTAGAGAAAATAGTAGACTGGAATACATTATTGGTATTTGGAGTCCTTTTCCAGTGGGCACTCTGCTATGCATAAACAAAATTGATTTGTTTTGTATGTAAGCAGAACTAGTAGGAAGTTGAAGATAAATTGGGGAATGTATTAAAGCTGATAAGCAAGACATAAAATTACTTGGTCATTAGAACTGTTTTCATAGTAATGATAGTAATGAAAATGAATAAATGTATCAAGGGCATGATTAAAGGGTATGTCCAGTCCCCAAACTAAATTTTAATATGTTGTAGGAAAATGCTGTAAACCTCAACCTCGCAAGGTTTGTAGCAGTTAAAGATGTCCCCAAATGTACTTACCAGCCTTCGTTCCTCCGCTGCCTTCTGCTTAACTTCTGTGCCTTTTCCATGCACGCAAGTCAAGCAGAAGGGGCTCGACCGGCATCCACTCCTGTGATTGGCTAAGGTATCGGTAAGGTAAGTACATTTGGGGACAACTTTGGCTGCTGTAAACCTTGCGAGGTCGAGGTTTACATAATTTTCCTACAACATATAAAAATTTAATTTGGAGGGTGGATGTTTTTTTGACATAATGATTAAAAAAGTAAAAACTTTTTTAAAAAGTCTTCCAGTAAAGGGAACAGCAATAAAAATTAAAACCCCTTCACCTAGTATAAGTTAAGTTAATATGCAATTATATTTGGATGAAGAGACAACACTTTTTTACATTTCATGTTTGTTTTAAAAAGTCTCAGAATCGTATTGGCATTTAAAGGGCATGTCCACCCCCAAAACTATAATCCCCCCAACTACTGCCCCCATGTAGTGTAGTTTAATCCTTACCTCACATCCCAGCTCCATCTGGTTCTCCTGTAGTCCCCCCCCAAAGTCCCAAAACTGCCCACCAGGGGATAGCAGAGTCCATATAGGACTCTGCCTCCTACCTGGCCTCCGGGAGAAGTTTGGCATGCGTACTGCAGCCCTTCTCCCCCCCCCTCTCCCTCCCTCTCCCGATTCCCTCCCCCTAGCATGAAATCCTTCATGTTAAGATTCCCCTGGGCACCCAGCCCCAACCGCTATATTTTATCTTTAGAAAGCTCCCCAAACTTTACTTACCTCTCCTCTTTCCTCCGCCGAAGTGAGCTGCCGGCAGCCCGCTCTGTGTTGGCTCGCTCAGCCAATCACAGACGCGGCGGCCGGTCTGCCCCTCGCTTGCATTTTCTCGCAAGCAGAGGGCCAGGAGCGCGGCGGAGGAAAGAGGGGTAAGTAGAGTTTGGGGGCTTTACTAACGAAAAATATAGCGGTTGGGGCTGGGAGCCCAGGGGGAATCTTATACCAAAAACTTTATTTTAGGGTGGACATACACTTTAAATACATGCTTTATTATTAACAGCTTTTTGGTCAAATAAATCATGTACGTTTTAGTTTTTTGTAGTATTTTAAACACTACTAGTATTTTTTTTATGTCAAATAGGTATCTTAAATGCCAATTCACATTTTATAGGTTTAGTTATACTCATCATTCTAGACTTACAGGGAGATGTAATTTCAGGCGATATTGCCCAAACCCAAAGACCACGCTATCTGAAGTAATATCCGGTTAGCATTGGTTTTCTAGTGGTTTGCACTTGTTTCTGGTACTTTTGGGAAACGGCACCAGATACCCAATGCAAAACCTTTAGTGTTGAATTTTGTGCTACTATGAAGCACAAAGGAGTTTGGTCATGTAAGTAGCATCGAGAAGCAATATTACATCGTCCTGATAGTGTTTTTATACATGTATGTACAATGTACTGTGTGCATATATTGTGAAAACATATGTTACATAGTTTTAGAGATTTTTTATCAGTATCTAATTAATTACTGATACAAAATACAAATTATAGCCAAACTGACACACTTCGCCCATGCTAGGTAAATTTTGATGTTATGAAAAGAAAAACTGCAGTAGAGCACATGATGTAATTAGCAGTTAAAGGCAAAGTTCAGTGGAAATTTTTTTTTTTTTTTGTCAATTCTTAGTTTATATTATGCATACCGGTACCTAGATTGTCTACATATTCTGAAAAGTTAGTAAAGTGGACTTTTCTCTGCGCCTAATGAGATGTGAAGTGAAATCCACTGTAGCTCTGTTGCGGCAAAAATAACCAGATTTTATTTTACAAGTCTACATTTTCTCCAAAAATCAAAATCAGTTGATTTCATTCCCTTTGCTATGCTTTGCTGTTGTCATTAGTTAGCTGCCATTTCTGGTCTTTCTTCTTAATGGGAATGCACCACTTCCAAACATTAATTTCTACTGACTGGCTGTTGGATGGGTCAAACATGCTCAGATCTCTACTGAGCAACTGAATCAACCCAGGCGCTGGGTCAAGGGCAAGACCATAACGGTTTCTATTAGGGTTCCTACAAATAGGAAATCAGTATTTCGGAAGCATTTATTTATACACAGACAAAATGATGAATGGGCATAGTTATTGCAGAAATACACAAAAGGACGAATTAATTTTTAGCAAATACATGGCATGCTTAGTCCTATAAACAGAACATAATTAAAAATACATGTGGGTAACTTTGCAATTGCATGTATTATTTCTGTCTTGTTTTAAATGAGTAGAACATAGTTATTTGGTTATGTTTTTATTCCGTTTCCTATAAGTGTTTAAAGTCCTATTGGCATATTTATAAAGGATCGCTATTACTGCATTTAAATTACCGCAGAAAAATAGTTATTGTCGCCATATTTAAAAGGCGACCATCATCGCGGCGATAAGAACTACCGTGGCGATGTGCAGCGGTAATTTGAACTTTCTTCAAAACTGTACTTAGCAATGCGCATATATTGAGGAGCGTCTATTGTGGGTGAGATGAACGTTTTGAAGTCCAGGAGCTTGGGTGAAGAGTGTGGTCCGTCCCACCTCGGATTAGGGGTGGTGTCTTGGCTTCTCACTGAAGTCCTGGGAACAGAGGTCGGACTTGATTACTCCGGTGACTGACCCGAGTGGATGGGTCATGGAGGGTTAAAAGAGGGGCACTCAAACATCTAGCCCACGTCGGAACAGGCACAGTGTTATTAACTTTCATGCTGCGTATATGATATTGCCTTGCTTGTAGGGATGGGACTCCTGGGTTATAGTGGGTAATTCACTGGGGACGCCCAGATTGTTTTTTATCCATTGTTTTATCCATGTTGTATTTTAGGTGTGGGGTGTTTTAGATATTTATCTTTTAGATATATATATATCGTTTGTGCACTTTATTGAGGTAGAAGGGGACTTGGTTTATGAATGGGAACTTGGGATTTGATTGTGAATAAACCTACTTTCATTTTTTGACCATTGATTGGATGTGCTTTTGTGTGTGGGGTCATTCACTTGGGGGTACTCCTTTGTGGTCACCCGGTGGTTTCTTTTAGTAGGATTTTGTTATTTACCCCCTTTAGCACCACTGGATGTACAATGTTTCCATTTGGGTCGTTGTATATGGGACTGTGCTCTTCCACAACAGTATTTTTAGGTGCTTGGGATATATGGCAAGAAAAAAAATGCATCTTAGCCTGAAGAGTTTTTTAAATAAAAAGTATACCTAACCTAAACTTTACTTAACTTTAATTAACTGTTTAAACTGCTAAATTTATTTAATAGGTCCATATTATCCAACCCATACAACTGTGCATGCCGTGCTAATCTATTATGATGAGAGGGATTTCCCATTGAGAAAATACACCTGATTTGTTTATTCAATAATTTTGTCAGAAGCTCTTGACAAACCTGCTGAAAAGACTGTTCCTATTTAAAGGAAATGTATTCAGTTTTCTGTACAAATTTTGCAGTGTGTCTAGTGTGTCTAGAAATATTGAATCAGATGTAACACATGCATGAAAGAGCAGCACCCCTTTCAGGGCAGTTGAGAGCATTGGGCAATACATCATGCACTAAAATTGTAAATGGAAGTTAAAAATTAAAGGGGAATTAAGAAATAGAATGTAATTTCACGTGTGTTCCTTTTCTGTGTTAGCAAAAGGAAATAACTTAAATAAATATGTTCTGCAGTGCACTTGTATTAAACCTTACATGTCTGAAAAAAATAGTACATGGTAATAAAATGTATTCCAGTATAAATATTTCACCTAATTAAATGAAATAAAAATGGGGTAAAAGCAGACAATAATAGCTTATGCCAGCGTTTCTCAAAGGGAGTGCCGGGGAACACTGGTGTGGCTTTAAAGAGCCAGAGGTGTGCCTCATATTTTCACCATTATAACTTGTTATTTTTTTGTTATTTTGCACTCTAAAAAATATATGTTATGATACAATATCAACAGTCAATGTAGTGTAACTTTACAATACATTGATTTTAATACAATTTACACCTTAAAGTGTGTAAAATACGGGTAATTATTATTATTTTTGTGGATTTATATAGCGCCAACATCTTCTGTAGCGCTTTACAATTACTTCTACTTCTGTAGCGCTTTACAATTACTTGTATACATTCACATGAGGCCCTGCCTCAAAGAGCTTACAATCTAAGCACATTTATTTGAAACATACAACCTATCAGTATGTCTTTATGATTGTGGGGGAAACCAAAGTGCCGGAGGAAACCCATGCAAGCACGGGGAGAACATACAAACTCCTTGCAGATGTGTCCAAGGGTAGAATCGAACTCAGGACTTCATTGCTGCATAGCATCAGTGCTAAACACTGAGCCAATTTTCATTCCAAGTTTAAGAACACGAAATCCAAAAGGGGGGAATCCTGCACACACCTAGATAATTTAGATAGACAACATGCTGGGTGCTCAATGGCCGACCAAGGCAAACTAGTCACAGATATAGAGAAAGTATTAAAGCCATGCACACCAGACCTAAGATAGTCCTGTGTATTTTATTGCTTCACACACAGGTACATCAAGGTGACGTTTCGGTAACAAAGTACCTCTCTTCAGACAAAATATTTATTACATTATATTATACTAATAAATATTTTGTTCTGAAGAAGGTACTTTGTTACCGAAACGTACCTTGATGTACCTGTGTGTGAGCAATAAAATAACACAGGACTATCTTAGGTCTGGTGTGCATGGCTTAATACTTTCTCTATATCTGTGACAAGTTTAAGAACACGGTTATTCTAAAAAAAAGTTTGAGAACCACTGGTATATGCACACTCAAAATAGGCTTTTTTAAAAAAAAAATTTTTTACAGTAACTTTAAATTAGTTAAATCTGCCTAGAGCACTTAAGACAGCTGAGGAGCAATAGATTTTTACGTTACGTTACATAAATACAAGATACAAATTATTTGTTATACTTGTTCTTTTATTTATTGAGGAAAATTATCTAGCTTGACTCCATTGTGAAGCAACAACTTTATTTAAATGTTTCAATGTTTCTGGTAACTGTTGACAGCCCTGCACATCACTAAAGTTACATTCAAGCCAAAAGGCTCTAGAAGACAGTTCTATTCACAGAACTGTCTTCTAGTAGCCTTATTAATGTGGTAATTAGCAAACTGCATTATGCGACAAAATACTCTTTGGAGAGTAGTGGCTTTTTTCTTTCCTCCCTGTCATCCAAATAGATGCTGTTCAGTGCACTCTTTAACTCATGGACACTGACAATCACCAATGCAAGAGACCTTTTAGACAAGTGATACCCAACCCATGGCCCACATGGAGCCATGAGTGGGCATGGAAAGGGCGTAATGGGTGGGAGCGGAGCTGCTCCCCACAGCCCGCTCAGTGCTGCTAATGCGGCCCCCAGTGTTGGTTGGGATGGGCACCCCTGTTTTAGGCCTTGCCCCCTTGTTTAATTACTTTCCATTTACACAATCCACTAGGTAGGTGTCTGTTGTATTCCAATAATCTGACATTTGGAAAGCTGAAAGGCCCTTAAAACAAATGAAAAAAATTGTAAATTAAAGTACAATCCCCCTAAAACAAAAGACAGTGGGAAGGTTTTTTTATTTTTGTAAAATAAATACACAATTGCCCCTGTTCTTACTTGTTAGTACTAAAGTGAAGGTCTGAAGTTAGTCACACTTGTAAACTGTTTACATCTGTGGGTAAGCTACATATTAGCACAGTATCCTAGAAATAAGAAAAGGTTTGGAGTGTAATTTCATAATCAAAGAAATTCTTGCAGCAGAAAATTAAAAAATAATTCTGGATAAAATATGGGAATATTGTTTTTTTTAATTCAAAACGCATCGATCCATTTTAATCTTGGTTGGTTATTATGGGTCACTGGGCCAAACGTTGTCAACTTTACCACAGCTATTTCAGGATATCATTCTTGAAAATTGCATCCCAGAATTCAGCAGTGTATTTCCCTGACATTGGTAAATGATAATATGCACCATTTATGAATAAAAAAAAAAACTGTGCAGACCTATACTTTTTAAAAATTGTTTTCAATAAAAAAAACGTAAATGTTGTATAAAAAAACCACTGATCATGAGTAAGAGCTGGTGCTGTACAAATGCTTATTGTTCATCACTGAGAAGGATTGTTCTGATTTTGTTCAGAACAAACTGCACATTTGTAATGGTTCAAACAAAAAGTGCATCTAGAGATACAGGCAGAAAAATAAACAATAGTGGCTTAGTCATTAAATCTTATAGGTCACTGTACTGTGTCTGTTTGTCTGTTTAATATTTGAAGTTGAGGGCAGGTCCACCTCCCCCTACAAAAATTTGCCCCAATGTTAAGCCCACTATGTAGTGTTTAAAAGATCCCTACCTTTCTCTTCTGCTTCATACAATTGTCCTGCAAGTCCTGGTGAAAGTCCAGAAAACTGAAGTGTAGGAAGCCTCTATGTGTGTAATTCGTATAAGCCTTTTCCTGCTCCTCTAAGAGGTTGGTGGCATGCTTAGTGGAGCTTTCCCCACTCCGTCTGGATGCCTTTGGTGTCTTCATTGAGTCTGAGATAAAAAATAAAAATCCTGTAAAGGTAAGAAAGCCCCTTCAACCCTAGATGCTATGCTTAAAAATCCAAAATAATGCGCTAAAGGTACTTACCAGACCTCATTTCCTTGGCTGTTCTTCCACATGGGTCAGCAAAAGGGTCTGGACTGGCAGTCGTGTGAGTGATTGGCTGAGTCTAAGCCATCACAGACGCAGCTGCCCATCTGGTCCCTTTTGCTGATTCGGGCGGGATGAGGGAGCAGGGTCTGGTAACTACCTTTAGGGTCCGATTTCAGATTTTTAAACCCAGCGAGGTCTATGTTTGGGGGATTCCCTACCTTTACAGGGATTTAGTTTTTGTGGGTGGATATACCCTTTAAATAACTGTTTTTACAGACTGTGGTCCCTCCCGCAGCTGTCTCCTTTCCTCTGCAAGCAGTCTTATTGAACGTCTGTGAAAGTTGCATTACTGACATCACGGCCAATACCTGGCAGCTGCACCAAAAGCTGCCTTCTCTCCTGCTGTGCAAGCTTGAAACCAGCTTGCAACAGCAGCAGTGCCAGTGAGGGGTCGGCTTATGCTGGTGTTAAATAGTCACATAACTGAAGACCTAAACAGAGGCTGCACATAACTGCAGCCTCTGGGGAATATTACCATTATTTATCTTGTAATCGATGCCTAAATCTGTGTATTAGTAACTGTAAAACTTCTGTCTAACTTTGAACTCACTAATGCCTTCAAATAAGAGGGAAAGGTGGATTATAATAGATAATGATAATAATGCTCCCCTTACAAAAAAATTATATGGATATTAGTAGTCGCCTCAGAGCTCAGTGCTCTTTATAAAAGCACGAGTCCTGTGGAAAGCTCACAGACTTGAGCGAAACAGCTAATCGCACAAAGTGAGTTAATAAAATGTTTTGTGGAAAAGACCCTATTGAGTGCACTGTACATTTGTTCACAATTAAATAATCAAGAATTCACAAGTCGCACGGGGCAAGGATTTGTTAAGAAGTGAGTGCCCATATATATGATATATATATATATATATATATATATATACACACACACACACACACACACACACACACACACAGGATACTGATTAACTTTATAGATTAAGGTGAGGTGGTATAAAATGAAATAAAACCTTATAACAGAAGGTACCTTACAGCCTTGTTATAATAGCATTACCCTAATAATGCTATAAACACGTATTTCTCACTGACCTTTTACAATTCCCAGCGTTCTCTGTTAGCAGTAAGTTTTTCCTTTATGTCCATTGGCTAATGAATGTATACAGATGAATACAGCCTTCACATGTTAATAACCACAACTCCTAGCATTCTCAGGCTGCACAGAATGCTGGAAAATTTTGTTTCCTCGTAGAATAAAGCCATTTTTCTTGTTTTAGGGATTCCTCCCCTTACATCCATAGCTATTACACTATTGGCCGAGGGAAGGATTGTTTAGGTCACTTCAGGCAGTAGGTGTCAAGAACCTTACCAGACTTGCCCTCCCTTTTTCTATTGCATCTACCTGCCAGCTAGAATCCAGGGGGTCTAAATGTAGCAAACCTGCAGATGGACCAAGACAATTTTGCCACAATTTGCAGTTCAAACTAAACAGCACCGTTGGGTGACCTGTGGCTCTAAACGGGATCCAGATTAACATGCTATGTTCATACTTATTAGTAATTACCACAGCACATCACATCTAGTGTAGCATACAGAAACTTTTTTTGGATTGTCTATGACTACCACATGTTTTAAAAACAGCACATCATTGGATGTTATACCGACATTACCACTTTCTTTCAGTATTCACATGGAGACCTCTTTAGCAGTCACAGGGGTGTGGTTAAACCTCCCATTTTGACTATCCCATATTAAAATAGGAATCTCAGCTCTGTAAGTAGGTTAATGTATTTTGTATAAGTTGTATATTTTGTCTTATACCTAATGTAAGTCAGTGTTATACATTTATTGATGGTAATTTAAATGGTAATAGTGAGATAATACACACATACATATACACCTTTCCTGTATGTAATATCATATACCCTCCCAACTCATTGGTATTTCTAAAAACTCAATGCAATCTCCTATATCTATATCCTATATGGATATTAAAGGGCATGTCCACCCTGAAATCTATCTTTTTCTATAAGGTAAGTAGAAGCTGCCCACCCCCAACCGCCATAATATATTTTTTTAAATATACCCCGATAGTTACTTACAGCCCCTTCTCTCCCGCGCTGTCTTCTATCCAGCTCCCTGCTTGCGGAAGTTGCAAGCAGGGGCTGGTCCGCCATCCGCATCTGTGATTGGCTTAGACGCGGCCATCGAAAACGCAGCGGGAGAGTAGGGTCCGTAAGTAACTATCGGGGCATTTTTAAAAAAAATAATATGGCAGTTAGGATTGGGCAGCTCTTACTTACCTAACATAAAGAGGATTTCACGCTAGGTGCCACGCCCTCAGAGGATGGATACGGATGGTGGGGGCGGGGGGCTCCCCTTCGCATGTCTCAGACCTTGATGAGGTTGAGGCAGAGAGGCACCGAATGACTCACTGACAGCTTCTACACTGCAGTTCCAGGATTTTGAACAGTCACTGTAGGAGAACCATTTGGAGTAGAAATGTCAGGTAAGGATTTTTTAAACTACAAAATGTGGCCAGTATGGGGTTAAATTTCAGTTTTGGGGGTGGACATGCCCTTTAATATATTTATATAATATAAAGTATATTCAGTTTTATTGAAGAACAGGAGGTAAAGAAGCTGTGTCTTTCCTCTCGTACTTTAATAAAACGTTTGGGAGCCGGGAATAAAGGTAAGCAACTTACTCAATCTCTTGCTCCTCCACAATATCCTCTTAACAGGTTCCCATGGACTTAGTACTATGTGCATACGCAAGTGAGATGCGCACAGAATACAGAGTCAGAGGACGCGGAGGAGGAGCGAGAGATCTGGTAAGTTGCTTACCTTCGTTCCCGGCTCCTAAACATTTTATTGAAGAATGGGAGGTAAGACACAGCTCCTTTACCTCCTGTTCTTCAATAAAACTGAATGCCGAAAAATTATTTTCCCAGTGGAAAAAACTTTGTGTCAACCTGCGATCAATGCATTTTAGCCACTGAATGCGTCCTCAGGATAAAAGTTAATATGCCATCTATAAAGGCCAGGTGAGACATACCCACCCACACCTTAGCCCCTGTGTCACCCTCTTACATAAAAACCTTATACTAAGTAACACACTATGAACAATAGACATTCTTGTCAAATTTGTAGCATCAAAATCACAACAGTGTCATTTAGTATTAGCTAACACCACAATTACTAAAAATATCATACAATTGATTAATATAATACTTACAGCAAGGAGATAATTTTTTTTGCTGACTTTAGAGAACAACTACCTGGTAAATAACAGTATTTGTATTTCTTAACTCAAGTGTTGCTTCTCAGTATTCCATATTTCCTAAACCGCTGCTTTATACATATATATTATATATCTAAAAACTTGATTTAAGCTAAGCAAGCATACTACGAGTTAAACCTCAATACCCTATGCCAATGACATTGGATTGTAAAAGCTATGGAAAATAACTCCATAAGCGGTATATAGTTACATGGGTGAATCACTCAGTTAACATTGCATGGACCAATTGTAAGTTAAATGAACATGTTGCGTAGGTGGTCAAAACCACCTACCTCAAACAATACCACTGTCCACGGGTCCTTAAGTTCTTAGATCACCCGACAAACCTAGCTGCCCCTTAACAAAAAACACGAGAGCGAGAACATTTTGTTAAGGCCTCCTGGGGCAAAAGCAATAAGAGTTTTTTCTCTCTAATTGGACTGCTGACTGTAGGAGGGATATGGTCTGTTGCCATCCATTGAAGCATAGCCAAACTGTGCCCCACTATTTTAAAATGTTTTTTAACAGATTGTTCACAATGGACGTATCTTTCAACTGGTCTCACACCGAGAGTGCTAACCTAATTGTAGATCTATGGTATGTATGTATATTTATGTATAATTTTATGGTTATTCACGTACCATAGTGTTGGTTTTCCCACATAGTAAAGCCCACAGGGGCAGTTGATAATAAATACCACAAAGTTACTGGTACATGATAACCTATAAAAAATATAAAAATCTTTTGAAAATCTTACCAACAATCTTATTTCTGCAGAATATCTGAAGGTCTGGCACCGCAGACACTTAAAAAAACATTGCTTGGCTTCCCTAACAAACTCTCATTGGTGTTGGATAATTATCTGTTTTTACCAAATCCCAATGTTTAAGAAGACTGGATTTAATTTGGGAACTGAATGGTGTGTAATCCATGACTATAGTAACATTTATTTTCTTTGTCCATCCTAAAACTATGCTCACTTCTTGTCAATATCTGTGCCTGAGCTTTGGCAAGTTGCTGGTCCAACACCCTTGGTTACTAGCTCTTAGCAAGGAACCTCTATTTCCTGAGTTTGGATAGCAGCATAAGCACTCTCAGAAATTAGGAGAAAAGGGATACTGTGAATTTGTAGGGGGTGGTGGAAAAGGTTAGCATGTAGGACTCTATTCCATCTCTTTCCTAAACAGAGTGGTACCCAGTGAATTAGCAAAAGTTGTCATGTCCAAGACATCAATACAGTTTTTGTCCATCTGAGCATTCAACTTAATAGGTGTGGTAAGCAATTTCAAACTATTAACAGAACCCTGGGCTCCAATGTGGTCCCCTCACCTTAGCAAAAAGATATTGTCAATGTACCTTGTGTACTGTAATGTAAATAGGAAAAATAATGGTTTCTTCAAACCATTACATGTACAGGTTGGCAAATGAGGGAGCCTCATTGGAACACATGGCAGTGCCAGCTATCTGCTGGAGGAAGAAATCTTCAAATCGCAAATAATTCTTTTCCAGAAGGAATGCCAACAAATTAATAAGGAAGTCAATGGGGTGGCCCCATATTGTCCCCTTTAAGTAAAGCTTTCCTACTCAACTGTACCCCTTGTGTCTGTGGAATCACAGTGTAGAGACTTGAAAACCTTTTAAGAGATTTAAAAGATCATCGGTGTCCCATAGATATAAACTCATGCTCTTGACAAGTGGTTGTAAATGAACTAAAAATTGAGCTATGGATTTGAAAAGTGATTCCTTTGAATTGGTGATAGGCTGACCCGGCAGCACCATGGATTTGTGAATCTTAGGAATAGCATAGATAATTGGGCACTTTAGACAATTATTCACAAGAAATCCAAACTTTGTCTTACCTTTTCACCCAGACACAAGGGCCGTATTGAGTTTATTATCCAAATTTTTCTTATATTTAGTGTTTGGGTCACCCTACAGATGCAGATATTTGTCACTATCAGCCAATTAACTCAAATGTGGATCGGGTAACACAAACTCACCCCCATCTTATCCTGGATAATGATATTGCTGTAGTTCTTGAGAGACTTAAAGGGGAACTGTGGTCCAAAAATGACTTGAGGTAAATTGATAGGAATTGCTCCCCTGAGAAATTTTGCAATTTATTTCCATTGTTTATTTTGCATAGTTTTGAAGAAATTTACATTTTTGTGTGTGATTTGGCAGCAGCATCAACAGGTCCCCTGCACTTCCTGCTTCCTGCTCTGAAACTGTCAGTCAATCTGTCCTGTGTCTCCTCCTCCCCTTTGCAGCCCCCCTGGTCCCTCCCACTCATGGACCCCATGGTCCCTCCAGTTGCAGGCCCTCCATGGCCCATTATCTTACAGCCCCATGTGGCCCCGCCTACTCATGGGTGTCTAAGCCCCGCCCACTCACGGGTGTCTAAGCCCCGTGGGTTACTCAGACCCCCCTTACCTTCTCTGTCAGGACTTCACACAGCAGAGAGGAGAAGGGACTTCCTGTCTCCCTCACACACTGAGGGAGTCTGAGGCTGTGCTCGCCGGCGGCACTGTGCAGGAGAAGCCTTAGGAATGTCACATGTCAGGCTCCCAACCATTAACTTTCTGGTCAGTCATTTCTTTATATCTTGGGCTGTGGAGCATGTAGAGAGGTGGTTGATGTCTCGTTTTAAAGCTAGGAATCTGTTCTTTCATTTAAACTTAACTTGTTTGGAGACCACAGTTCCCCTTTAAGAGATTCTACTTCCCCTTTAGTTAAATTATTACATTTATGTTTAAGGGGTATCTCCAAAAGAGCTATGTCTTACCTCCCATTCTTCAATAAAAACCGCAGGAGCCAGGAACTAAGATAAGGCACTAACCCAGTCTCACATTAATCCACTGTTCTTCTGACAGGTCCTGATGGAGTTCGTACTGTATGCACATGAGGAGCGCGAGACCGGGTAAGTTCTCTTGCTTCTTTCCTGGCTCCTGCTGGTTTTACTGAAGAACGGGAGGTAAGACAGCTTCTTTACCTCCCGTTCTTCAATAAAACTGAAAACCCCAAACTTCTTCTCCCCAGTGGAGAAATCACCCTTTAAAGGAGTGTGATTTCTCCAAAGCTTTGAGTTCACTAATCTACATTTTGTTAAACACTGTTATTGCTGCCGGCGCATTGGGCGGGTCAAGTACAATGCCTTTCTAAATTTACTGTGTTGCTTAGATACTTGACCTTTAAAAGATCTTTCCATTTTAAGGTACCCTTAAACCTAAACAAGTCGACTTTAGCCTGAAATGCATTAAAACCAGGAGTGGGGACGAAAGAAAGTCCCTTACTCAACACACTATGTTCCCCAGGTGTTACAACATCATATATAATAAAACCCTAAGTGTGCGTCCGTGTGTGTGTGTGTCACTGCAGTTCCTATGGACTCACCACTAGAGGGAGAGTCTCTGCAGTTTCTATTGACTCACCACTAGAGGGAGAGTCTCTGCAGTTCCCATTGACTCACCACTAGAGGGAGAGTCTCTGCAGTTCCTATTGCCTCACCACTAGAGGGAGAAACACAGGAAACACACGGAGGGAGAACAGCAATTAAACAGACTGCAGGTAAGGTTGCTTGGGACAGGGGCCCCTGGATTTGGGACAGAAGGGGGCCCTGGATTTGGGACAGACGGGGGCCCTTGGATTTGGGACAGAGGGGGCCCCCTGGATTTGGTACAGAGGGGGGGCCCTGGATTTGGTAGAGAGCCTTGGATTTGGTACAGAGGGGGAGCCCTGGATTTGGATTGTAGTGGGCTTAATGTCTGGTGGGAAATAATATTAAAGATCACCTGTGAGGTATAATGTATAAGTTTATAGGAGCTTACAATGAGAGATGGGGGTTAATATTATTAGTTATAGGATAGGTGTATATTTATGTATGCATTATAGTAGTGAGTTGCTTGTGAAGGTTCTCATTCATCCAGGTCATGGTAATGGTATATCTGTTGTATTCAGTTAGATCAACTGACTTAAAATTTAGTTCTTGAAGATGTTTCGCTAGTCATCCGACTGGCTTTCTCAATTCAAAATTGAGAAAGCCAGTCAGATGGCTAGCGAAATCTTCAAGAACTGATCTAACTGAATACAACAGATATAGTAGTGAGTTATATTAGCTACAACAAAAAATATATAATGTACTTAATGAGCTGCTACCCCCTTTTTTAATAGAATATGTATGTGAAAACCATTGTGTTTTAACCAATTAAAATGTTAGGAAACTTTAAGGTATATTAGGGGTATATAACACCTAATGATGCCTTTTCTTTAAAACACGTGGACGTTTTAGCCAATCATAAAAAAATACTCTATGCTAGGCAGAGATGTAATGCCAGTTATGAGTCCAGATCCCCACTGAACTTTGCATGATGCATTTATTCAGGGACAAGAAGGCGAGTTTTGCATTTTCCCTCCAACCCTCTTCCCTTGCAAAATTTAACTCCCATATATTACAGTGGCTGCAAATAGTTTAATGTTTAGTGTGGTGTAACTATAAAAATATACCAGTACAGTAATACAAACACAAGTTTAAATAACTAGCTCAAGCATTCCAATCAGTAGTACAAGAAATGCAATGTCTCAGCCAATCACTGACGACACTGCCGGTCCGGCCCTTCCGCTGCTGCTCTGCACAAAAAAGATACGCAACAGTAGCAACAATTTATAAAATCTCTGCTCTTGCTACCAATATTACAAATTGCATTTTTAAATGCACAGTAGATCCATGAATGTAGCCAGAGATTCCAACTCCTTTATATTTCCTCATTATTTTTTGCAATGTTTAAACTATTTTAGAAAAGTATTACAGTAAACCCCACTGTCACGCTGGCTGTGTTCTGATGGGAGATACTGAGCCTATATATATATAATCTGGATTATTGTGAAAGGACAGAAATGCTTCTCACAGTACTGGGAAAAGGGAGTCTAATTATATTTCTCTTCACACACAATGATGGTAAGAGTTAAGTCATTTCTAGTGTTCAATTGCTTAAAGCAAGGTGAAATCACAGCCTTTTTTTAGGAAAGTGATATCACTAATATATGCACAGGCTTAAAATGGAACATTAGCTCAGCCAGTTCATTAATTATTCCTTATTGTGATAACAATATGCTGACTAGTTTATGCCAAAAACATTAACAACCATCCTAATCTACAATGTATGTATTTTAGAAAGGACTTTATGAAGAATGATGAGTAAAACCAATGGTCTCCAAAGACCAAAATTATTTGTTTTGTAATATATAATATATATTATAGTACTGTATGTGTATGCAGTAAAAAAGTAATTAATTCTGTTTGCATGTAGGTCAGCTATTATTATTATGGATTAATATAATAAAATAGCAGGAGCATCTCCTGTGGCGCTTTACATTGCTACATCCACATCTGGACCTGCTCGGAAGAGCTTCCAATATATGCTCATGAAACCTATCAGTATATTTTTATTATTGTTTGCAGGAAACCTACGCAAGCACAGAAAGAACATTCAGACTTTCAGTTTTAAACATTTTGCATAATGTGTTAATCAATGAAGTCATGTTTGTGGTATGTCTTCTGTACTATTTCTTTGCAAACACAAAGACAGTTTGTTCTGTTATTTACTGAGAATGTGGAGTTTCTATTGTATTTACCCTCTAAATGTGACCTTTGTTCATATCATAAATCAATCCTTTAATCATTATTTGGCTTTTCTATACTAATATATTTACATAAGGGGGCACAATCTTGTATTTTAAATAGGTATCTTGAATTAAAACACAGTCTCTAAATGTGGCCATAGGCGCTACAACCACGGTCGTACGATCCGGGGGTCACACAATCATAGACCAGCAAAATAAATCAGCTGAAAAAAAATTCCATACCATTGCAACAAAGGAGAGGGACACACAAGTTGTCATAACTTCCCATAAAAATAATAGGAACAGATCAAAAGGATCTAAAATAAATATATGCATGATTGGTAGTGAGAAAATGTACCCATATTCTAGTAACTTACCTTCGACGGTTCCTCTGGGGTTCCCTAAATGGAATTTTTCAATCCACTTTGTGACCAACATAAAGGTGAACTGTGGTCCAAAAATGACTTTAGGTAAATTGATAGGAATTGCTCCCCTGAGAATTTTTGCAATTTATTTCCATTGTTTATTTTGCATAGTTTTGAAGATATTTACATTTTTGTGTGTGATATGGCAGCAGCATCACCAGGTCCCCTGCACTTCCTGCTCTGAAACTGTCAATCAATCTGTCCTGTGTCTCCTCCTCCCCTGGTCCCTCCCACTCATGGACCCCATGGTCCCTCCAGTTGCAGGCCCCCCATGGCCCATTATCTTACAGCCCCATGTGGCCCCGCCCACTTGCGGGTGCCATGGCCCCGCCCACTCACGGGTGCCGTGGCCTCGCCAACCCACGGGTGTTGTGTCCCCGTCCACTCGCGGGTGCCTAAGCCCTGCTCACTTGCGGGTGACGTGGGTTTTACTCAGACACCCCCCTACAGAAAACTCTGTGGAATCAGCCTTTTCAGGCAGAGTGAGAACTCTGCCTGAAAAGGCTGTTTTCACACAGTGAAAGAAGAAGGCTGTAGATTCCCCTTACCTTCTCTGTCAGGACTTCACACAGCAGAGAGGAGGAGGGACTTCCTGTCTTCACACACTGAGGGAGTCTGAGGCTGTGCTCGCCGGCGGCACTGTACAGGAGAAGCCTCAGGAATGTCACAAGTCAGCCTCCCACCCATTAACTTTCTGGTCAGTCATTTCTGTATATCTTGGGCTGTGGAGCACGTAGAGAGGTGGTTGATGGCTCGTTTTAAAGGTAGGAAAATGGCCTTTTATTGTTTGGAGACCACATTTCCCATTTAAAGCTGTAAGTGGATTCCTAGTCACTACCACTCATATACAATTCAACACTGATTGGCTGTTGGATGGGTCAAACATGCCATAGCTCTACTGAGCACTGAACCAACCCAAGCGCTGGGTCATGGGCAGACCATAACAGTCTCTACTGGGGGTCCTGCAAACAGGAAGTCAGTATTTCGGTTGCATTTATTTATACACAGACAAAATGCTGAATTGGCAGATTAAGGTCATTGGGATGAAAAAATACTGCTCTTTTTTCTGAAAAGCATATATATTTGCACTGAACTTCCCCTTTGAATAACTGACAGCAGCCAACTGTGCAGAAACTTGGCAGGACAATTTCTCAGTTATGGTAACTAAATCAAAGGTGGGAACTTTCTTTTTCTACCTCACCTATGATTAGAATATTACTTATTTGTTTTCAATACACTTCTTCATATTGTATCTAATTGTATCATATTGTATCTAATTAAGTCTTTATACCCAGTCTGAAGAGTATTTTAACTATACCACTAAATTTCACTGAATAGAGAACCTGTGTTTATTGCGACTTTAAGACAAGAGTGGCAACAGGTGCACAGCATCGCAAAGGACACCTGCTCCGCCAGCGCAAGCTTTTTAATTTAGTGGTTGTAGGAGTTTTTCTAACAGCATATTTCAAATTACCCAGGGCCGCAACTGCTATAGTGCTGGGAGGCCAGTGATTGCGGCTCTCTAATATTTCACCTATTAATGTTCAAAACTAAGAATATTAAATTTACCATATCGCTATGGTTTCCAAGGGGGGTTCATTTTGTGACATGTGAGCCTTTTGGTGTGGAATCATCTTAATTATCAGTTAAACTGGGTACACACACTACAGATTTTTGAAATATAACAGACAGGATCTGCAGGATCCTGTCTGCCATCTTTCAAAGATCTGCATACACACAGTCCCGAGCGTTCTTCCTATACTCATCATAAGGAGAATGCTCGGGACTGTGTGACTCCTCTACAGGGGGTCTATTGCGGGTGAGGGAAATTTTCCCTCTTTTCTGAACAAGCATTCGGCCAACCCAATCGTTCAGCGGCCGCACGCTTGTTCGTAATAGTAAAGTACACACAGTACCGATAAAGCCCCAATACCATCAGATCCGGTATTGGGACTTTATGATGGTATCGGGGTTTTATCGGTACTGTGTGTACCCAGCTTAACTCTCAAGGGGACCATACACGATCCAATCCTTGGTCAAGATTGGCCAATTAGGAGATGGGAAAAACATTTTATCGGTTAATGTATGGCTTTTTTTACCTTAAATCTGTAGCCTTGAAACAGCAGTTGCTGTCAGCCACACTTTTTAATAGCCGATTCAGTCACAAACCTTTAAAGTAGTTTAAGGTCATCTGAAGAATTCACTTATAGATTTGGATTATGGCGACACTAAGCATTCTTAAACTCTAATTTTGTTAAGCATTGTTTACTAATAACTAATCAGCCATCTGTTGGACTGGTTTAAAGGTAACATTCTTTTAACTCAAATGGATTAAATGACTGTTAAAATAAAATTATAAAATACAAGACATTATAATTTCTAAAGTCAATTCCTAAAAATACACACCTGTGTGAATTATGTAAAATCTTTCATTTCTTATCCCTTCCCTCCCTTCTCGCAGGGCTAGACCACACTAGCCGGTTTTCTCACGATCCATTAGTATGTAAGAAAGCTATGTCAATGCGGGTGGCCACATTGCATGTGCTGCTTTCAAATCACACGTGTTTGGCAATTTTTTCGCAAACGTATGTGCTCTGTTAAAGGGTATGTCCACCCTTCAAAACATTTTTCACCAAACATTGCCCCTGTCCCCCCAGCCCCAACCGCTATGTTAGTAATATCAGAAAATGCCCAGAACTTTACTTACCTTCCCTCTTGCCTCCGCCGCGCTGCCAGGCCCTCTGCTTGCGAGAAAATGCAAGCAGAGGGGCGGGACCGGCAGTCGCGTCTGTGATTGGCTGAGCGGCAGCCAATCACGGACGCGGCTGCCGGGAGTTCAGTGCGGCGGAGGCAAGAGGGAAGGTAAGTAATGTTTGGGCATTTTTGATAACTAAACATAGCGGTTGGGGCTGGGGGGACAGGAGCAATGTTTGGTAAAAAGGGATTTACACTAGGGGGAGGGAATCCAATCGGGAGGGAGAAGGAGGGGGAGGGAGGGGGAGAAGGGCTGTGTACGCATGCCAAACTTCTCCGGAGGCCAGGTAGGAGGCAGAGTCCTATATGGACTCTGCTATCCTCCTGGTGGGCAGTTTTTGGGACTTTGGGGGGGAATAAGGAGAACATATGGAGCTGGGATGTGAGGTAAGGATTAAACTACACTACACAATGGGGCCAGTAGTGGGGGGGATTATAGTTTTGGGGGTGGACATTCCCTTTAACATAAAATTGAACAATTTGCATTGCTAATGGACGGTAACGCGCATGAAACGTGCAGCAATGTGCGCATGCTTTCACTTGCATTACCATTCGGTCTAGTGTGGTCAAAAACGGGGAGACCTTTCTCTGCTATGGCAAGGAAGGGGGTTGAAGATTTTATTTTACATAGTAAAAAATTTAGTTTATCTTAATTCTTTGGTGAGGAATAATATATAAATTTAACAAGCAGTTTCTGTACTGTAAATGAGAATTAATATGTTTTAGACCACAGGTTTCCTTAAGTAATTAAAAATATATGAGCACTAAAATGTCAGATAGTGGGTTTTGTTTGTGTTTGTATTGTTTTAACTGAAGGCTCTGACCCCACTATACAGTGCATGGAGGCGTGCAATGGGCTGCGCTTCCTTTGATGTTAGCCTATATCAGCACATGCGATGCACACCAAAAATGGTGATCGCATGTGCTGCTAAAATGGTCCAAAGCGCAGCGCAAGGCAGTGGCCATAGTGGGGCCTCCCACATTGATTTACAATGCTGCAAGCTTTAACGCAATGCAAACCGCAGCTGAAAGAAGCTTAGTGGGGCCTAGCCCTCAAGATATGTACAGATGTACAATTATTCTGGCCAAAGTGGCCAACAATAGTATGAGTGTGGCAGCTCACGATGGCATTGTTGGGCATACATCCTAACTTAATAATGTCTTTTTTAATTGCATGTGTATACATAAACTTAAGCCATTTATAGATGCACCTATATTACCATACAAAATTGGTGTCTATCACATGGCCATTACAGAGATCCTAGTTACTTAGTTAATTTTGGGTTGAAAAAAGACAGTCCATCAAGCTCTTCCCTTCCAGACCCCCAACCCAACACACATGATGCAATTACCAGCTGTAACCCTGGATATTCTGCCTGTCCAAGAAAGCTTCTAAGCCTTGTTTAAATCTGTTTAGGGAACCAACAGAATTTTCAGGTAGAATAGAACTTCTTGTGTGTACAGAATGTATACTGGTACTGCACATCAGAATTCCTAATGAATCACGATCGAGACCACTTTACATACAGTGTACTTTTTTTTTTATTAGATACACTGAAACCCCATTAAACCTCCAATAGAAATATTTTCCAATAAATTATAATCCCATGAATAAAAGGCATGATGCAGTAAAACAGGCATATACTTGTAAACATTATTTCTCTCATCAAAACTAAAAGGATATTGTTCCTCCTACAGATCCATTGGCAGAGTGTCTGTTAATAGCAGCTGTTGTGGGCACCTTTCCACATGCTTGCATCACATTATCATGTGCATTAATTCTGTACTTATCAGCAGATTCAGTGTACTTGCAGAGATACTGTAAAAATTACTGAATGACACAGTATGAATATGTTTAATAACCTCTGGAAACAGCTCTCTTTAAAAGTTAATGCACTAAAATGACACACCCTGGGTTCATTTATATTTAAAAACATTACACCATAGAAAATAAAATAAATTACAATATTAACCCATTATATGGGTCGTTCACAGAGTCCTTGGTGCATCTTTTATGCCAGTTGTGGCAACATTGTCTTGCTCCAAATTGTGAGAAATTTCTGGGGGACCGTGGCATACTGCTTAAAAGCGAGGCACAAAAAAAATCTCTTATGTTCAATGTGAAATTTTAAGCTATTAAGTAATTTAAGCTATTTTGGACAATTATTCCAAATCAAGTAAAACAACTTGTTTGGTAAAGTGAATGACCCTTAAGCTAGGTGCACACAGTATATATATTTAGTAGATCTGCTAAAGATGTGGCTACTATCAAGTGTGTACAGGAAAGATAATTTGGTGCAGCCACACACTTAGGCTGAGGCCACACTGCAACGCACAGGAATCACTCTCAAAATCGTGAGCGTTATCGCTTGCGATTGTGTGCGTGATTCTTGTGCGTGCGTTTTGCGCATGCGATTTTGCCATTTTCTGTTATGGAAACGAATGAAAACCAAAAAATGGTGAACGCATGCGTCACCAAAATGTGAACGGATGCGCAATCGCACGCACATCGGAAATCGCAGGAATTTTCGCATTCCTGCCATTTCCATTTTAGCGAAAATCACGGGCGCAACCACGAGCACAAAATGTGTGCGCTAGTGTGGCCTAGCCCTTTCTGATAACTGTCGACAGTCAGATGCCAAAATCAAACACTGCGGTAATTTTCCAAAACTAAAATCAATTTGATTACTTCATAATAAAACCATCTTTCTCTTAGCTATTTCACTACTAGTAGCAAAAGCTTAAGAAAAGAAACAACATGGTTAGATAAGGGCTTTTAAGTTTTTAAAGTTTAAGAAACTCTCAAGCACCGCTAATATTTTGGCTTAATAAAGCAACTGTATAAACAAGATTCATTGATCAGAAATGCTACTTTAAAGGGCATCTATAATGAAAAAAAACATTGGCCCATTGCAAAGTTAATTCATGTACTCTGTGCTGCCTTTATCCTACCTCTGTCAGTGGTTTTTCCATGGTGTCAGATCTCTGTGCAGCACTCCCCCCTCCCCTCTGTTACCTCCTCCATGTCTCAACTCCGGCTAACCGACAAGCTTATCATGTGCAGTAGGAGTTAAAAGTTCAACATCCTGAAAAACACACCCACGCACAGTGGGTGCAATAGAAAGCAAGCTGTCCTGGAGACATGGATCTCTCTGTGTTCTGCTAAAATAAATATCTCTCTCTTTGTGACCCATCATCAATCAGTGAAGTGTATCAAGAAAGGGGGTCAAGTGCAGCCTTATCTGTGCCACCAAAGCTACCTCTCTTCCCTGCTTATTTTCTTATATCTTTGTTTGTTACAGAGCATGGAGGAGGGAGGGACTTGAGCAGGGAAGAGGGTCATGTCACTTGTCAGGAAGGAATTTTTTTTCCCCTTCATAAATTTGGTGGGGTTTTTTTGCCTTCCTCTGGATCAACAGTTAGGCAGGAAATTAGGATATTGCTAGATGGGTTGGACTGAATGGACGTATATCTTTATTAAACCTCAAATACTATAAACTATAAATGTCACATGGATTTGAGTGACAATACAAGTAGGAGTAGAGGAATGCAATCATGTCTTCTTCTAACTTGTATCTCAGGACAGAGAGGGAATCTGAAGACACTCTGGGGGTTGGGGGGAATTATTGAACACATGGAAAGAAAGAAAAAAAAGTTCATTTTCCCACTATAGATGCCCTTTAAAGGGTATATCCATCCCCCAAACTAAATTTTTATATCTTGTAGGACATTGCTATAAACCTCAACCTCCTGTGGTTTACAGCACTCAAAGATCTCCCCAAATGTACTTAACAGCCTTTGTTCCCCCGCTGCCTTCTGCTTAACTTCCGTGCCTTTTCCGTGCATGGAAATCAAGCAGGAGGGGCTCGATCGGCATCCGCTCCTGTAATTGGCCAGTTTTGTAGCTCCTAAATATGCAATGAGACTGGGGAGTTGATCGAGCAGCTCCATCATATGACTGTTCCATCTATGCTTTGTGCATGTGTTTGTGCTGAGAGGTTAAAAGGCACCTTGAAAAGAATAAATTTACCCACCTTCCAGTCACATCACCACAACTGCTTCACTCCTGGCACAGAAAAACACAAGAAGGCAGAGCCGCACTCCAAAGTATTGTTGACTGTCCTCCTGAAGATGCCTCCTCTGACTGCATTGAAATATTCTTTCAATATTTTTTTTAGATTGCAACATAACAAAATTGTATATTATATTGGTGAAAATATCCACTACCAACATTTTGAGGCACACCTCTTTAATAAACCCTGCTTTATTGTAATATACATGGTTCTCAAAACACAGCACTCACTAAGCACAACTTTAATTCTGCTGACATCTGCTCCGTCTTAAAGACACAATGAACTTAAAATGCTTTCAATTTAGAAAAAAACATCAGTGGTCAAGTGTCTCTACAGCTGTGTTTCCAGGTCAGTTGGTCTAGTATGGATACACTAAGTGTAATTAGCAGGGCTGAACTGATTTAAAAGTGTATGCAAATAAACAACACAAATTCTATAGCCATGTTAAATGTTTTACTAATGTGGCAATCTTCCTTTATAGACACATTGAATGTACATTGCACAGTATCAGCAACAGCCATCATACTAGATTGTACAAATAGGGTGAAGAGTTCCTTGCATGGGAGCAGCATTATTTACACATTGTAAGCATAATTGTTACATCAGCAATATTTTAAAGAGGGTTGTACACTGGCCAGCAACTGACATTCAGCTGTATATGAGAAACCTCATGACAAAGCTATCTGTATCAAATTGTAGGGTCTATACCAAATGCAAAAAGCAAATAAAGATACCAAGGCACACTATAAAAATCACAAGATCCAGTCCAAGAAATGGATAAAATCCAGGTACTGACTGCTCATTAAAGCTGACATCTAGTGCACCAAAATGATATTACATAATTAAAAGCATAAGCATTTTTAGCATAATATAAGCTTATAAGCATGCTCCTATACAATTAAAAAAATCTTGAAAAGTGTCTACACAGTACAACATACAAAAATGGGAAGGTCATTGAGAAATCATCTGCTGTAGTAGGAAGGGTATCCAGCATGAACTAATAATCTCTTAGCTTAGTTCCTTGGTGATTTTTACCTGATTGGCTGTTGGATGGATTGAACAAGCTCAGATCTTTACTAAGATACTGACAACTGAATTAAAGACCAACAGAGTCAAAGAAGGCAAGACCATAGCCAGTACTATGGAAACATGTATTTGTGAATGAGAAATAGTTGAATGGGCAGGTTAAACAATAACTATTTTTACATTTTTAAAAATTAACTTTTTAAAAATCGAAAGTACCTGAGGGCAGGGAGGTAGGATTAATTATTCCTACCTCATAATATAAGTTCATTAAGGAGCTACAGCATGAACAGTTTTCATTTGCCAGGTTAGTCCTAGGCCTGGTTCTTTAATAAAGATAGTGAAGCCAGACAGAAGACAGGCAGAATCAGTTTTCTTTGGGCTGGTGCTCCTCACATAAATAATATTGGAAAGTAAGAATTACCCTGTCCCAATTACTCATTAACTGAAATAATCATTTCACCCAATAATCATTTTAACTGAAATTAAAAAAAACTTTATACACATGATAGTTATCCTTTGAGGTCACATTAAAAAAAAAAAATTCTTAAAAACATATGTATTTGTGCTGAACTTAAAAGCTCAGGTTTCAAGCTGCAGGACCCCCCCCCCCCCATCAGAAAGGCTCTTATTCAAGCCACAAGGGCTCTTCTAAGAGCCAATGGGGGTCCTGGTTTCGAGCTGCAGAACCCCCAACAAAGGCACTTCTAAGTACCGGGGAGGGGGGTTCTGGTTTAGAGCTGCAGGACCCCTTAAGCCCCAAAAGGCACTTGTCAGTGCCACAAGGGCAATTCTAAATACTGGAGAGGGGGGTCCCGGTTCAAGCTGCAGGACCCCCTAAGCCCCAAAAGGCACATGTAAATGCCCCAGTTGGCTCCCCTTTCAAAATGGTGCTAGTTTTGCCCTAGATGTTAGCTTTCAAATGACATCCGATTGGTTGGGGCAAAATAAGCACCATTTTTAACGATAAGGCTGGGTACACCAACAGTCATTTGTCTCAACCAAGCTCTCGCTATTATTGAATGCTCGGTTGGGACAAATAATTTCCCCATGTTTACCCAGCCTAAGAACTTTTGTTGAATCTCCCTGTAACTCTTTAAAGGCATTAATCTGATAATACATTGGGTAGCATGAGCTTTACACAATTTTGCTGATTAGCGTCATCCCCTATATGTTTTATACAAACTATGTATGTTTTAAATATAAGGGGGATAAATGGGATCTATAACATTAAATGGATAGCATTGGCAAATTTTGCATTTTATATTGCATCAGTCCCATAATTTCATGTTATCTCCTTGCACCTTGCATGATCCTAATGGGCATATTTATTAACAATCGCTTTTTTCGCCATTTCGCTATCGCAGGACATCGCAATGACAAATAGCGCTATTTTCACCTTATTTATAAAACGCTCGTTTTTGCTTTTGCCTTTACAGAAAGTATCACTGCAGCGATGTGTGGCTATTTGTTTTTGCCTTATTCATTGCGTTAAGTGTGGTATCACTGCGAAAAGGGAGATTGCTCTCTAGTGTAATTTCAGAGCTATTTTATCACACTCTCCCTTTTGTTTTTTGGAGTTTTACCAGATTTTTCGCCAAACATCATTACTTACTGTAATGTTCCATTAACATGACTATTTCTTACACAGCACTATGGTATGTTCCCATATTAATGTAACTGGTTTGATAATTAGCTGCAGTTTGCTGAAAATAAGCCAAAATACTAAAAAAAACAAGTCCTAAGTCCTATTAATAACAGAAAATTTGCCTTTTGAGTTTTACACTATCATCCTATTAATAAAATAGAGAAAATTCGCCTTTTGAGTTTTACACTATTTATCATCCTATTAATGAAATAGAGAAAATTTGCCTTTTGAGTTTTACAATATTTACCATGTCCTATTAATAAAATAGAGAAAATTCACCTTTTGATTTTTACAATATTTACCATGTCCTATTAAAAAAAATAGAGAAAATTTGCCTTTTGAGTTTTATACTATTCATTATATCTTTGGCTGAATAAAACACCAAATGTGTTGGGCTATTTTTAAATAACAAAGATAGGTGTTCAGTGTGTATTAACCAATTTAATACTACTTTGAAAAACCACCAGGGAGTATTACCTATTTACCATCATATGCGCTAAACTTTTTCTGCATTATTAGTGCTACTTTTTGCTAGACAATTTTCGCTTTTGATGAAAATTCGCCTTTTTAATAACTTTGATGAAAGGAAAAGATGAAAGTTTAAAAAATTGTGGTAAAGGCTGGTAGGGAAAAAAAGCAAAAATAATGCCCCTTTATAAATATGTCCCTCAGACCCCCATTTGACTTCAGAACCTTACAAAAAAAAAAAAGAGATCTTTAAAAAGCGAAACATTAACCTTAAAAAAGCAAAATCTCAGAACGTATTACAGTAAATTCTGGGAAATAGTCTAACACCCCCCTGAGTACTTATTAGTATTGAGAAACACTCCACAATGTACTGACACTTTCTATGGACCCATTGGCAGGCTAAATAAATAGCCACGTATGCATTTTCGCCACCTCAGACTTGGCGAATTGGAATGGGTGAACTTAACGCAAACATTTTTCGCCATTTTATAAATATGTTTGAGCGGATACTGCAGCGATGTATGGTGAAAAGTAAAAAGTTGCGGTAATGACCTTTTGCTACTGGTTATCGCTGCTTTATAAATAGCGAAAAGTCCAAATTTTGCGTTAGAGAAGGCGAAAAGTTAATAGATATAAATATGCCCCTAAGTGTCTTTGAAACACAATTTGGGAATACAAGATTTGCATATTTTCTTTGGCTTTCTTTCATCTTAAACTTTTTTAGTCTTAATCTGTATTTTGGGTACTGTAAAAACTCCAGGAATCCTACAATCTAGTATTAGATATAATATCAGGAAAATTCACACTTATGCAAGGATTTAACACCAGCTTGCTATTAGCTGGCTTTAAAAAGATATGCAAAAGACAGCACATGCTATATTAAATGGCTTGTGCTGGCTGAGCAGGTGTCTTTTGAGATACATGCGTAGCTGGCGCAATGAAGGAGTTATTACAATCGATATTACATCAGTTAGCGTAACTTTTAACTCATTTCAAAACGCACCATCCCTGAATAAAAGAGTGTTTGTACTGTAACTAGGGCTCTCAAAAATCTAAATATATACAAATTGCACACAAACTTGGAGGCACAAATAATAAAAGTTCAATAATTTCAACTTTAAATAGAGGAAAAACCGTAATCAGAATCAGAAAAAATGGTAACTGATGCAGAGGAAGCAAAAATGAGTCAATATAGCAGTATCTTGGTTAGAGGTCACCTAGCCTGTGATGCAATCTGGGGTTTCAGCACCTGATTCAAAATGTGTTTATTGTAATTGTAAAGATTGGTACCTGTTATCTGCCATTAGGTGCTGCCATCTTGTTAGGTGCTGCCATCTTGGATCAACCAGAACAAGGGACAGGGTTAGTATTGTTACAGTAATATAAAGTACAGTCATAAAGATGACAAATGTAAAAGTTGTTAATTAAAAAAAAATCATATAGAGTATTGCATTACAATCAAATATAATTTTATTAGAAATATATATGTAAATGGTGGAAAAATTATTAGACATAACTAATAATTAGATCCATTATTAAGAGATGGATTAATTATTATTATTGTGAATTTATATAGTGCCAACATCTTCTGTAGCGCTTTACAATTACACGTATACATTCACACCTTGCCCCGAATACCTTATAATCTAAGCACATTTATTTGACACATACAACCTATCAGTATGTCCTTACAATTGTGGGGGAAAGTGGAGTGCCCAGAATTAACCCACGCAAGCATGGGGAGAACATACAAACTCCTTGCAGATGTGTCCAAGGGTGGATTCGAACTCAGAACTTTAGTGCTGTAAGGCATCAGTGCTAGCCACTGACCCACCGTGCTTCCAAATGTGATCCTAATCAAGGCATTTTTACATGTGTATATACACAAGTTGTTGTTTTGTTTTTTTTTAAATTAATTAAAAGAAAGCCAGGAGTGATAAGCTTTGCACCTGTTGTACATAACATAGTCACCACTGTTTATATTTTAATGGAGAACTAAAGTCCCTAGACAACATTGTCCCAATAGACAGAGCACATCCACAAACACACAACAAACTGTGTCTCATCTCTCCCTTTGCTGCGGATGCTGGGTGATTTATGAACATAACCTGTGAGTACTAGGGGTCAGCTCCCATAATTCACCTTATGTGGGAACACCCAGCTAAGTGTATGCAGTACACTTCACAGGAAACTGCAGTCTTGCTTCCTGGAAGCAGACAACCAATTATGTTACAGCTCAGAGATCCCTCCCTCTGACACAGAATACAGATTTAAGTGCAGTTTTTTTGTGTAAACACATTACAAATGCTTCTATCCCTAAAAAAGATAAATTGCTTTGCTTTTCATACAAAAAAGAAAAGTAATCTTTGCAGTGTATGTCTTTGCTAGCATGGATGAAAGAAACAGAACATTTAACATTTCAGCAAAAAATAAACGTACGTATGGGGAATCGAACCAGCAACCTTCTTTCTACCTCTATCCCACAAGGGCTAATAAGTAAATATCTAGTACATTTAGAGTCTTTATCTTTTGCTAGACACATAATAACCTGTGTCAACACAGGCACATTTAGAAACTTTATCTTTCATTCAATAGAAAGAGAAGCAAGAAACTTTGTGTGAATCCTTGGGTCAGGGGGCGTGGCTCTTTGAAGCGAACATTTGCTGTGAGTTGTACTGGCAACAACATGGAAGCCTCCTTTGTTACAGAATCTATTACTTATATCTACTAAATGTAAATAACTAGAGAAGAATATTTCAATGTATATCTGTTGTATTCAATTAGATCAACTTGACTTGAAGGCTAGTTCTTGAAGACATTTCGCTAGTCATCCGACTGGCTTTCTCAATTCAGAATTGAGAAAGCCAGTCAGATGACTAGCGAAATCTTCAAGAACTGATCTAACTGAATACAACAGATATAGATATTGTTGCGTTAAAGAGGGGAATGGAATCAGAGAGAAAATATTTTCTCCCTCTTTACAAGGCACCTGGTAAGGCCACATTTGGAATATGCGGTGCAGTTTTGGAATCCCATATACAAAAGGGACATCTTTGGGAAATTGAGGCAGTTCAGAGAAGGGCAACTAAATTAATAAGGGGAATGGAGGGGCTTGAATATGCAGGCAGATTAGACAAGTTAGGGCTGTTTACATTGGAGAAGCGGCGGTTGCGTGGGGACATGATAACCTTATAAAATATATTAATGGCCCAACAGTGAACTCTCTGGTGCATTGTTCACTAATAGGTCATATCAGAGGACTCGTACATCCTTTAGGTTGGAAGAAAAGAAGTTTCATCTTCAAGTTAGGAGAGGGTTTCTTTACAGTGAGACGGTGAAAACTGTGGAACTGTCTTCCAGCAGAGGTGGTAATGGCAAGTTCATTGAATACTTTAAAAAGGCCTGGATATAGTTTTCTAAAACTAAAAATATTGAGAATTACTGGTATTAATGCATATAGATCTGGTTGATCCAGGGATCTTTCCGATTGCCGTTTGGAGTCAGGAAGGAATTTTTTCCCCCTGTTTTTTAGCTGGGGTTTTTTTGCCTTCCTCTGGATCAACTGTTAGGTAGGGTTAAAAAAAAAAGGGAATAGTGGACTTGATGGACGAATGTCTTATTCAACCTTAATTAACTATGTTACTATGTTACTGTGCTGAAAATGCTGTCATTCCTCAGGTAGGTGTGTCTGTGTTGGTTTGCAGTATATCGAGGTTACTAGGGTGTTCCCTTGTATTTTACTTGTGGTGTCAAGAAAGTTGATTTGTTTTTAGGAGTAGTCAAGTTTAAGTTTAATGGTGGGGTGGAAGGAGTTGTAATTCCTATGGAAGGAGAGCAGTTCTTCCTCGCTTTCAGTCCAGATTATGAGAATATCATCTATGTAGCGAAGGTAAGGTGCCCAAACACTACTTAAGACACTAGACAGATATCCAATCTATCTAAGAGCCGCCTAGCCCAATATTTCATAGAATCAATTGGAAATCACAAAATGAATGGGTCAGATAGGAACATCTCAAGATAAAAACCACTGCTAAATGTGGTCTTTAGACATTAGATAGATATCTCAAATCTATCTAATATCTGCCTATTGTATGGCAAGCTTATGTCATTGATTTAGTTTTACAGGAGGATAGGAAACGAGGATACGAAATCCTCCTCCATAAACAGGCTGGTGTACTGTAGTGCGAAGCGACAACCCATGGCGGTCCCCATCTAGATAGATATCCTGATTGAATGAGAATGTGTTGTGCATGAGGGTGAAGTGTATCATGTTAAGAACCGCTTCTGTGTGTGTTCCCTACTCTTGTAAGAAGGTTTTACTTGCTGCAATGCCATCTTCATGAGGGATATTAGATATAGAGCTTCCACATCATTGTGGCCAAAATTGCACTGACCTAATGGGGCTTAGTGCAATGAGTTTATTTATGAGGTCTGTAATGTCCTGAATGAAGCTGGGTATTTTCTTATTTCTTGTTTTCTAGCCAACTTTAGGCTCATCTGGGATGAGGGCACTACGTTGGTTTCTAATAATCTTTGTTAAGTTATTTATTAAGCATTTAAGTTATTTTTTGTATTTAGCTCTGGGGGTCTTCCTGCAGTTTACAGAAGTGTGCAGTCAGGATAACTATATGTGGGCTTCTTGTATGTAATCTGGTGTATTCATGATGATCAGTGTCCCCTTATTCCACTGGTTTAATGATGATGTGTTTATTTACCCTCACTGTGCAATTGCTCCTGTGGGGTGATGTTATGTATTGGGGTCAGCTTACTGTCCAGGATCTCAGCTGAAGCCCCTTTCGGAAACAGTCAATATATTTGTCTAGGGCAGGGTTGATTCCAGATTTGGGTGTAAATTATGTTTTTTTTTTTGGTGTAGATGATGTTTTTTTTCGTGTGGCTGCTGTTCTGTCTGGGTGCTGGTTTTGTGTGATGGAGCCGAGTTTCCTGCAGAATTCCTCCATGTTGCTGCACAAAGGATTTTGTCTATGGTTTAGAGGTGCAAATTAAGAACTAATTAGTTATTTTTAGAACTTACCTCTCAAAGTATAGTGACATTCCAATCATCCACCTGATCATTTTGCAATGAATAATGCCAATCTCAATAATCATCTGGCAGGAAAACATCATGGGAAACTTACAATCTAACATCTCACACACTCAATCTATCAGTCTTTTGATTGTGGGGGAAACCAGAGGAAACCTGTGCAAGCACAGAGAAATATATAAACTGATTCAGATGTGGCCAAGGGATAATTGTAACCAGGACTTCAACACTAAAAGGCATCAGTGCCAACCACTAACCACCATTTTGCCCTAGATTGAATGTCAGCCAATCCTCTATCCATTCTAACATCCAGTTCTGCCAACTAGTCCACTAGCCAGCTAACCAGTCCACCAGCCAATAACTATCCAATGTTCATTTTCTTACAACTGTTTTAAATGTAAGTGGAGATTCACAGTGGCTCATTTACCCAGGGATGTGCAGGTGGGTTTTGCATAATGCGCTTTAACACCACATTTGTGCTAATTTTACACATGATTTTAATGGCGGCTACATTTACTCACGTGGCTCACGTGATATTGAATCGGAAGGAGATTTGCTCGAAGCGAAATGGCTCTGGTAAATCTTCCCCCATTGTTTTTCTTAAACTGACATTTTCAATTCAGCTGTTAGACATGTTTCCAGTGACAATTCTCAGGTTCCAAATACAATTTGTACAATGTAAATATTAAGAATAGTTCACCTGGAAAAGTGAACTATTTCTTTAATACAGTGATTGAAGCTATGACTTTAATGCTTGATAAAGCTATGCCTTACCTCCCATTCTTCAATCCACAGAAATTAGAGCCAGGAACGAAGATGAAAGAAATTTACTTTTCCACGCGATCCACGGGTCCCGACCACTTCCTGGTTTGTTCAACTATAGCACGCATGCATATAATGCGTGCTATAGTTAAATTGTGTAATCTTTGTTCCTGGCCCCAGAGAAATTGATTGAAGAACTGGAGGTTAGGCATAGCTCCTTAACCTCCCATTCTTCAATGGGGAAAAAACTTTTGTGCCCCCTGCCCACCCCCAACTGCTGAGATTATATATATTTTTTTAAATCATTAGAACTCTGCTTACAGCCCCTTCTCTGTCCTGTGGTGCACTGATTTGGCTTCCAACTTACGCTGCAAAAGGGGCCAGACCAGCAGCCGCGTCTGTGACGCATGGGAATGAAGGTCTGTAAGTAGCGTTCTGATGTTTTGTGGGCAGGGGGTATCTACAATATGCCCAAAAGATTTCACGCTAGATGCAAAAGCTGCAAAGCTGGGTCCAAATGGTGGGGGGGGGCGCTCCCCTGCACATTTTACCATCCCTCCTGGAGGCAAAACTGGAGGTAGAGGCCTTTGGACAGGAGACAGACACTACTACAGGACAAGCCTGCAGGACAAACTGGAGGCAGGACCTTTGGACAGGAAGACAGACACTACTACAGGACAAGCACTGCAGGACAACCATAAGGAAGCAGAGATGTAGGTAAGGATTTTTTCACTTTTTCAGTAAACTAATTCTTTAATATAAGACTTTTAAATCATGATAACTTGGAAACGTTACCTCCAAATGTCTTTTATAGGATTTGGAAATTTAAAAGTCAAAATTTCAGTTTCATGTACTTAGTATTACTATAACTTGAGAACATTACAAGACAAAATATTCAGTAGATCAAATATTCTTAATGGCCTGCAGACTAGGATACCATAGTTCATTTTGGGGGTTTTTAATTGTTGGCAAATGCATTTCTTTATTTGTAATTTCTTTACAAAAAAAATAAATGTACTGACCATCACTGTAAGAGGGATTCTCAAAAGTCAATTGGACAGACACCAATAGCCATTTAATATAGTAATTGTATTAGGTTTGGGTTAGAATATTAACACCAGCCAAAAAGCTAGGCTTACAATCATGCAGATCATACAGTGAATCAGAATTTGAGGAGAGTTACTATTGCATTATTAAAGGGACACTAAAACGGTAATTTAATGTACCTTGCATCTTTATATATTATTCAAAGGGAGGTAAGATCGCTTATTCCCACCTCCCTGTGAATAGAGACGGCCGAAACTCACCAGTTTTCGTTTCATTTTCAGATTCCCAGATCGCGGGAAAATCCTGAAGATCCGAAATTAGAGCGCATTTTCGATTATTACGAATGTCAAGGCTATTTTCGATAATTTTCTAAAATACCCTTGCACGTTCACTAATCCTCGAAAATACGATCAGAGACTAATTTTGAGTTTCCGATTGCATTTTCGGGGATTATCGAACACTCAAGGCTATTTTAGAAAACTATCAAAAATAGCATCGAAAATCTGATTATAATCGGAATGCGATCCGGAAAAAAAATAGCCTCGAACATCTGTTTATAATCGGAAATGCGATCCGAAGTTCCGAAATCCAGACATCCATCCAGATTCGGACGGATCATTTGGTTTCGGAACCGAGGTTCCGTGTCAGATCCGGGTCCGAGTCAGGCCCGGATCCCATCTCTACCTGTGAATAGTAGAACTCCCGAGTTACAATAAGCAATCTCACCTCCTTGTGAATAAAGATAAATTTGCAAGTTATATTAAACCAGTTTAGTGTCCCTATAAATCCCAGAAGGGGGAAAGCAAAATAATCTCTAAGAAATGAAAACTAAATAAATGTAATATACTGTACACCTTTAAGCCAAAATGTATCCTTATTGGGATAACAGTTTGTGTAATACTCAAAGGGTTTATAAAACTTTTTTACACAATCTGCTAAAAGACAAAAGGCTAATTTTAAGGATTTTGCTGTAGGTAATTAATACAATTTTAACTTTCCATTTTTTCTGGCCTGTAGGTGCCAGGCATAATTAAGGCAATTAAGGCAAGAGTCTGCTAGCAGGATATAAACATTGGGAAAATAATCTGATTAAAATCCTTTGTTTTATGTCTATCAGCAAACACTTCAAGGCTTTGTACAATGTATTGCCCTTGAAATGTTAAAAAGGAATTTTTTTTTTATTTTTTTTTTAAATACTACATTAGAGAAATTAATGAAGATTGATTCAAAGGCAACTATGCCCTATTATTTTTAGTTATAATTTTAAGTGGAAAGTTTTAAGTTCCTGTGTTCTATACAAAATTTATACAAAAATTCTTTGGAAATAAGCTTTGCAGCAGCTGTTGTTGGGTGTTCTGCTTGGAAAAGTCTCTCTATATTTTGCATTTACAAAAAACATATGTCTTTCTCTGCAGTAGAGATGGATTCGCGTCCGACTCTACCCGGATCCGACATGGAACCCCTCGGTTTCAAATCCGAATGTTCCGTCTGAAACTGTACAGATTGTTCGGATTTCGGGACTTCGGAGCGAGTTTTAGATTTCTATCGAAAGTTCAAGCTATTTTCAAAAATCCTCGAAAAAAGCCTTGAATGTTTGATAACGATCAGAAGCTCAAAATTTTTCAGATCGTAATTTCGAGATTATCGAACGTTCTATTTTCGATAAAAATCGAAAACTTTCTCCGAAGTCCTGATTTTAAGTTCCGTTTTCGGATTTTCAGATCTTCGGGAGCAGTTTCAGCCCAATCTATACTCTGCAGCCCTCCATCCAGTGTTTTGCATAAGGGTCATACAAGTAACAATAACAATGATCACAAACCATTTATTCAGATCTGAATATTGGCACAATTGAGCAATACAGAACCTTTATTTAATCCACATCACAGTGAAATTGTCCTGACTAGGGATGTACTTTGGGTTCTAATAGAACACAGTTTCGAATCAGATCCGGCGGTTTCGAAGTCCCGACGAAACTTTCGGAACTCCCGGATTTTTCGAAACTCGAAAATTCGATAATTATCGAAAGTAGATGATTATCGAAATCGAAAGTAGATGATTATCGAAATTGAAAGTAGATGATTTCGGTAACCCTCAAATGTATGTGCCGATTTCGCCAACCCTCGAATGTACAAGCTGATTTCGGTAACCCTCGAATTTGTGATATCGGTAACCCTCGAATTGTAATGTTCGATTTCGGTAACCCTCGAAAATAGCCCGAAAGCTCGAAAACACCCGATTGTGAGAAAGATTTTAAATGAATTTTACTTATATTTATGGGTTCCCCAGACCATTCCCCAGGTCCCTGTGTTATTTACAGTAACCTGCTATTACTATTTCACCCATCAAATTGATAGAAACTTTCAAATTTTTTTCTCCCATAGACTTCTATGGGTTCGTTTTTGAATCTTCGATTTTTCGAATTTAACTGTAAATTAGAAAATTCGAAAACGGGACGAAACTCATCAGTTTCGAACATCTCTAGTCCTGACAAATGCAATGCGACATTCTTATAGAAAACATAGCTACATTTTAGGTGCTTAGAATATGTTTGTGTGTTATAAAGGGTTAGCATGAGTTTTTGCAAAAAAGCTGTGGTGGCCACAAAACAAACAATATGTTGTCACACTAGAGTGCTGCAAATGAACACGTAAATTCTTACGTTCCACAAAACTTAGAAACAACTTAACTGGTGTAACATTAGAATACTGCATTGTGGGAGTGTAAGGTAAAGATCACACTTTGCCCATTTCTAGATTTTCTGTATGTAATCGTTCAAACAACTCTTTCCCTTTATTCAAGTCCTGAAATACCAATAGACATTTACACAATAAATAACATTTTCACAAGCGCAAATCAGGCCATGCTGTTTTGTCTTGTTTTTGTCTCCCTTACACCTATCTCCTCCCCCTACCCCCCCCAAAAAAAGCAATATGAATGCATGAATAAAGGCCATAGCATAATTTATTGAACTACACATACAACCAAACATTTTAGTATCCAGTTATGTGATGTGGAGACCATACAACACTATATAGGCATAGAGTTACAAGAAATGAAAACAGTTAACCTAGAAATCCTATAAAATCCTGGTTCATTACTGTCACATCCCCTAAACTAGTACTTTGTTGAAGCACTTGTTGAAGTATTACAGTTGTTATTACAGTTTATCAGATTGGCATATCTGGTCTTTGCAAATTTTACCTACTATTCATAGAAATATCATGAGAAATGTTCACTAATGTATGGGCAATATAAATGCCCTGGAGCTAGTTTGGGTGGAGATATATCATTACTTCCATGCCCAACATCATAGTGAGCACAAGTGCAGTAGGGTGGTGGAGACCATCCTCCCGCTCATTATTCAGGAAATATCAAACAAATAGAGGAAAAAACATGTCATCCTTTTGATGGGAGGTTATAAAGAGCCCACTCTTAGTTTTTTTTCTTAAACCCCAGTCACCAGAGAAATCCTTATACTAATTCTCACAAATAGAACTCTCCGATCCCAAAAAGGACTCCTACAATAGACATGTTTATTTGGTTTGTGTATCAGTGCAAGAAACAGATTAATGGCTTGTGTGGGATTGATTTGGGACCACAAGATACCAGTCAGCTATATAGCTTAAAGGGATGTTCAGTGCAAATACATATAATTTTCAGAAAAAAGAGAAGTATTTTTCATCTCCTAATGACCTTAACCTGCCCATTCAGAATTTTGTCTGTGTATAAAAAATGCAACCAAAATACTGACTTCCTGTTTGCAGGACCTCTAGTAGAGACCGTTGTGGTTTGCCCTTGACCCAGCGCTGGGTTGATTCAGTTGCTCAGTAGAGATCTGAGCATGTTTGACCCATCCAACAGCCAATCAGTAGAAATAACTGTTAGGAACATTCCAAGTATGTGGTGCATCTGGGAAGAAGAAGGACCATTAGAAGCTGAAATGGCACGCTTACTATGTCAACAACAGGGAACAGCAAAGGGTATAAAATCAACTGATTTGTCAAAATGGAAGAGAATATGTAGAATAACTAAGAAGGCATTACACAAACTAACAATTAAAAAATAGATAATTTCCACTGAACTGTCCCTTAAGGTGAGATGGGCTTAACGAAGCAAAAAGCCCTCCACAAAGCACAATATAAAAAAGAGCCTTTATAAACAGAAGGTACTTCACGCCTCATGCTATACAAACAGCATTGCTTAATATTCTCACATATTAGTTATGATTTCTCACTCAGCATTCCTAGAGAAATGGGTATACACATGCAAACTTTTTATTATACTGTATGTCCAGTGGCTAATCATGGTGTCCAAAACCATTGGACAATAACATGTTAAACAGCCTAATTGTATAGAGCACTTAATTCAACTTGCAGACATGACTTGTTAATTGAAAAAACAGAATTGGTACCACAGTGAAGCAATTTATAGGTAGGGCAGGGTACTAGATATATTATAATGCTCTTAGTAAAGGAGGCGCTAGTTTAGGAAAAACAATTTAACTGTACTGGAACGCTATTCAATACTATTTAAAATCCTTTATTAACTCTATATAATGTAAATATATATCATTTAAAAATATATTAAGCCTATTTGCCTCGTATCATTAAAGTATAGCATATAAAATGGTTTTGTCACCTCTTGTGTTTAGTCAATAGCTAGTCAGAATCTAATGTTCTAGAGACAAGGTAACAAACAGTCAATATAGTACATTCAATATGGTTATAGTCACATTCTTTCTAGAACATCAAATGGAGGCCCCACAAACTAACAGCATCTGTTAGGGAGGCAGGCTAATTAAAGATGGCAAGATTGCGGGACATGTTTTGCTCTGTCTCTGTGTCTCTCTAGAGCTTCCTGTTTGCCTTGCTTCTATTTAGACCCTGGATGCCAAGACATACTTAACGCCGATATTAATTAGATGTGATGTCACTTGAGGGGATAGAAGAAAAATGTGATAGCCAACTTTAACCTAATTTTTTTTACAATGTACATATCTTTAAATTATGTAGAAAAATAAAGAGTAAAAAAACTCACTCCCGTATTCATAGAGAAATGGCAAAGTTTTTCCTATATGTCCTATTCATCACAGACAATGACTTCCTGTCTAGCAAACAGCAGCTGGACTCGCCCCCTACAGGAACTCTTCCTCTTGCCTATAGAGAGAGGGGAGGGTTTGCAAGTGCAGCTGCAGTTTTTGTCTCATATATATTCTGGCAAGTTTTTTGATTGGCTAAGACTGACACATGTTTTACAAACAGCCATATTGGGTGTAATACAGTAATTTCCTTACACTTCCTTTCAGTTTTAATGTTCTAAACATATGCAGAGGTTTTAGCAATAAAAGAGGTACGAACTAAACTTATTTTGACAATTCCATATTAAAATAGGGGTACAACCTTCCAATATGTAATATTATATACCCACCACCTCATTCTAGCTCATAAAAACTCAATGCATGCATTTCCATAAAAATATAAATATTTTCCAATAGGCGGGATATACTATATAACACACACAACCTAGGATGCAACATACACAGTTGTAAAAGTGCACTCTCACTTAATTGCACAAATGAACAAATAGTAAGTTTTGGTCTGGGACATTTCTCAAGCCATGACTTACCTTCACTATTTATTTAATATGAAAGAAACCACTTTTCAAAATACCAACATGGGGCTAGAAAGGTAGTCGCTTCTACAGGAATTTGATTAGGAAGAAAGGAATGCAGTTCATACCTTCAATTACCTACAATTACAATTTCTAGAATCACAACTCTCTAGCTTTTTAGCAAGTTAATTAACAGATTTGTGAAATATATAACTTAGCATAACTAGTAATATATAGTAATCCAGGGTCTGAATTGCTGCCTTATCATCTACAAAAGTTTTGTATTTGTACATCTGCTTCTTTGACAGTTTGAAGTTAATTTAGTTTAGGTTCATCGTGAACTTCAGATAATAACCTAGTAAAATAGTTAGCAGGATTAATGGTTAATATGTTACCATATTTTCCGTAGTAATTTTCTTCTTAAAGTTGCCATGCTCCTGTTTCAGCTCTTTTCTTACACTATTTTTAGGTAAAGTATTAGCTGCAGTTTCCAGTGCCTGAAGTTTACGTACAATGCTCTCTTTAACAGTTAAAAATAAACCTGTGGAAAGGCACCGTCTGCTCCGGAAGAGCACAAAACTAAACAGAGGTTGGGGTACATTCATGTTCAAATAAATCAGTTCTTACTTTTGAATCATCTTAGGCTGTTTTGTGGTATATACATAAACATATTTTGCCAGCAAAAGTAACTGTTGTCCTACTAACAACAAAGTTAGGATGATTTGCATATATTAATGTAAATGCAAAAATATTAGTAGCGAGCCATACAGTTAAAGGAGAACTAATTAATTTTTTAAATCCTAATGTGAAAGTTTCTCCCCAGAACACCTATACTTTGAAATGCTGTGAAGGTTCTCATTCATCCAGGTCATGGTATCTGTTGTATTCAATTAGATCAACTGGACTTGAAGTTTAGTACTTGAAGACGTTTCGCTAGTCATCCGACTGGCTTTCTCAATTCAGAATGACTTGTACAAGAATTGTGGCAATTATGTACCCTGGAAAATCCCAATTAGCATATCACAGCCAGGCTGTGATATGCTAATTGGGATTTTCCAGGGTACATAATTGCCACAGAGTTGGAATCTCTGGCTACATTCATGGATTCTACTGTGCATTTAAAAATGCAATTTGTAATATTGGTAGCAAGAGCAGAGATTTTATAATTGTTGCTACTGTTGGTGTCTTTTTTGTGCAGAGCAGCAGCGGAAGGGCCGGACCGGCAGTGTCGTCAGTGATTGGCTGAGACATTGCACATCTTGTACTACTGATTGGAATGCTTGAGCTAGTTATTTAAACTTGTGTTTTATACTGTACTGGTATAATTTTATAGTTACACCACACTAAACATTAAACTATATGCAGCCACTGTAATATAGGGAGGTAAATTTTGCAAGGGAAGAGGGTGGAGGGAAAATGCAAAACTCGCCTTCTTGTCCCTGAATAAATGCATCATGCAAAGTTTAGTGGGGATCTGGGCTCATAAAATGGCATTACATCTCTGCCTAGCATAGAGTATTTTTTTATGATTGGCTAAAACGTCCACGTGTTTTAAAGAAAAGGCATCATTAGGTGTTATTACCCCTAATATACCTTAAAGTTTCCTAACATTTTAATTGGTTAAAACACAATGGTTTTCCCATACATATTCTATTAAAAAAGGGGGTAGCAGCTCATTAAGTACATTATATATTTTTGTTGTAGCTAATATAACTCACTACTTGCTAGCTCTAGCTGTTGCTACCTGGCATTGTTTGCTACAGCTAATACACAGTGATACGTTAACATCCTATCTGCTCAGACCAAACAGAGAGTAGGGATGGATTAGAACTCGAACTCGAGCCCGAGTTCGAGACGAACTTTATGAGTTCCAACGGACTCGGACTTCTCTAACTATCCCGGACCCGGATTTCTCAGACTTTCGATGTTTCCGGACTTTCGATCTTAAATTCGATAATTATTGAATTTATGATAATTATCGAATTTACGGGCCGTTCGCTAACCCTAGAATGTACTGGATAGTGTACTGGTTAAAGGCACTGCCTTTGACATGGGAGACCAGGGTTTGAATCCTGGCTATGGGCAGCTATACAAATGTTTGGGTTATTATAATACCCTAAATATATAATATATGATACCCTTATATATACCTGGCTGTGATATGCTAATTTGGATTTTCCAGGGTACATAATTGCCACAGATTCTTGTACAAGTCATTCTGAATTGAGAAAGCCAGTCGGATGACTAGCGAAACGTCTTCAAGTACTAAACTTCAAGTCCAGTTGATCTAATTGAATACAACAGATATACCATGACCTGGATGAATGAGAACCTTCACAAGCATATAATATTATATTACTAGGGTATTATAATAATCCAAACATTTGTATAACAGCCTCTAGCCAAGAATTAAACCCTGGTCTCCCATGTAAAAGGTGGTGCCTTTAACCAGTACACTATCCAGCCACTACATTATATTGTTAAAGGGCATCTATAGTGAAAAAAACAAAGTTAAATTCATGTACTCTGTGCTGCCTTAATCCTATCTCTGTCAGTGACTCTGTTTAACCATGGGGTCAGATCTCCGTGCAGCACTCCCCCCTTCTCCCTCCGCCCTGTTACCTCCTCCATGTCTCATCTCCGGCTAACCGACAAGCTTATCATGTGCAGTAGGAGTTAAAAGTTCAACATCCTGAAAAACACACCCACGCACAGTGGCCAATAGCAAGCAAGCTGTCCTGGAGACAGGAAGAAGGAGAACAGTACAGTTAACAATCTCTCACTTTGTGACCCATCATCAATCAATGAAAGCTATTAAGAAAGGGGGTCAAGTGCAGCCTTATATCTGCCATCAAAGCTACCTCTCTCCCCCTGCTAATGCTCTTATCTCTATGTTTATTACAGAGCAGGGAGGGGGAAAATAACATCACAGGGATTTGATTGACAATCCAAGTAGGAGTAGAGGAATGCAATCACATATTCTTCTAACTGGTGTATCTCAGGACAGAGAGGGAATCTGAAAAAAGTGAAGACACTGGGGGTTGGGGGGAATTATAGAACACATGGAAAGAAAGAAAAAAAAGTTCATTTTCCCACTATAGATGCCCTTTAATATTTTACTAGGTTATCATATGGTTAATATATTATATGGTTATTAAATTATTTATTTATTGTACAATATATTTATTGTAATTGTATATTACTAGGATATTATATGGTCATTATATTACTAGGGAATTATATGGTTATTATATTACTAGGTTATCATATGGTCATTATATTAGTAGGGAATTATATGGTTATTATATTACTAGGTTATTATAGGGTTATAATATAGGGTATTATATTGTTATTATATTACTAGGTTATTATATGGTTATTATATTACTAGGGTATTATAATAATCCAAACATTTGTATAGCTGCCCCTAGCCAGGATTCGAACCCTGGTCTCCCATGTCAAAGGCGGTGCCTTTAACCAGTACACTATCCAACCCTCGAATGTACCGTTCGCTAATAACCTAGTAATATAATAACCATACAATACCCTAGTAATATATCATACAAAAGATATAAACAGAAAGAAAACTACAACCGGGTTCCCTATGTGATCAGTTACGGTCCACACCTGGAGATCTTACGCCAAATCCAACCCACACCTAAGGGATGAAAAATTAAAAAACATATTTCCAGTGACTCCACTCCTGGCATACAGACAGCCTCCAAATTTGAAATGTCTACTGTTACACAGATCCCTGGGCAAAACAACCATCAATAGCACTTCCCCCTGCCAACAACCGAGATGTGAAACATGCGCACACATCCACACAACAGACCGGATATATATGCCACATTGTAAACAACATCATCATATTAAAGGGTCGTTCTCCTCTGGATCTGCCAATGTGGTGTATTTAAAAATGTGCATGAAGTTCCCTAACACGGAATTCTACGTGGGAGAAACAGGACAAACTCTATGTATCGGATGAACTATCATAGATTCAACATCATGAACGGATTAACAGATGCCCCTCTTTCAGAGCAATTTTGTAGAAGAGGCCACAGCATTAAAGACCTCCAGATTACCATTCTTATGGGCAAGGACTCCTGAAAGCTATTTTTTGTTGTTGTCTTTTTTGCGAATAAAAGGTATGACAGCTCTACATTTCTTCTCTTGTTTATGGCTAACATGGTACAAACCTCAACTATTGCTATGTTTTACAAATGTAAGCCAATAGACCTTAAAAGAACAGTTGGGTTATCACAATTAAACTAGTCCTTAAAGGGGATGATCAGTGCAAATAAATATACTTTTAAGAAAAAAGAACAGTATTTTTCCATCTTAATGATCTTAAAGGGTTAGTTCACTTTCAAAGTGAACTTTGGATTTTAAAGGAACACTAAACACATAAAAATGACTAAGTACCATTCGTTTCTATTATTCACAGGGAGGTGAGAACGCTTATTCTCACCTCCCTGTGAATAACAGGACGCTCGGGGGACCAGGAACTTACCTTACCCGCCGCTCCACTCGCAGCCGCTCAGTCTCTGATAGCCGCTCTGTCCCGACCACGCGCCCTATCTTAGGCGCATGCGTGCCAATTCAAAAGATAGGGCGCGCGATTGGGACAGAACAGCTGTTCAGAGACTGAGCGGCTGCGAGTGGAGCGGCGGGTAAGGTAAGTTCCTGGTCCCCCGAGCGTCCTGTTATTCACAGGGAGGTGAGAATAAGCGTTCTCACCTCCCTGTGAATAATAGAAACAAATGGCACTTAGTCATTTTTAAGAAGTATTGGAGTTTACAGGTCCTTTAAGCTTTAATTGAAGAATGGGAAGTAAACAAGCTATGTCTGACCTCCCGTTCTTCACTTAATGTACCAGGAGGGAAGACAGAACTTACCCACAGTGCAATCCACCGCTGGAATTTGACAGGTAACCACTGCTTCCATCTGTAAGTTCATGTACGCTATAGTTCACCAACAGCCGGAAATGGCTGGGACCTGTCAGGAACCATTGGTGGATGAAAATACGGGTAAGTTCGCTCGGCTCTCCTGGTGTATTAAAGGGCAAGTCCACACCCAAATCCAACTTTGGTGGTAAGGTAGCCCCTACCCACCCCCAACCGCCACAATATTTCATTAAAAAAATCCCCACATTTCAACTTACACTGTGTTCTCTTCTGCGGCGATCCGATCCAGCCTCCTGGTGAAACGCTGTGGGAGAGAAGGCTCTGTAAGTACGGATTTGTTTTTTTTTTTTTTAAGAAATATTGCGGCTGTTGGGGGCAGGCGGGGGTTACTTGCCTTACTTTCAAAGCATTTTACGCTAGGTGCAACAATGGCTGAGGATGGATCCGGATGAGGGGGTGTTCTGCGCATGCACCTGACCTTGATGAGGATTCAGCATAATGTGAGAGGTAGTGGGGAGGTAGGGGGAAGAGGTGGGGTGAGAGTAAGCATTTACAAATATGTACAGGTAACTAGGCCCAAAACAAAAGCTTGAAACCCACAGAATAAAAAATAAGATTTCCTCTGAGCTGAGAGAGAGTCCTAGTTAGCAAACATAGAATTCTTTGATGCTCATTTATATTTTAGCTTTATTTCTCCTTTAAGCATATTTTACTGAATAAATATTAAAAAAACAGAAAATCAGCAGTAGGTGGCAGTGTCTGACCGCATTGCACCGTGTTTCAAGAAAATCTTAGGATTTTTTTTTTACTTACGTAAATACCTAAAGTCCAATTAAATAAGGTCTATTTAATATCTAAACTGGGTAACCATTTATTTAATTTCTGTGTAAACTGGAGAAAAATTAGACATTTTAATCAGCGTGTGTAACAATTATTTGATAAAATGCTCGTCTTACCACAGAAGCCTTTTATACTTAAAACTTCTCAATTGCACACAGAACAATTTCTCATCTGTGCTCTGTGTCCTATTGTAAAATACCAATCTAATGCTTCATATCCTATAATTGGCTGCATTTACTCTATTGAAATACCTTGTGTAAATACAGCTAATGTCTTCCAAATTCCAGATTCTAATTTACATGGCCCCAGTGATGTATTTTCTTCTCCATGTTTGAGGTTTAGAAACTATCATTCTACAGAATGTGTGTTGGAAAAGGATGAATGGAAAAAAATACTTCATCAAAAATTGATGGCTATATTCTACAAATACAAAATTACAGTGAAAAGGACTAAACTTCAAGTCCAGTTGATCTAATTGAATACAACAGATATACCATGACCTGGATGAATGAGAACCTTCACAAGCATTTCAAAGTATAGGTGTTCTGGGGAGAAAAGCTTTCACATTAGGATTTAAAAAAATTAAGTTTAGTTCTCCTTTAAACTGTATGGCTCGCTACTAATAATTTTGCATTTACATTATATATATGCAAATCATCCTAACTTTGTTGTTAGTAGGAACAACAGTTACTTTTGCTGGCAAAATATGTTTATGTATATAGCCACAAAACAAGCCCTAAGATGATTCAAAAGTAAGAACTGATTTATTTGAACATGAATGTAGCCCAACCTCTGTTTAGTTTTGTGCTCTTCCGGGAGCAGACGGTGCCTTTCCACAGGTTTATTTTTAACTGTTAAAGAGAGCATTGTACGTAAACTTCAGGCACTGGAAACTGCAGCTAATACTTTACCTAAAAATAGTGTAAGAGAAAGAGCTGAAACAGGAGCATGGCAACTTTAGATGAAGAAAATTACTACGGAAAATATGGTAACATATTAACCATTAATCCTGCTAACTATTTTACTAGGTTATTATCTGAAGTTCACGATGAACCTAAACTAAATTAACTTCAAACTGTCAAAGAGAGCAGAATGTACAAATACAAAACTTTTGTAGATGATAAGGCAGCAATTCAGGACCCTGGATTACTATTATATTACTAGTTATGCTAAGTTATATATTTCACAAATCTGTTAATTAACTTGCTAAAAAAGCTAGAGAGTTGTGATTCTAGAAATTGTAATTGTAGGTAATTGAAGGTATGAACTGCTATTCCTTTCTTCCTAATCAAATTCCTGTAGAAGCGACTACCTTTCTAGCCCCATGTTGGTATTTTGAAAAGTGGTTTCTTTCATATTAAATAAATAGTGAAGGTAAGTCATGGCTTGAGAAATGTCCCAGACCAAAACATTACTATTTGTTCATTTGTGCAATTAAGTGAGAGTGCACTTTTTACAACTGTGTATGTTGCATCCTGAGGTTGTGTGTGTATATATAGTATATCCCGCCTATTGGAAAATATTTATATGTTTATAGGAGAATGCATGCATTGAGTTTTTATGAGCTACGAATGAGGTGGTGGGTATATAATATTACATATTGGAAAGGTTGTACCCCTATTTTAATATGGAATTGTCAAAATAAGTTTAGTCGTACCTCTTTTATTGCTAAAACCTCTGCATATGTTTAGATACATTAAAACTGAAAGGAAGTGTAAGGAAATTACTGTATTACACCCAATTATGGGCTGTTTGTAAAACATGTGTCAGTCTTAGCCAATCAAAAAACTTGCCAGAGATATATGTATGAGACAAAAACTGCAGCTGCACTTGCAAACCCTCCCCTCTCTATAGGCAAGAGGAAGAGTTCCTGTAGGGGGGCGAGTCCAGCTGCTGTTTGCTAGACAGGAAGTCATGTCTGTGTATGATAGAGGACATATAGGAAAAACTTTGCCATTTCTCTATGAATACGGGAGTGAGTTTTTTTACTCTTTATTTTCTTACATAATTTAAAGGATATGTACATTGTAAAAAAAATTAGGTTAAAGTTGGCTATCACATTTTTCTTCTATCCCCTCAAGTGACATCACATCTAATTAGATATCGGCGTTAAGTATGTCTTGGCATCCAGGGTCTAAATAGAAGCAAGGCAAAACAGGAAGCTCTAGAGAGACACAGAGACAGAGCAAAACATGTCCCAGCAATCCTTGCCATCTTTTAATTAGCCTGCCTCCCTAACAGATGCTGTTAGTTAGTGGGGGCTCCAATTTGATGTTCTAGAAAGGAATGTGACTATAACCATATTGAAATGTACTATATTGACTGTTTGTTACCTTGTCTCTAGAACATTAGATTCTGACTATCAATTGACTAAACACTAAGAGGTGACAAAACCATTTTATATGCTATACTTTAATGATACGAGGCAAATAGGCTTAATATATTTTTAAATTGATATATATTTACATTATATAGAGTTAAATAAAGGATTTTAAATAGTATTGAATAGCGTTACAGTACAGTTAAATTGTTTTCCTAAACTAGCGCCTCCTTTACTAAGAGCATTATAATATATCTAGTACCCTGCCCTACCTATAACATTGCTTCACTGTGGTACCAATTCTGTTTTTTCAATTAACAAGTCATGTCTGCAAGTTGAATTAAGTGCTCTATACAATTAGGCTGTTTAACATGTTATTGTGCCAATGGTTTTGGACACATGTATTAGCCACTGGACATACAGTATAATAAAAAGTTTGCATGTGTATACCCATTTCTCTAGGAATGCTGAGTGAGAAATCATAACTAATATGTGAGAATATTTAAGCAATGCTGTTTGTATAGCATGAGGCTGTGAAGTACCTTCTGTTTATAAAAGGCTCTTTTTTATATTGTGCTTTGTGGAGGGCTTTTTGCTTCGTTAAGCCCATCTCACCTTAAAGGGACAGTTCAGTGGAAATTATCTATTTTTTAAATTGTTAGTTTGTGTAATGCCTTCTTAGTTATTCTACATATTCTCTTCCATTTTGACAAATCAGTTGATTTTATACCCTTTGCTGTTCCCTGTTGTTGACATTAGTAAGCTGCCATTTCAGCTTCTAATGGTCCTTCTTCTTCCCAGGATGCACCACATACTTGGAATGTTCCTAACAGTTATTTCTACTGATTGGCTGTTGGATGGGTCAAACATGCTCAGATCTCTACTGAGCAACTGAATCAACCCAGGCGCTGGGTCAAGGGCAAGACCACAACGGTCTCTACTAGAGGTCCTGCAAACAGGAAGTCAGTATTTTGGTTGCATTTATTTATACACAGACAAAATTCTGAATGGGCAGGTTAAGGTCATTAGGATGAAAAAATACTTCTCTTTTTTCTGAAAAGTATATGTATTTGCACTGAACATCCCCTTTAAGCTATATAGCTGACTGGTATCTTGTGGTCCCAAATCTAATCCCACACAAGCCATTAATCTGTTTCTTGCACTGATACAATCAAACACAATGAAAACATGTCATATTGTGTAGGAGTCCTTTTTGGGATCTGAGAGTTCTATTTGTGAGAATTAGTATAGAGATTCTCTGGTGACTACTGGGGGTTAAGAAAAAAAAAACTAAGAGTGGGCTCTTTATAACCTCCCATCAAAAGGATGACTAATGGTTTGTTTCCTCATTTGTTTGATATTTTCCTGAATAATGAGCGGGGAGGATGGTCTTCACCACCCTACTGCACTTGTGCTTCACTATGATGTTGGGCATGGAAGTAATGATATATCTCCACCCAAACTAGCTCCAGGGCATTTATATTGCCCATACATTAGTGAACATTTCTCATGATATTTCTATGAATAGTAGGTAAAATTTGCAAAGACCAGATATGCCAATCTGATAAACTGTAATAAACAACTGTAATAACTTCAACAAGTGCTTCAACAAAGTACTAGTTTAGGGGATGTGACAGTAATAGAACCAGGATTTTATAGGATTTCTAGGGTTAACTGTTTTCATTTCTTTGTAACTTCTTGCCTTTGTTTATTTTTTTTATTGCACAAAACCCTGCAATTTTATAAGGTGCGTAAAGATTGTATATCCACACATATATAAAAATATATACACATATACTGATCAATGCAACTTTGCTTTTAGCGGTTTAGATTGCTAAACTGCTTTAGTTTATAATCCTAATTAAAGGGCAAGTCAACCCCTTATCCAAAATTGTAAACCAAGTCTGATTTTTGCCATCCTTTTTGTAAGGTTCCCTCATTTCCTCTTAAAGTTGTAAATGCTTGCTTATGCTCAGAAGAAGCAGCTAATTGATTTGCAGTAGTTATTAGATTATCACAGCTATGAGTGACTGCTGCTACCTAGAAGAACTTGAGATCTGCTTTTAGGAATATCATGCAGCTGTGTAAACGTAAGGTGTTTTTTTTTTTGGGGGGGGGGGGTGTAATGTAAGTGTACATTTTTGACTGGGGGTGGAGTTGCCCTTTCAGAAACAGTTACTTTTTAGCATCTGACAAAATAAAATCTATATATGGAAAACTGGGTGCCAAGACTGTTGTGTGTTGTTCAGAACTATGTTTAATATAAGGCATGTGCCTATGGTGCTTGTGATTGCAGGGGCAGCTGTAGTCACCATACAAGTGCCCTGGATCTCAAGTTATAAGCTCATAAATGTACACTTCCTTTTGAACTAGTTCAAAGCTTGCAACAATTTTCTGTTCTTTCCTTTACCTATGGACACCTTTTCAGGCTTGTGCAATGGTCATGTTGCAATGCCTTATTATTGCCTGTAATGACATCTGTTTGTTCAATAAAACCAACTTTAAAAAATAAATTATCCAGCCCTGGACTTATGGGTGAAAATTGTAATCCCTTTATAGCAGTTTAAAATCCTGCTGAATGGACTAGTGTTCATGGAGGCATGTAATTATAAATGACAGTGACTAAATTTTAACCTTTGCTCGATATTCCCTTCAAACAGACCACTGATTTGTGATCCTAAAGGGAATTAACAAGGTACCGCAATATTTCAGGAAAACCAATCATGTTGTCTATTGAAGACCATTCCGTCCATCATTGATGAGAAATTGGGCAAAAATTAGTCACATGTCCACCCCATGTAAAAAATGTTGCCACATAGTAGCTCTCCTTCCCCCAGCCCCAACCGCTATAATACATTTTTCAGAAAGTCCCCCAAACTCTTCTTACCTTCCCTCTTTCCTCCGCCGTACTGCCTGGCCCTCTGCTTGCATGAAACTGCAAGCAGGGGGCCTGACCAGCAACTGCGTCCCAGATTGGCTGAGAGGCAACCAATCACGGACGCGGCTGCCGGCTGCACAGAAGGCTGGGGGAGAGAGGTAAGGTAAGTAGAGTTCTGGGACTTTCTGAAAAAATGTATTATAGCAGTTGGGGCTGGTGGAAGGAGAGCTACTATGTGCCAAAGGGTCTTTACACTAGGAGGAGGGCGGGCAAAATAGGCGGGGGAGGGGGGGCTGCTCTGAGAAAACGAAAAACCTCTGAGAGGAAGTCTCAAGGGCGTATACAATTTCCCTCCCTGACAGGCTCCTGGTGGCCAGTTTTTGAGACTTTGGAGAACCATTTGGAGCTGGGATGTAAGGTAAGGATTTTTATGCACTACAGAATGGGGCCAGTAGTAGGTTAAATTATAGTTTTGGGGGTGGACATGCCCATTAATTATAAAGTATTTAGATTTTTTTGATTGCTGTTTTTATTAAATAACTTTAAAGGGCATGTCCACCCCCAAAACGATAATCCCCCCCTCTACTGGCCCCATCATGTAGTGTAGCTTAATCCTTACCTCACATCCCAGCTCCATCTGGTTCTCCTGTAGTCCCCCCCAAAGTCCCAAAAACTGCCCACCAGGAGGATAGCAGAGTCCATATAGGACTCTGCCTCCTACCTCCTAGTTTGGCATGCATACTGCAGCCCTTCTCCCCCTCTCTCCTCCTCCTTCTCCCTCCCTCTTAGGATTCCCTCCCCCTTGTGTAAATCCCTTGCTAAACCAATCCCCCTGTCCCCCCAGCCCCAACCGCTATGTTTATTTGATTAGAAAGCTCCCCAAACATTACTTACCTCCCCTCTTTCCTCCGCCGCACTGAATGACCGGCAGCCGCGTCCGTGATTGGCTGCCGCTCAGCCAATCACAGACGCGACTGCCAGTCCCGCCCCTCTGCTTGCATTTTCTCGCAAGCAGAGGGCTGGCAGCGCGGCGGAGGAAAGAGGGGAGGTAAGTAAAGTTTGGGGAACTTTCTAATTAAATAAATATAGCGGTTGGGGCTGGGGGGACAGGGGGATTAATATAACAAAAATTCATTTTAAGGGTGGACATACCCTTTAATAAAAAATAAGTAGGGTTGGGTAAGTAGGGGTGGCAGAAAGCTGAAATCAGTGCAAACGCTCTACGGATAATTCATTTTTATTTAGTAAAATAGGAGGTAGAAACTGGGGGAAGGTGTTAGTGGACATTTAAGCTATTACTTTGCTATCTTTGTAAATTGTCAACATTGCTATCAGAATGACCACAGATATTTTGAATTAGCCTGCAGAGGTGATAAATTAAGAGTACAAAGTCCAATAGTTAATAAGTTACAAGTCACAAATGTGAATTTATGAGGTATATAATACACAACTAGTACTATTACCACCTAATTATTATTTCCATCTCTTACTGCCTGACCTGACTATGGACCATGCCAGTGCACTAACTGACTATCAATGTACTGACCTTGGCCCTGTTCCTGACTGTAATTTGGCTATTCCTTATGTACTACGCTTTGGCTAGCACTCACGCTAGTTGTATCCTGTCTGCGTATTTCACTTCAGTTTAGTATTCCTAGTCTCAGCTCAGATACTCTACACTCCTAAGTCCAGGGGGCAATCAATCCCGGTGAGGCGCTACAACCTCCCAGAAAGTTGGGGCTTGTCTATTGGTGAAATGAATGGGGATAGATTGGGTTATCTGGGCTGAAGGAATAATCCAGGAATTAGAGACACCAAATTGGATGGAGACGTACAGAACACAAAGGATCGATCTTGTAGTTAATGAATTAATGGAAGCTGTTGTATTTAGTTAGATCAACTGGACTTAAAGTTTAGTTCTTGAAGACGTTTCGCTAGTCATCTGACTGGCTTTCTCAATTCAGAATGCATTTCTGAATTGAGAAAGCCACTCGGATGACTAGCGAAACGTCTTTAAGAACTAAACTTTAAGAACAAAACAGTTCAGCATGTAGTTCAGCTTAGATCAAAACAGTTCAGCATGTACATTAAGTTCAGCGTATTACATTAGGGTGCTAAAATAAGAGGAGGAGCAAAACTTATCCTCCCCCACTCAGCTACAGACTCAATCTACCAGTCTCTTCTTAGGAGTCAGCAGGTCAACGGGACAAGTGGCAGCTCTTTTAATGTCTGTCTTGGAGATAGCACATCTTAGCTTCATGCAACAGCTTGTAAAAATACATTTTAATAATGTCAATCTTTATCTGGTGCATTTACCCTCCCACTATTCAGAAGACGTCAATCAGCTTGATTTTTGCACTAGGATAATTCTCATTTGTCCTTCAGAAAAAGGGAGGCTTAAAGAAAAATTTTGGAAGGTAACATTAGAGAATGAAGACATAGCACAAAGTGCTATTTATTTAAAAAAAAATAATTGTAACAGCAAACTGCTCCAAAATTAGTCACTCCAGTGTTCAGTTGTGAAACTGAACGCACCCCCACTACCCTATTTCCCTCTCCTTCTCTACTTCTGGAAAATAGTAGTCTCCAAATCTGCTGAAACCCAGTGGTGAGAAATGTAGGGTTTAGATCCTCACCTGGGTCCAGCAGAAAGGAGGTGGTTCAGTTCCATTTATTTAATTTCAGTACCTTGTAAGTTTAACTTTGTTAGACATATTTAGTCATCTGTTTAGATATATTTTTTACTTGCAGTATCTTAAATTGAAATTTATGTTACCTGTAAAATTCCTTATTACTTATGCTAAATAGTGAATAAAATTTTATCTAACTTCTAGTCTAGTGCATTAAACAGTTCAGATAATACATTTGTTAATTAGCGAGCTTCAAATGCTTGTTGTATAGTTTGCATAATAACTTTCTCTTTTGTGCAGGTGAACCAAGAAAGTTTGAACCAAAGTTTAAAGGACCTACTGGGAAAAGGTAATTTCTTATATATGAATTCAGGAAAAAAAAAACTTTATACCTAGAATCAACATATTCATCAGGGTATTTATATCAGATCTCAATCCAATAGAGAACATTTGGGATTAACATCATAGATGTGAAGCCAACAAATCTGCAGCAACTGCATGATGCTATTATGTCAATAGGGACACAAATATCTGGGGAATGTTTACAACACCGTGTTAAATTATTGCCACAAAGAATTATGGCACTTCGGAAGACAACATGGGGTCCAACTCAGTATTAGTAGTCAGCATGGATTTATGAGAAATAGATTGTGTCATACTTACTTGCTTGGCTTTTATCAAGAGGTGAGTAACAATTTATATTCTGGCAGTGTATGTAGTATATTTGGATTTTGCGAAGGGCTAGGCCTCTCCTGCGCTTTTTTGCTGCGTTTTTGTCAAAATCGCACATAATAGTCTATGGAAGCATCTATGGAAGCATATTGAAAACGGACACAATTAACATGACATGCAATTTTCCTTTTATCCATAATCCCCTGCAAAACACATGTAAAAACCGATACAAGCAGATGGTAAAAGTGTACAGAAACACCGCTTTTACTTGGCTGGTGAACTGGGAGTCTGACATAAAACTGACTGGTGAACTGTAGGGCTGACTTTACACTGGATGGTGAATTGGAGGGCTGACTGTGCCCACAACATAGACTGGTAAATATAGTATGCCTACACAGACTTGTGTCTTCACAGACTTGTTAATATAAGATGCCCAACCCACACATATTGTAAGATTTATAAGATGTGCCCACACAGACTGGTAAATATAAGATGCCCTTATGCCGAGCCCACACAAACATGTACATATAACATTCCATCATGCCCAGCCCACACAGACTGGTAAATATAAGACACTAAATATACAGTAAGATGCCCCCATGCCAAGCAACAAACATAGACTTGTAAATATAAAATGCCCCCATGCCCAGCAGCACACTGATTTGTAAATATAAGATGCCCCCATGCCCAGGTTAGACTGGTAAATATAAAACGCCCCTATGCCCAGTTCAGATTTGTAAATATACAATGCCACCATGCCCAGCAGCACACACTGACTTGTAAATATAAAACGCACCCATGCCCAGCAGCACACACAGATTTGTAAATATACAAGTAAATATGAAATGCACCCATGCCCAGAAGCACACTGATTTGTTAATATATAGTGCCCCCATGTCCAGCTCACAGACTTGTAAATATAATATGCCCCCATGCCCAGCAGCACACACAGACTTGTAAATATAAAGTGCCCCGTGCCCATCAGCACACCAACTTGTAAATATAAAATGCCCCATGCCCAGCAGCACACACAGTCTTGTAAACATAAAATGCCCCAATGCCCAGCAGAACAAACAAGGACAAAAATGATCAATTCACATTCCTGGGCCCCATATAATATAATATCTGTGCTAACAGTAAAAACATTTTTAGTTTTAGTTACAATTTTATGCATAAAAGTAAAGTCTACCAACCCATGCCCAGCAGCACACTGATTTGTAAATATAAGATTCCCCCATGCCCAGCTTAGACTGGTAAATATAAAATGCCCCTAATGCTCAGCACACATAGACTTTAAGTTACCCACATGCCCAGCAGCACACACATTCTTGTAAATATAAAATGCCACCATGCCCAGCACACACAGACTTGTAAATTTAACCCTTTCACTGCCAGGAGATTTTCATTTTTTTTTGCGTTAACTGCCAGAAGAATTTTCAGGATTTTGCCCTTAATCGCTTTAGACTAATTTTACAGTAGGAAACCTTGCAGTAAATCAGGAATATTATACATTGTTTTTTTCAGCACAAAGTGTACTTTAACATGGTAACAGAATTTTGTAACTTTTCTGGAAATTTTACTGGAATTATGGGTAAAATATGTAAAAAAAATGAAAAATTTGCAAATTTTCATGGATTTTTCCCATTTTTACTTATAGTTATCTTAAGGGTACGCACAAAAATCTTACTGTTTCTAAAAGCTCAGATACTCCCGAGTACAACGATACCAGATATATGTAGGTACCCGACTTTTCCTGTACAGGAGAACCCCCCAAACTAAAACTGCACCTCCTAGAATATTACACCAAATTAAAATGTGTAACCACTACTAACAGTTAACATAGAATATCTACCAAATTATCTAAACTATCCCCACAAGTGAGATATTTTTAGAAACTACACACTCGCAGGATTTTACGAGTGAGGTTAGTTTCGATCATAATGCAGGTACCCGGACGCAGCTCTTCGTCAAATTGTAAGTTACTTTCTCACATTTTCCTTTTTTTCCTCAACTGTAAAATCAGAGACAAAATCAAATGCGAATTTCAGCTAAAAACTGTGGAGGAAAGTTCAAACGCATCTCAAATATGAAAGCCTAACCCCTCCCGAATAAAACGGTATGCCACATTCATGGGTGTACCCAGAGACATGGCTACCAACTAACCCAGAGCGTGACCAGTGCCAAATGTCAGTAGCAGCAAAAAAAAATTAGCCAGTTTTGTATTTGAACAGTCTGCAGTTTTTCCACGAAACACCCCCCCAACTCAAAAATACCCCCCACAAACTATATACTCCTGAAATCTATACACCTTCAGCTATGTAACGCCGTAGTTCGTTCATTCATATCATCAATGGTGTGGGCGCAGTTCTTCGTAGAAATTTGCACTTTTACCAGATTTTCAAAAAAAATGAACATCAAACAGCGTTCAAAAAGGTCGAAATCATGCCAAAACCCCATGGAATGTAAAAAAAAGTTACTAAATATCAATCTCCCAAATGTCCTGAATCAAAACGGTATGCCATATGTGTGGTAACACACGCAGACGTGGAAGCGAAAAGCCACAAAGTGAGACAATGCACGATGGCTCAGAAACGGCGAAAATATTTAGCCAATCCGAATTTGGACAGTCTGAGTTTTTCACAAAAACACCCCGTAACTTAGAAATACCCCCCAAAACTATATATTCCTGAAATCTACACACCTTCAGATATGTAACGCTGTAGTTTGTTCATTCATACCATCAATGGTGTGGGCGCAGTTCTTGTAGAAGTTGCATTGTCTGAAAAAACGAACATAATAAAACAACTTCAAAAGGTAAAAATCATGCCAAAACCTCATGGAATCTAAAAAAAAGTTACTAAATACAATCTCCCAAAGTTCCTGAATCAAACGGTATGCCATATGTGTGGTTACACATGGGACGTGGAAGCGAAAAGCCACAAAGTGAGACAATGCACGATGGCTCAGAAACAGCGAAAATATTTAGCCACCGAATTTGGACAGTCTGCAGTTTTTTTCCACAAAAACACCCCCGTAACTCAGAAATAACCCCCACAAACTATATATTCCTGAAATCTAAACACCTTCAGCTATGTAGCACTGTAGTTCGTTCATTCATACCATCATGGTGTGGGCGCAGTTCTTCGTAGAGTTCGCACTTTTCTGAAAAAATGAACAAAAAAACAACTCAAAAGGTAAGAAATCATGCCAAAACCTGACGGAATGTAAAAAAAAGTTACTAAATATCAATCTCCAATGTCTGAATCAACGGTATGCCATATGTGGGTTACACATGCGGACGTGGAAGCGAAAAGCCACCTGTGAGACAATGTATGATGGTTGAGAAACAGCGAAAATATTTAGCCAACTCCGAATTTGGACAGTCTGCAGTTTTTTCCACAAAAAAAAACCTGATAACTCAGAAATACCCCCCACAAACTATTATTCCTGAAATCTAAAACCTTCAGCTAGTAGCACTGTAGTTCGTTCATTCATACCATCAATGGTGTGGGCGCAGTTCTTCATAGAATTTCGCATTTCTACACAATTTTCTGGAAAAATAGAGAAAAATACATTTCAAAGTTACAAAAACACACCAAAACCCAGTAATGTAAAAAAAACTTACCAAATATCAATCTCCTAAATGTCCTGAATCAAATGGTATGCCATATGTGTGGTTCAACACACGGACGTGGAAGCGACTAGTCAAAATGTAAAACAATGCGCAGTGAGCCAATAACAGCATTTTCCCAGATTTTTCAAACTGAACACCCCTCTAACTTAGAAATACCCCACAAAACTATAATTCTCAGAATCTACATACTTCAGCTACGTAACGCTGTAGTTTGTTCATTCATTACCATGAATGGTGTGGGCGAGTTCTTCGTAGAAATTCGCATTGTCTGAAAAAAATGAACAAAAACAACTTCAAAAGTAGAAATCATGCCAAAACCCCATGGAATGTAAAAAAAGCTACTAAATATCAATCTCCCAAATGTCCTGAATCAAACGGTATGCCATATGTGTGGTTACACACGTGGACGTGGAAGCCAAAAGACACAAAGTGAAACAATGCACAATGGCTCAGAAACAGCAAAAATATTCAGTCAATCTGAATTTTAAACAGTCTGCAATTTTTCCCCACCAAAACAACCCCAAAACCATATATTTCTCGAATCCACACACCTTTATCTACGAAATTCTGTAGTTTGTCATTCGTACCATCAATGGTGTGGGGCCGCACGTTAGTTCTTTCGTAGAGTTCACAGTTTTAGCAGATTTTCTAAAAAATTTGAAAAAAAACACTCTCAAAGGTAGAAATCATGCCAAAATCCCAAGTAATGTAAAAAAAAATTACAAAATATCAATCTCCCAAATGTCCTGAATCAAACGGTATGCCCTATGTATGGTTCCACACGCAGACGTGGAATCAACTAGCCACAAAGTGAGCCAATGAACAGTGGCCCAATTACAGCAACTTTTCAGATTTGTCAGACTAAACACCCCTCTATATTAGAAATACCCCCCAAAACTATATATTCTTGGACTCTACACACCTTCAGCTACACAATGGTGTGATTCTTTTATGCATACCACCAATGGTGTGGGTGCAGTTTTGTGTACAATTTCGCTTTCTTACCAGATTTTCAGGAAAAATTTATAAAAATACAATTCAAAGTTAAAAATCATGGCAAATTTCCATGTCATGTAAAAAAAACTTGTCAATTATCAATCTTCCAAATGCCCTGAATCAAACGGTATGCCATATGCGTGGATGCACACAGGGGCGTGACCACCAACTAGCTCAAATGGGACGCATGCACCAGTGTAATTACAAGAAAAATATCAAAGTGCTCTGTAATTTCAAACAGCCCCAAAACTTTGAAATGCCCCCCACAAATAAAACCCCCAACTAAATATCAATCTCCCACATGTTCTGAATCAAACGGTATGCCATATGCGTGGATGCACACAGAGACGTGGCCACCAACTAGCTCAAATGGGACGCATGCACAAATGCAATTACAAGAAAAAATCAAAGTGCTCTGTAATTTGAACAGCTTACCCTTTTTCTAAGGAAACAGTCCCGAAACATGGAAATTCCCCCCACAAACTATATATTTTTGGAATCTACACACCTTCAGCTACGTTACGGTGCCATGCTTTCATACATGCATGAAGAATTCCAGACCCAGCGATCCAAAGAACTCTGTGTTTTTACGAGATTTTGTGAAAAATAAAATAAGATGATTCAAGGGTTGAAATCCTACCTAAACCCACTTGACAAGCAAAAAAACCCACTAAATAGCAATCTCCCACATGTCCTGAATCAAACGGTGTGCCATTTGCGTGGGTGCAAACAGAGACGAGGCCACCAACTAGCTCAAATGGGACGCATTTAGAAGTGCAGTTACAAGAAAAAATTTTAAAAACGCCACAACCCACCCCCCCCACACACACTCTCCCCCTTTTAGTGGTATTTTAGTGAAATCGGTTAGTATGGAGAGTCACACACGTTTTTGCACACTTTACTGATCCTAAAAATTCAATACGGTCTTTATTTGGTACCTCTGCAAAATTTCCTTCTAAAAAATAGGCTTAGTTTCCCTTGAAATCGTACAAATAAGTATCCGCGTTTACTTTACCGATATCACTGGGGACATTGGGGAGCTTGGAGAAGACAACTTTTTTTCTAATTTATAGTTTTAGGGTAAAAAAAAAAAAAGGGTGTGTGTATCACTTTAAGAATTTTTTTGTGTGTATTTCCCCATTTTTTCCCCGATCATTCCCAAAGATGATCATCAGATCATCTTAGGGAATGATACCGAACTTGGAATACGGGCATAAATGCCCGTTTTCCAATTCGAAATCCGATCAGAAAAATCACTTCCCGGAAATCATTTTCCAGGAAGTGATTTTTCATTCATTGGCAAAGATCAATAATTTGGTGATCAGAAGTGATCACCAAATTTTGATCTCTGTCCCCATTTTTTTTCTAAGTCTTCGCTAAGTAGCAAAGACTTAGAAAAAATCCTATTTGTGAATGGAACTTTGAGTTCCATTCACAAAATGTATAGAAAAGCTGTTAGCTTGACAGCTTTTTCTATACTTAGGGACTGCAGCATGATCTCCATAGATCATGCTGCAGTACCTCCACTGGACCACCGGGGGCAGCAGTGTACCTCCATATGGGAAGACCCCGGTGAAGGAGGAAGTTCTGTGATGTCACCGGGGTCTCCCATTCAGCTTCCTCCTCCGGACCGGCAGCTTCAAGGTAGGGAAAACTTCAATGTAGGATATCTCCTGATCCCCCCCTCGGATTTGGACGAAACCGAGGGGGGATCGAGGGGACTAGGGGGGCAGTTGAATGCTGCCCCCCGATCGGCCCTAGCAGGGGGGAAAAAATTTTTTGGAGGGGGGAAGCCACAGATCGTATATTCACGATCTGTGGCAGTTAAAGCATTCTCTGCACAGATCGTGAATATACGATCTGTGGCAGGGAAAGGGTTAAAAAGCCCCCAACTGACTTGTGAGTCACTGGAAGCCAGTTTGAGTGGCAGATGCAATGGAATCCTGCAAGCACCTCCCCACAACACACCAAGGCCAATGATACAGTTAAGCACATAAATAATGCTTGCTAAAGAATTGGTTATAGGTTTTTTGTTATTATACAAAATCATAATAAACATGTAACTTGTAACTGTCAGTTACACCTTCATCAAACTAATTATACAGACATATCCCATTTATAGTGAACAAAATATGTAGATATGCATATAATAATTTGAATGATACAAGGTTTGTAAGCAGGTCCTGTGTGTAAATTCGTATAAGGAACTTATAGGATACAGTTTATATGTCATGTTTAATCATTACATTTAGTTATTTTGTGCATTCTAATTATTATGCCACTATTCTTGTATTCATAAAAACTAACTTTGTTCTAAGATATTTGTTGTATGTAGGTCTACCATGTTTTATATATATATATATATATATATATACTCTCTCTGTCTCTCTCTCTGTCCGTCTCTCTCGCTCTGTCTGTCTCCTCTGTCTGTCTCTCTCTCTGGCTGTCTGTCTCTGTCTGTCTGTCTCTCTTTCTGTTCCTGTCTCTCTCTCTATCTCTCCCTCTGTCTGTCTGTCTCTCTCTCTCTATCTCTCCCTCTGTCTGTCTGTCTCTCTCTCTCTCTCTCTATCTCTCCTCTGTCTGTCTGTCTCTCTCTCTCTGTCCTCTCTCTGTCTCTCTCTCTCTGTCTGTCTCTCTGTCTCTGTCTGTCTGTCCCTCTCTGTCTGTCTCTCTCTCTGTTTCTGTCTCTCTCTGTCTGTCGTCTCTCTCTGCTGTCTGTGTCTCTCTCTCTCTCTGTCTGTGTCTCTCTCTCTTTCTGTCTGTCTCTCTCTGTCTGTACTCGCTCTGTCAGCGGAGCTCCCAAACAAGCGGCGGCAGCCTGGTTTTCAGCCGTGACCAGCCGCAAACTACCCTAGAAGACGGAACTACCGGGAAAGGCTCCAAGTGCCGCGGAAGTTATCATTAGGAAAAAACGTATCCAATACATAATAATTACACTACAAAAATTACAGCATTATACTTATAAATGTCATTCTTAGATAGGACTACCCTAATATGGAGGCCTTGTAAGTGGCGGGTAGCTTACACATATATTTTAATCAATATATGTAACTAACACTCCAGCAGAATAAACTAATAAAATTAACACATAAAAAACCCACTGTGCACCAACGGGCACCCTTTTGCTAGTATATATATATATATATATATATATGTATTTATTGCCGGTAATTTAAAAAAAGGTTTGAGCTGCATATTCTTGTATTTGTAGATAATAAAGGGCAATACGGCTAAGCTCGATTTTATATGCTTTGCTCCCTGAGTAAATTATTCCCCCGCCCCTTTAAGGCAGTCCAGATAAAAAGAAGGTTTAGAAGCTCTGTAAGCTCCCATGATTCCTTGGTATAGGTCATACTAAATAAAGAGAGAAGCAGGTATGGTCTTGTTCCCCCAGGGATTGAACTTTACTCATTAGGTTAGGACTGATGCTGGGATAACTGCCTTGAAGTGGCGCATCAGCTGACGCAAGTTTGTACAAACTATTAACTAAACGTATCCATTTTAACTTTAGTGCAGGTAATCACCCTTCGTTGCTTGCATACTTGTTTGATCGTGATATCTAATTAATTTATGCTTATATGTATAGTTGAGTGCTGGAGACTTTTGTGTAATATATATATATATATAATATAATATATATATCTATATTATATTATAGAATAGAGAGAGAGAGACAGACAGACACAGAGAGAGAGACAGACACACAGAGAGAGAGAGAGACAGACAGAGAAAGAGAGACAGAGAGAGAGACAGAGAAAGAGACAGAAAGAGAGAGACAGACGCAGAGAGAGAGAGAGACAGACAGAGAGAGAGAGAGAGACAGAGACAGACAGAGAGAGAGAGACAGACAGACAGAGAGAGACAGACAGAGAGAGACAGAGACAGACAGAGAGAGAGACATACAGAGGGAGAGACAGAGAGAGAGACAGACACAGAGAGAGAGAGAGACAGACAGACAGAGGGAGAGACAGAGAGAGAGAGACAGACAGAGGGAGAGACAGACAGAGAGAGAGACAAACAGAGAGAGAGAGAGACACACACAGAGAGACAGACACAGAGAGAGAGACAGGCAGAGAGAGAGACAGACAGACATTTAGACACTTACCAGCCTTCAGGGGAAGTCTTCAGTAAAGCAGTGTCATTTGGCCACACCCACCCACTCCCACTACACATTGCATCAGGATGTGAAGTTCTCTCCCACAATGCAATACAGCTAGATATCATCTACACTTACTGGGAAAGCTAACTTTCTTTTGATTGGCCATTAACTCGCACATGCTCAGTAAGTCTCTACCACAATGCAAAGCTAAAGGATGTTACTGTAAAGCATGCATTGCGTCAGGATGTAATGTAGTGCTACAGCAGCTACCAGAAGCACACCTATAGGATAATAAGGACAATAAGGAAATGGCAGCAAACTTCCATGCAGAATTTAATACATTTGAGAGGTGTGTCTATAGCTCCCATTTTGACCATTCCATTCAATCGTGGGGAGATTCTGTATGTTAGTACTTTTTTATTTTTTATTTCATATGCCATTTACACACTGTTAAACACTTATATATCTTTATTTTGTACATATTAATACACCAATTAATGTTATACCTTTTACATTACAATATACTCTGTAACCATGTATAATATTATTTTAGCCTACCCCCACCTACATAGTACAGTCTAAAAACTCAATGCAATCTCCACAAAATGGAAAATAATTTTATATAAAGGAAGGATATATATATATATATATATAGATATATATTTTTTTTTTTTTTGTGTGTGCTTTTTTTTCTTATGTCCTCTTTACTTAATCTCACTTAAAATTCTACACTGAGATTTGTTATGATAACATTGCATGGTGTCTCAGGTAATCAAAACTTTTAATTAGCAAGTTTGAAAAGGAAAGGACTAGATCTGATTCTGCAGTGTAGTTAGGTCTATACTGTGTTTGAAACATAAAACTATTTAGTGACTAATATCAGAATCTGAGTGCTTTTCTGGTTATTTTTGCAAATAAACAATTTTCAAGCTGTCTGAGGGCTTTGCCAAAAAAGGTGGGATTTTGCAAAGTGCACAGATGCTATAAATGAAGCAGAATCAGTAAGAATTCCAAAAATGTACTGTATCTGTATGAACAGAATTCTCCTTTGAAAAATGCATGGCCCCCTCTCACACAAAACTATACTTAATTCTTTCTTGTATATCTATGTTTTCATGTTTCAGATAGGTCCTTTTTTCAGTCTGCTGGTAGAGGACCACAAGGAGACTGCTGGCGGAACTTTTTGAAATATGCTTGTGAAGGTTCTCATTCATCCAGGTCATCATCAAGTCAACTGGACTTGAAGTTTAGTTCTTGAAGACGTTTCGCTAGTCATCCGACTGGCTTTCTCAATTCAGAATGACTTGTACAAGAATTATGTACCCTGGAAAATCCCAATTAGCATATCACAGCCAGGTGTTAAGGACGTGATTGGATAGTGGCTAAGAGGTGTTATAGGAACGCCCAGAGTAAGGTGTCAAAACAGCATTGTACATGGCAGACAGTTGGTGTCGAACCCCCCCACCTCTATTTAGGCTTGGTTTCTTTATTTTCACATAAATGGCCTCCTTAACACCTCTCTTGAACCAGTCACGTTCCTTTGTCAATATGCTAACATTACAATCTTCAAGGGTGTGTCCTTTATCCTTAAGATGCAGGTACACAGCTGAGTCCTGACCCGAGGAATTGGCTCTTCTGTGCTGGGCCATACGTTGATGCAGTTGCTGTTTGGTCTCCCCCACATACAAATCAGAGCATACTGCACTGCACTGCGTATATGATGTTGCTTTTCTTGTGTTTCGGTATTGGGTCTTTCTGATGTACCAATTGTTGCTTCAGTGTGTTGTTCGGTTTAAAGCAGACAGGGATACAGTGTTTTTTGAAAATTCTGCTTAATTTCTCGGAGACCCCTGCTACATATTGGATGACCATGTTCTTTCTCCTGTCTTGCTTTTCCCCTTCACTGTTGGTATTCGTGTTCTTTTCTTTCCTTCTACTTCTTTTTACAAAGGCCCAGTCTGGATATCCACAAGTTTTAAAGAGGCTCCTCTGAGATGTTTCATTTCTTTAGCCTTCGCCTCTGTGCTAGTGGGGATGTTCTCAGCTCTGTGTTGCAGGGTTCTGATGACACCCAGCTTGTGATCTAAAGGGTGGTGGGAGTCAAACATCAAATACTGATCTGTGTGTGTGTTGGTTTTCTGTAAACCTCTACTTCCAGTTTACCATTTTCCTTAACTTCTACCAAGCAGTCCAAGAAAGCCAGTTTGTTGTTTTGTACCTCTTCCCTTGTAAATTTGATGTTTTGATCTACCTCATTGGTGTGTTTTGTGAAAGCTTGTACTTCCTTCTGGCAGATTTTAACCCAGGTGCATCCACATATCTGAAGCAGTGGCTGGGTGCTATGCCCTTAAAGGTATTAAGCGCCTGTTTTTCTACCTCCTCCATGTAAAGGTTGGCCACAATGGATGAAACTGGAGATCCCATAGCACATCCATGTTTTTGCTTATAGAACTTATCCCTGTATTTGAAATAGGTGGTATTTAGGCACAAGTCCAGTAAGGAACACACCTGTTCTGGGTTAAGATCAGTTCTGCTGGTAAGAGTAATGTTAACATATTGGCAAAAGGAACGTGACTGGTTCAAGAGAGGTGTTAAGGAGGCCATTTATGTGAAAATAAAGAAACCAAGCCTAAATAGAGGTGGGGGGGTTCGACACCAACTGTCTGCCATGTACAATGCTGTTTTGACACCTTACTCTGGGCGTTCCTATAACACCTCTTAGCCACTATCCAATCACTCCCTTAACACCTGGCTGTGATATGCTAATTGGGATTTTCCAGGTAACATAATTGCCACAGATTCTTGTACAAGTCATTCTGAATTGAGAAAGCCATTCGGATGACTAGCGAAACGTCTTCAAGAACTAAACTTCAAGTCCAGTTGATCTAATTGAATACAACAGATATAACTTTTTGAAACCAAAACTTTTATGAACTTCGAATATTCAGTTATTGATATAATTGAATATTTGATCAAACTTCGAATATTCAATACAGAACACAGGAAATTTTCATAATTCTAGCTCCCATTGACTTCTATTGGTTTAGTTTTCAATACTTTTAAAAAATCCGATTTCATAATTTTAAATTTTTTTAACCTTAATATTAGGATACAAAAAAGCACCAAAAAACTATACAGTAGCATTCAAGGAACCAATCTTGGTATCATATCCAGAAGACAATAATGCCAAATGACTAGCTAGGGCTTAGAGTTTTCTTCGTCTTACTACTAGAAAATCAATGAACATTACAAGGCCTGACATATCACACTATCTCTACATTAAGTTATATGATTATGATCATAAAAAGCCTTCAATCTACCCCAATGTAGCCCCAGCGTGAATGGTCACAACTTGTTACTATGATTGTTTTTTGGGGTTTTTTTTGGGGGGGGGGTTTCTATGACTTGTATTAGATTAATATAAACTGTCTAAAGGATTAAATATTTTATATTTAGACCAGTGTCGTCATCTGTGTTAATCAGGGGTGTGGTCTGTGACTTGTGTTTTTAATCTTTTCATAGATGACTTAAGCTTCATACACACATTCGATCGCAGGGGGCAATCTCTGTTAGGGCGGGCCCGGTGGATCATTAACTAGCCCTACCCCACAGTCATTTTGGCCGTACATGGCACAATCATGGGCCGAAAAACACATTCATACACACAATGTGTCGCGGGTCAGCCTAAGTTTTACAGAGGCAGAGAAAGGCAAATAAAAGATTTGCGAACTTGAAAATAGCTGTAAAAAAAGTAACAGTTTGGGGTGGGGCTATTAATGCAGGCAAATACTAGTCACATGGCCCCAAGCCACTGAAAGCAGGAAGTATTAGAAACTTATATTGTTAAAGAGTCACTATACTCACTCAAACAACTTTGTATATTGTAAAAGTACAATTTAATGTGTCTGTGCCTGCTTTGTTTGTGAATTTACAATGATTAGTAACTGCTCCTAACTGCCCCCCTCCCTTATTCACTGCCCACTTGTAAATTCAGCCGACACTTATACATCCTGAAGAACCTTCACAACCCAACACTATACAGCTCATTAACAAAGCTTCCTGACACTGCCGATAGTGGGGGTGGGAGTGGGGGGGCTGTTGCTGTGTTAGACACTTCTCCCTTTATTCTGACAAGCAATCAGACATCCTTAGGGGGGTCATATAAGTGACCCCCTGGGACACACTCCTGCAGCAGACCTAGCTTGCATCTCTCCCCCTCTCACTGGTGGCTGTGCATTTATACTACCAAACACTGTTTGGCAATCGGAAAGATAGATTGGATAGACAGGAGACCAATATGATTAATCAGCTCATTATAATTGGGATTATATTAATGAATGTTATGACATGTTTTGGGGAGATCCTAGTAAGAGGTCACTAGAGGGACACAAATTAGCATACCTGGTTTGAGTGACAGGTCTTTCCCTGTATATGCTGTTATTTAAAATGAAGATTTCTGAGAATCTACAGTTCGGATTTCAAATCTGAAAAAAGAGTTGGAGTAGTGGACCTTTACACTGTAATCTAAAGGAATCATTTTTGAAAGTATAGATACCTCTTAAACATATCCAGCAAAAACTCCTCACAGGTTTTACCTAGAGGGGTTATCTAGGGTTTATCTAGGGATCTAGGTTTTTAAAATAAAAATGAAGAGCAAGGCACTTATTAATGCTGGTGCCGAACAATCTCCTGATTTATGTGCTTGAGTGGCAATCATGGTTTTATATTATATTTAACTTTTTAATAGGTTTTAATTAGATACAAGCATGTTAAACTAGTCTACTATACTCTTATCAAATGTCATGTGCTATAGTTTCAATGATGCAGCAATGATGCTATTATAAGGTTGTGAGGATGTGTTAACAAACCACCCCAGGGTTCCACAAATAATATACTACAAGATTATTTGACAATGATTTTGGTAGACTCAGGGCCACCATCAGGGGGTACAGCATGTACTCCTGTACCAGGCCAAAGCATTCTAGGGGCTCAAAGGTTTTGGGGGCCCTTGCTAATCAGCTCCTGAAGTAGAATTTATGATGTTACGATTACCGGCAGCTCTGGGAGAGGAAGTGCTTAGAGCTGCTTTACTTTAGCAGAATTTCAAGATGAAGATCAGGACATAGGAGGAGAGGATTTTTGCAAAATGTTCCTGCTTTTTCTCTGATAGGGGAGAGTTGTTAGCACAGCCAGTCAGGCTGGTGACAGACACTTAAAGGGACAATATTATAGTGGGCCATTACCTGCTGTAAAATGTCTAGGGGGTCAGTAATCACTGTATAATGTGTAGAGGACCAGTAATTGCTGTATAAAGTATAGGGGGCAGTAATTGCTATATGAAGTATAGGGGGTCAGTAATCGCTGTATGAATTATATGGGGGACAGTAATCGCAGTATACAAATATAGGGAGACAGTAATCACTGTATAAAGTAAAGGGAGGCAGTAATCATTGTATACAGTATAAAGGGCCAGTAATCACTATATAATGTACAGTATAGGGGGACAGTAATAATTGTATACAGTATAGGGGTAGTATCTGCAGTATAATTTATTGGCCAGTTACTGCTATATTTAGTTGCTTCTCAATATACTGTATAAGGGGTGAGAGGCTTCTTACTGTATTGGGGATATGGGGGGGAGATTTGATTATTCAAGATTGTACTTATAGGGTGGGAAAAGTGGCTGTTTTAGAAATGGGGGTTTGGGGTGTGACTCCAATATACTGTAAGAGTGGTTTCTTACTGTATTGGTAAGAGTAGGGGAGAGTAGTTTCTCATATTAAGGGAATGGGGGGTGGCTTCTCAGTAATGGGAGTTTGGGGGGAAAGTGGCTTTTTAACTAATGAGCTGAAGTTTAGGTGATTCTCCATGTAATAAGGACCTTATATTTTTTTAAGATAACAAATACTTTATAACCATTTAAATAATTCTATGCTCTCTTTCTTCCTGTTAACCATAGTCTTTTGCTGCTGGTTTTGTAATCACCATTAAAGTCTACATGCCTGGGGCCAAATAAAGATTTGTCTCACAGGAAGGTGTTACCAAAAGCAGAGGAGCTTGGGAAGAAGATGAGTATTGTCCACAAAAAACATAGATTTTAGACAGCTAATAACATGGCTGTTTTGATTCTTATTACATGGGAAATCACCTAACCTAATTTATTATCATACTTTCTTCTTTAACATTTCCAGTTGCTTAAGTGGTATCAATGTGCTTCTTCCTGTGCCCAGGATTTGAGCAAGCTTTTTGATCACATGATGCTGGGAAAGACAGAATGTACAGACTTCTGATAAGTGATGTAATTAGGAATAGCCTAATTTTTTTTTTGCAGAAAAATAATGGCAGTAAAATTCAATCTGCTGAGGAAGGCAATTACTTAACTTAAAAATATAATGTAGTACTCAAGGATCCGTTGGCGGCACTCCGATCTTCCACACCTGGTGCAAATAATCCCCAAACAGAAGGTGCCTCCCCGCACCGGCACGTAGTAATGATAATTAGTAGGAAGATACACGGGATATGCAACTCTCGGTGTAGATAAAAATCATTCTCTTTATTTTGAACACATACAAGTTAGAAAGTGCATCGTTAGGGAGCTAGCGCTACCCAGAAAACAGCCTGACGCGTTTCATGGGATGACCCACTTCATCAGAGGCTGAAGACTAACTGGCCCATACACCCTTTTATACACTGCCCACATACCGCATCACGGCTGTTAAAGGTAAGTTTTAAAGGCAGGTAATAGAGATGTCAGATGTATGCATCTCTAATATTATAAAGATGGGCTATAAACTGTCACAGTAGTCCATTGTACATATATTAAAAACCACAATATGCCTAAGTACGGCACTACAAATAAATAAATATATTAACGTATGCATAACACAAAAACATATAGACATACGACTGGGTAGTCAACTAGATCGGTAAATGGGTCAAGTGCAATATGATACAATATATGCGAGTCTTAATTTAAACAATGATTATACATACATAAAATGAGCTAGAATATTCATATCATAATACATATACAGATAACAATACCTCGAATGGGAATATTAAGATGAACATATCCCATTTTGCATTTTGATTTGTTTAAAATAATAATAGACCATTCCTCACTGCTTAAGGGGATATGTGGCACTATGACACTAAATGAATGAAATACACAAGAAGTTATACAATATAAGTACACAGATACAATATATTATTTATATGTCAAAAAAGCTGCTTAATTCAAATTCTCTGTTCAAACCATTTGGATGTATGGTACTGAGTCTGTGTATCCATCGTGCCTCTAATCTTAGTAAGCGTTTATTTTTGTCCCCTTTTCTAGGTCCTCCTATGACTTTGTCTATTATGGTGAAAGTGACATTGGTTAAACCTGCATGTTTTTCTATAACATGCTTGGATATAGCTGAAGCAATATCCCCTCTTTTTATGGCATACAAGTGTTCAGATATGCGTACATTCGCCATCCTGATGGTTTTGCCCACATATTGTGCTCCACATATACAGGTTGCTAAATAAATAATATGTGTAGACCTACAGTTGCCATATGTCTTGATATTATATATACGTCCAGTTGTATTACTGGTAAAAGTCTTAAGACTTAAAAATATGTACCTAGAAAAAATTGATAGTTGGGAGGATGTGGTCATCAATGCACCCATGAAGTGTTGTTTTGCTAAACCTATACAGCTATATAATTTGCCAAATTTTTACCTAGAGATGTGATCCAGAACTGAAGACTTTTATTTAACCCTGACTTGCTTAGAGATTACAGTCCCCCTTGTATTGTTATCTGTTGAAAAATTATACAGCAATTTTTATTTCAATCACTTTTTCCCACTTCAAATCAAATTGGGGTCATGGCTTTACTGGCTCTTATGAAGTCTATCTCAAAAGTTCTGTACTAATTTCAGTTAAAGAGTTCTGAATAAATATACCTGTGTAGCTGCAAATTTGTTTTCCTAATATAAATATAATATTATTTGTGATAAAAATATATCTTCCACAAATGCAGCTACTATTTATTTTCCAACTCCTACACATCATATTTCAATATTTCTATAAATGGATATATTATATTAACAACATTATTTGACCTGCATAAAACGTATCTTTAATGGAAAAATCTGTGAATTAATATGTTTTTTCCTAGACACTGTACAGATGTCCTCTGCTGCATCATTTTTGTGGTGGTAATCCTTGGATATATTGCATTAGGAATAGTAGGTAAGAAGTTGTTGGGGTGGGGTTTCTTCTTCACATAATAAAGTACATTTATGAACCTACCACAAAAGGAGGTACACATATAGTGACATTTAGCTACTGGTTATCATGATTGCAAGTCCAAACACATAGAAGCTATTCATCCACATGTTGCACTTATGAGATCTAAAATGTCGTGTCAGGTTGGATAAATGCCTCTATATATTAATAGGTCGCATTTTATGTTATAACGACAGTTGTTCTAGATAAATGGATTAGCTTAAGGGTCATAAAGGTGTACCTCTGCATTTCTCCACACATGGTGTTGATCCATAAAGCACAAAATAAAACTATGGATTAGTATAATTGCATGCTGTAGTTAATAATAATTTCCCCCCTTTTGTAGGACACTAGTTGTTTATTCAGAAGATTTTCTTCCTTTCTTTGGTTCAGTTGTTAGAAGGATGAGGTATTCCCAGGGACTTGACCAACAGCCAATTTTGTATTTCAATCCAATAAGAACAGACCAAACCATAAATCACCATGTTCATAGCAGGGAATCCCAAAACCATCACAAACAAGACTCTAATCTAATCTCTGTGTCACCATTATCTACTCAATCACCAGCAAACTCAGGATACAGTACATCAACAGAAGCCACTGCAATATCTTACTCTGCCATAATAAAGATCATACTTTACCAGTAGCTTGTCATAATTCGCCATAAATATTAAGCCCAAAATCTCATAAGGAGCATTACATGTTATTGTAAGTCATGTCCACATGTTGTGGGGACTGCAGAAAACAAATTTTTAATTAGCTTTTAGTGAACTAATTAAGACTACTTTTACACAAGCGGGTAATGTCTTTTTTGCTTTGAAAAAACTTTGAAAAAAGTGCCATTTTAGGGGCATTTGTTCATTGTGATGGTTTTCTAGTATTTTGAAAATGCTGCATGGCGAATGATGAAAAATGACAATTGAATGCTTCATAGAATTATGCTTTCAGAAGGTACAATACGCAGGAACTCTTCTTCTGGTGTTTGTATGGGGATTAGAATGAAAATAGAAACAAACTGTCATACAATTTGGCTTCCCACAAGATTATATAATGGCAAAGAAAAAATAGCATAGAAACTTGTGGTTCCCATCAGAATCCTTCCTCATAAAAAACGGAACGTGACAGGAATGTCCTCTTTCCCCCCTGCTTTTCACACTCTGTATGGAGCCTCTTACAGTACTAATACACTCTTCACCAGATATATGTGGAATCACGGTGGGCAAATAGAATTAAAAATATCTATTTTCTCCAACGACACCTTATTTACATTAAAGGGAATGTCCATCCCTCCACACACAAAGCCTTACCTACTTTAAAACACCCGATAAGCAGGATTTCGTTAACTTGAAATCTTCCAATTCGGCTCCCACACTGACCTTTTATACTCACAAGCTCCTCCTCGCAATACCTGACGGAATCTCATTTACGTCAGGTATTGTATCTCGGGATCGGGCTAAGGTAAGCAACATGCTTTGGAATATTGAATCTCCCCCTCTATCTGATGCAAGATAGCTCCAAGGGCCTAATCTCAAAAGTACATCATATTATATGGCACAATACCCTTGAAGATAAAATTCCCCCAAAGAAAACCAAGGGAAACCAGGCTTCAGCAAATTTTAACAGATGCACAATGGCAACAATTAATCTCATACATGTCTTGATGCTCTGCTAACATAATCACAAAAGAAAAATCGTACAAAATTCTATACGATTGGTATATCACTCCATCATTCCTGAATAAAATAAACCCCACACTCAATCCAAAACTCTATAGAGGTTGTGATGCAATAGCAGATCAACTCCACTGCTGGTGGGAATGCTGAATTGCAGAGATTATGGAAGCAGGTTGAACTCCTAATATCAGAAATTTTTAGGAAACCCTTTATACTATCTCCCTTCACTGCTTTATTCAATTTACCATGTAAAAACTACAATAAATATGCACAGAGTTTAATTATGCATATATATTCAGCTGCAAGGCTATTGATCGCAGCTACCTGGAAACAACCATGCCCACAAAGAGAAGCGCTAATTAACAAGATATGGTAGGATATCTGGGATATCTGGATCTTACAGATGGACCAAACCACAAAGCCGGGAGTCGAATCTGGCTACACCCAGAGGATAGAGAATTAACCTTATTTAAAGACAAGATAAAATGTAATGGATAATGCAAAGACAATGCAATTATTATTAGTGTAATTTAAATTTTTTTTTCCTTTTTCTTACATTTTTCATTTATTTTTTTCACACCAAAGCATTGAATTACCGTATATACTTGAGTATAAACAGTCCCAAATATAAACCGAGGTACTTACTTTTAACTGATAAACTATGAAAACTGCTTGACTCAAGTATATACCGAGGGTTGACTTTCTCCCATAGATAGTTCCACAGACAGACCCATAGAAAGTCCCATACACAGCCACATAGAAAAGCCAATACATAGCCCCATAGAAAGGCCCATACACAGCCCCATAGAAAATCCCATACACAGCCCCATAGAAAATCCCATACACAGTCCCATAGAAAGTCCAATGCACAGCCCCATAGAAAGTCTCATACACAGCCCCATATAAAGTCCCATACACAGCCCAATAGAAAGTCCCATACACAGCCCCATAGAAAATCCTATACACAGCCCCATAGAAAGTCCCACACGCATCCCCATAGAAAGTCCCACACACAGCCCCATAGAAAGTCCCATAGAGAGGTCCAATACACAGAGTTCTCACTTTGCCTGAAAAGGCTGTTGTTTCCACAGAGTTTTCGGGGGGGGGGGGGGGGCAGAGTGGCCCACAGCACCTGTGAGCGGGGGGGCTTAGGCATTTGCGAGTGGGCAGGGCTTAGGCATCTGCGAGTGGGCGGGGCTTAGGCACTTGTGAATGGACGAGGCTTAGGCACTCATAGGTGGGCGGGGCCACATGGGGCTGAAAGGGAATGGGCCAAGGGGGGCCTGCAACTGGAGGGACCATGGGGTCCATGAGTGGGAGGGACCAGGTGGGCTGCAAAGGGGAGGAGTCACAGGGCAGATTGACTGACAGGTTTCAGAGCAGGAAGCAGGAAGTGCAGGGGACCTGGTGATGCTGCTGCCATATCACACACAACAATGTAAATATCTTCAAAACTATGTAAAATAAACAATGGAAATAAATTGCAAAAACTCTCAGGAGAGCAATTCCTATCAATTTACCTAAAGTCATTTTTGGACCAAATCTTTGAAAACTTGCATTTTCAATCATTTTAGTTATCCAACAAAAGTTATTATTTTATATCCAAGATGTCTTCACTTCACAAAAATAAAACATAGTTGGGGCAAAAAAGGCCAGGCATGGAATGTTCCCTATATTTTATTGTCAACTCTGTGTGGTGATATATCTATACTGATACAAAATGAGATTTTGTGTGCTACAAAAACATTAACACAGTTTTAACTTTGTGTGTGTGCACAATCTTAACCTTGTGTGTGTGCACAATTTTAAACTTGTGCGTGTGCAATGGTGGAAAAAATAGATGACACAATAAAAGCACAATAAAATTATACATACAGATACACTTTTTAACATTACTTAATTTTGAATGAAGGTTATGGGCCATACAAACTCTGTTGCCAACTGAATAATATTTATAATAATATTCATATTAAACAAGGCAATATATAAGGAGTAATGATGTAACCAGGCTAATTGGTATGGTATTTCTTTGTAGCATGGATTCATGGTGACCCCAGGAAGATTGTCTACCCAACAGACAGCAATGGACAATTTTGTGGCCAGAAAGGTACACCTAATGAGTAAGTTATCATTTTGTATTATGTGATCTTGGATGGTTTTCTTTCCTGTAAGCCTTTATGTAGTGTGTGTCTGTAAAAAAATAAAAGACTGGTTCTTTTTTCTTATGTCTTAAAACCCAGTGTATTGGCAAAAGTGTTAGTGATCTCTGATGTTTTACTGATGGAAAATTGTGACATTTATTCCTTGTGCACAATTGGCATTTGAATAATGATGGTAGCTTAGGGTTTTTATGTGCTTGATTCATAAATGTAATCATTTCCACTGAATCAACTTAAAATACAAAATATGGTCTACCAAATGTGATTGATATATAGACAGAAGAATCAATTAAACCTTTTGATTGAGAGCTTAATACATTCAAAAGTACAATATCTATGACTGTATTAGTCCAAATAATACAAGATAAGATTAAATTCCACATTAATCAGTCTTAATGTTCTTAATGCTGCTAAACGTTCTATTGCTTTAGTGCCACCTTGTGGAAACTATTGTCTATAGTTGCTTGAAGTGTTAGTGAAACAAAAACTAAACATTTCTGATGTGTGCTAAAAGACACTAAAGTTTTATGGCAGTGAAAATCACAGATTAAAGTGAAAACTTACCCTTGAGTAGAAATGTAGAGAAGAACAATAGTATAAGTGGTAATACAAGTATACTGTACCTGAAGTTTTTTGGGTGTTTTTTCATAAACATTTTCTTGTACACCTTTTGATTTTTGAATTTGAACTTCAAAGTAATAGTAACTAGACTTATGTAAGGCAAAGTATTTTAAAGAGATTTGTGGAAAATGAAAATGAATATTGGAATGCCAGAATATAAATGAGATAGAACAATAAAAATTTGGTTTCGCCTTTTGTTCTCTGGAACTATATAACACTTGCAGTATGATGCATTTGAGAGCTGCAACCATAAGACAATCTGCACTAACCTGTTTGCAGCAATGTTACAGGGTTTAGCATGACTTTAAAGGGCAACTATACAAACAAATCTAAAATCTATATGTGATAGGATTTTTTTAATCTCCTCGTTTATTAGACTATTAAATGAAATAATCTTTTCTTTAATACAGCAAAGCAATTTCCCTCCATAGTTATAAAATATCGTTTTGTGAGTAGAGAAATTCTTTTTTTAAATATTTGTGTATATTATTATATTAGTAAAACTGCACCCATACAGATGTATTATAGTGTTCTGTCAATGTCTATAAAGAAAGCTGATGAAACAATATACAGTAGAATTTTTTTTTCACTTTTCAATATTTCACATAATTCACTCTTTTGAAAAAAAGATACAGTGCACTGAACTACCCAATTCTTGATAGGTAAACGGCATGTCCACCCCTAATATTGAACCCACTGCTGGCCCCACTGTGTAGTGAAAAGGTCTCTGCCCCTTCCCTGTCCTTCTGAAGGATTTTCTGTAATGTAGGCACCCCCCTCCCAACCCTAACCGCCAGGTTTAAATTGTAAAAAGTGCCCTGAAACTTAGTGACACATTTTTTCTTAATAGCCTGCTGCTGCGTCTGTGATTGGCTGCCAATCAGAGACATGGCTGCCGGTCCAGCCCCTAATGCCTGCTCCATTCCCGGTAGTAGCATTAGAGCCTGAGGTTGTGGGAACAAAGGCTGGTAAGTAAGGTTATGGGAACATTTTTCAAATTTAAACCTGGTGATTAGGTGTGGGAGGGGGACCCTACACTACAGAAAACATTTAATTTTGTGGTGGACATACCCTTTCCCTTTAAACCTTTAAGTTTTATGTATCTGCCTTTTTGTGTGCACAGTGTAGCATGAACACATACCAGCTTGGTTGTAATTTTGTGTTTTGTCAGTTTGGGGTTTTACTGGGTAGACATTTTTATATGGAAATCTCCTGTGGCTTTTCAAGGCAAATACATTTTCACTGACATATAATAACATTAAAACTGGTTATTAAAACTAGGGAGTTTCTGAGACGACTTTAACTCTAGCCCTGTGTTAATCTCCTTAATTGTATTTCTTGCCTTACCTACATGTATTAAACATTTTAAAAATAGTTTTAATGTTAAAATATATTAGTCTCTAATCACCCATCCACAAACCTTTAAAGGACAGGATGCATGATATTTAGTTCTGAGCACGGGATTTGGAATTTGGTTGCAAGCACTTCATTATTACTATTGTTTTGCACAGTCCATTAAAACTAACATGGTGATGCTATATTGTCCACCATCTGGTTTAATTATTGTAAACCCCACTATATGTATTATCAGGTTAGCCTGGGTTTTATACTTATACAGTGTCAGCGAAATTTCCAATACTTTTTTGGAAATAGCATTGTACAGCCTATTCAATATTGGATTAGGCAAGTTTTTTAGATACCTATTGAATGAAGGCCTAAACCGCACATCTTACCTGAGCGGGATCCGTGATTCATTAAGTCTCACAAAGGGATTTACTACATTGCGGGATTGCGGTTAAGTAAGCTACACTGGCAAAATGATAACATGGCCCCTAAGTGTCTTCATAAATGTCTTTAAAATGTATTTGCTCAACTTTTGTCGAAATTCACAAGATTGCATTTAATATGTATTCTGTTGAGTACAAAAGAGCTGTAACAATATCTATCAAGATGGATTTTTACATTTTGCTTGATTTTTGGAGGTTTAACTTGCTTTTCTTTCTTAAAAAGTTTACATTGTGCCATAACAATGACCTGTTTCATTTGCCTGTCAAGGAACAAGACAATTCTGCTGTACTTTAACATTCTCCGATGTGCAAATCCAGTTGTGCTTATAAACCTTCAGTGCCCTACAACACAAGTAAGAGAGACTGTATGGTGCTTTCAATGGCTAACATTATTGCTCCCATATATAATATTAATAATGTTGATATTATTTTTATTACCTGCAATAGTTAAATTAAATATTAAGAGTCAATAGATTAAAGGATTTTATCAGTATGCTCTAAAATGCAATAATAATATTCAGAATCCATCACACTTGTTAAAGTTCAGTGGAAAACTGTTAAACTTCAGCGGAAAAAACGATTAACTATTTATATTAAACAGGTTTTACACTGATTTTGCACAGGCTCAGTTCAATGAGTTTAAAACTAAGGGGGTAATTCAATAAAAGTTATTATTGTTTAAAATGGTGCTAATTGTGCCCCAACCAATCAGATGTTAGCTTTCAAATGTTACATTAAGTTCTGATTGGTTGGGGCAAAATTAGCACCATTTTAAACGATAAGAACTTTTATTGAATCTCCCTGTAAATTTACACAATATTGCATCTGCTAGCATGGGTTTTACATTCATTTAGGCAATATAACTCTTATTGCATGGCCCTTGGAGCTCACGAGGCGTAGATTTGAGTAAAGTTTTAAAAAAACATATCCACGAGACCAGAAAAATTATAGATGTGTGTTTGTATTTATTGCTTATATAAACAATTAATTCTTATATTTATAATTCCTCTATACTGAGAAAATAGACATACAAAAAAGGAAGCAAGAGAGAGAAATTGTGTTTGCTCACAGATACTACGTGTAAAATATAGTATAATATTTCAGGGTTGAATGAAGAGACAAATGTCCATGTAATCCAACCTACTCTGCAATACCCACATTTCCTGCCCAACTGTTGATCCAGAGGAAGGTGAAAAAAACACCAGAATTATGAAGGATCCTGGCTCCAAATGGCAATCAAAAATATCCCTAGATACACTCCAGCTATGTATCAATACCAGTAACATGTAACCTTCTTTATTTTTAGAAACCCGATCAGCTTTATTTTGAAACATGCAATGTCAGAGTGTCCTCGTCTGACATGTTCAATTGGTGAACAATGCCCCAGACTATTTTATTAGTTTATTGCAGTGTTTCTTAGCCAGGGGTCCCTGAGAGGTTGCATGGGGGTCCTCAAGAGATTGACAGAAACTGTATGGATCCATCAATTTGATGAATACAAAGGCAAGGAGGGAACGAAGGCTGGTATATATATATATATATATATATATATATATATATATATATATATATATTTATCAATATTCTGTATGTAATGTTTTGGTGTATTGATGTCTGAGAGGTTAATAAAAGTAAGTAATGTTTTTATTAAAGGGTTCCCTGCGGTGAATTTGAGTGAAACAGAGATATATTTATAGATCTATCATTTATATTTGTAAAAATTATGTATTTTGATAATTTGATGACTGAGAAAGAAAAAGAATAATATAGAATTATAATATTATGTAAGGGTCCCCACAGATAAAAAGGTTGAGAAACACTGGTTTATTGTATGGCCCAGTAATGTATTTATACATAGAGGTCATATCAAGCAAACGCGTTTTCTCTAGTGTGCTTAATTGTAACTTATCCAATCTGTCTTCATATTCAAGCTCCCACGGTCCCCTTATTAATTTAGATGCCCTTCTCAGAACCATTTCCATTTCCAAGATGTCCTTTTTGTATACAGGATTCCAAAACTGCATCCCAAATTCCAGAAAATACCTTACCATTGCTTTGTAATGAGGGAGACTAATATTTTTCTCTCTTGAATACATACCCCTCTTTATATAAGACAATATCTTGCTGGCTGTAGCTGTTGCCTTCTAGCACTGCTTGCTACATTTAAGTTTGTTATTCACCAAAACTCCAAGATCCTTGTCCAAGAGAGATTCACTTAAAACAGAGCTATTTATAGTATAAGCAGCATTTAAGTCCAAAATGCATAAACCTTACTTTATCAACATTGAATCAGATCTGCCATTTAGCAGCCCAATGTTCCAATCTATCTATATCCACCTGCAATGATTGCACATCATTTGTGACTTTTAGTGATCAATAGTTTTTTATTGAGTTATTTTCAACATATAAATGTGTATAACACGTTAGTAATAATAACATGTACCATTTCGTAAACTGGTATTAGGAAGGGAAGGGGGGGTAGGGGATGAACCTTGGTTTTGGATGGTGGTAGGAGTATTGGGTAAGTTCTGTTCGGTATTTTTTTCCTGGGGAATGGAATAGTCTCTTGTGCAGGGTAGTGCTTGGTTGTGGTATCTTTATCTTGGTATGTTAAACTGTTGATGAAATCGTCTGTGATTGTAGTTCTTTCTTTTTCTTTTTCATGTCCTGTTTGGTTTCTGACAGGTTAGTAGTTGCAGAAAGTATATTAGTATCAATAATTCATAGTTTCCCTTTCTGATATTCAAACAAAAAGTGATAATTACAGTTTTCAATTCTATATTATCCCATGGCCCATTCTCTCAAATGTGAGGCATATGAGCTGTACATCCAGTGTCCATGTTTTGTTAAAGAGGTGTATTGAATCATTTATGGTGTGGAACATTTTTTCGTAGGTCATGATGGTGTTTATTCTATCTATTACCTGTTTAAAGTGGAGGTGGGGTTTCCTCCATTGTGCTCCTATGTGTATTTTTGCTGCCAAAATTATGTATTGTATTCATTTGTTGTTTTGATTGTTGAGTTCTGATATTCTCCCAGGAATGCTATTTTGGGGTCCGGGGGGATGTTACTCAGGAGGACTGTTGAGGTGATCTCAAATATTTTGGACAAGTAAGTTGTGGCTATTGGGCACAGCCACCATGTGTGGTAGAATGATCCTAATTCTGTGCAGCCTCTGAAGCATTCTGGGCTAATGTTCGGGTATATTTTGGCTAGGAGTGTGGGTACTCTATATGCTCTGTATAGTACTTTTAAGGATGTTTCCCTAAGGGCTACATTTAAACTCCCTTTATTTATTGTTGAGTAAGTGTCTGCCCGTTGTTCATTAGTTAGTTCTGTTCCTAAGTCTTGGTGCCAAGCTTTGATAAATGTGGGGGTTGGGTGATTGTGTTCCAGTAATATCATTTGGTATATGAGAGATAACTGTCCTTTCCCTCTTTTGTTTTTTAGGCATATTTGTTCAAATGGGGTTAAAGTAGGTTGTGGTGTGTTTTTCAGGGTATGTTTAAGGTAATGTTTGATTTGGAAAAGTTGGAAGAAGCCTTGTGGGTGGTTAGGTTTGTTTTTTTGAATTTCTTCGAAGGTTATATTTTTATTGGGGTGGAGAAAATGGGTTAATCTGAACATCCCTATCTCTTTCCACCAGTTATAGCTTTTGGTTTGGTAGCTAGGCAGAAATTCAGGGTTATGTATTATGGGTATCATAAGTGATGGTGATGTGGTTAGCTGGCAGTTCCCATATTTTTAGTGTTAGGGTGGTGATTGGGTTTGTGGTTGTTTGTATATGTCGCTTTGAGGGTGGTAGCCATGGTAATGTATTTAGATGTAGGGATTTGTAAGGTCCGATTTAAGTTCAACCCATCTGGGTATGTTTGATGAGTAATGCCATGGGATTATTTGTGAGAGTTGTGCTGCTTGATAATATTTATGGATGTTTGGGACTCCCAGTCCTCCATTGTGTTTTGATTGGAGCATGATATTTTTATGGATTCTGGATTTTTCCCCTCCCCATATGAAATGCATGATTTGTTGTTGTAATGGTTGTAACCAGTTTTTAGGGATGTACATGGGGAGGTTTCGAAATAGATATAGGATACGGGTTAAGATATTCATTTTTACAGAGTTGATTCTGCCTATCCAAGTGATAGGCTTTGTTCCCCATTTGATTAGGTCAGTTTTTAGTGTTTGTAGTAAGGGAGTAAAGTTGTTTGTGTAAAGTGTATCTAGAGATGGTGTTAACCATATGCCTAGGGTTTTGTATTCTTTCTCTCGAATTGTGATCCCTTTTATTTTAGTGTCTTGCATTTGTGACTTTTAATGATTGACAAAATTGAGACCCTGCTGACAATACCCACCTCCAAATCAATAAACAGATTAAATAGAAGTAGCCCCAACATAGATCCCTGTGGCACACCACTTGACAAATGACCTTTAACAACTACTCTCTGCATCAGATCTATCAACCAATTTTCAAAACTTAGTTCTCTAAGGACCTTTAAGGATGTATTTTATCTGGTCCAGGAGCTTTTTGATATTAACTATATTTAATTGTTTCTGAACCATATCATCTGTTAATCAAAGTGTAATTGCATATTTTTTTTACCATTATTGCTACTATGCTATCTGTACTTGGATCTTCTATTGTGTGTACAGAGAAAAAATGTGTTCAAGATGTTTGCTTTATCGGCATCCTCTGTAACTATATAACCTCCATGATTTAATTGCCCCACATTTTCAGTCTTCATCTGTTTACTATTCATATACTTAAGAGATTGTTAAGGGTTAGTTTTGCTTTGTTCAGCTATCCTAACTTGCATGCAATCTTTGTTACAGTTTTTCTAGTTTCTAAAGGCCTGTTCTGTACCCTCTGACTATATATATAGTACAGCAGCAAGCAGCACCAAAAGAGATTACTTATTTTAGCACAATTTGCTTAGCCCACATTAATTAAAGGGTATGTCAACCCCTAAACAAAAAATGTATACGTTGCAGGAAATAGCCGAAAACCTTGACCTCGCAAGGTTTATACTGTATAACATGAAGCTGCCGCTAAATGTACTTACCCGCCTTCGTTCCCTCCTTGCCTTCTGCTTGTGTTCCGTGCTTTCTTCCGTGCAAAAACATTGCGCCTTAGCCAATCACAGAAGCGGATGCTGGTCGAGCCCCTTCTGCATGCTTCCGTGTACAGAAGACAATCAGAAGGCCAGGGGGGTGTTTAGGAGGGAATTACTGGTGCCTGGAATCCCCCATTTCAGCCTGCTCAGTGCAGTCTGCTCATAAATTGGTTAGCGCGAAGTTAAGGGCTGAAAGGAGCGATGTGGGCCTGCAGTGCACCTCGGTAAATTGCCATGTAATTGTCTGGCTTTTCTTATTTGAAATCATATTTGAATTGTTGGAGCCCTTGGCAGATAAATTACTTTGCAGGGTTCATTAGCAGGTCTGCAACATTATCTTTGCTCAACCTTCTGCTTTCAATGTCAAATGTCAATGATTTTTTCACAAGGCAATGTATCCCCAAATGATTGTAGCATTCCCATACAGGACTGGTTTCAGTTGCCTAATGCCAACAACCTAATTTTGCCCTTCTTTTTATTAATAGAAAGAGAGAAATATGGTTGTATAGAAATTGGGGGCAGACATTCCCATGAAAGTTCCATATTTGTAAATATTTTGACAGAAATAAATGCATATCAGTAATGATATATACACACATTGGCTAATAAATCTAATGGTTTAAATCTGATGTGACATTTTTGTTCCATATGTTATAGCTCTGTGTATCAAAGTGCCCAGATAGATATGCTACCTACCTAGACATGCAAGCCAACCGATATAACAGCAGTTACTGGGAATATTACAAACAGTTCTGCAAACCTGGTTTTGACAACCCTAGAAAGGTAAGTAGATAAAAACATCCCATCTATTTGCTGTTTTCTCTTTGTGAGAGACTGTTTTTTTGGTATAGACGTTCAGGCTGAATAATTAACTGTAATTTCCTACCTGATTTACTGTATATACTTGAATATAAAGCGACCAGAGTATAAACGAAGGTACCTATTTTTACCTGAAAAAAACGAGTAAAAGTGATTGACTCGAGTATAAACCGAGGGTAGAAAATATGAACACTAATGCAAACATGTAATTAGTAAAAGTGATTAGAATACACCATATTATTATATATTATTATGGTATAAAGAATACGGTATACCACAATAATAGCAGATTACAGTAACCAACTATTTCATGGGATTTCAGATGTTTGCAAACTACAACTCCCAGTATGCTTTGGTTGCTGGAAGTTATAGTTTCTAAACATCTGGAGTGGCAAGGTTCAACACTAATGCTCCCAACAGTACAATTAGTCATTTGGCCCCCATAATAAAATAATACAGTTGTACAGTATTACCTATACAACATAATAAAATGTTATTTATCCACAGTGCCATCCTCCTTCCCCCACCTACCTCTCCACTGCACAGACTTAATAGCCCCCCCTAAACCCCCCCCCCATACACTACAGTATTGATCCTTATTAGCCGAGGGCTGACAGGATCAGAAGCTTCGCTCCTTGGGTGCTCCTCCATCCTCTATGTCGGGTGAGGGCTGATGACTTAAGTGTGACGTGCATAATTTATGTGCCTGTGCCTGCATGCCTGTGCCTCCAGACTGCTCCGGTCCCTGTTCTCTGGGCTCTTTTTCAATGCTGTATTACCAGTTAAGGAACATACATCCTTCTCCAGTGTGACATGTCCTTCTCCAGCGTGCAATTACCATTTCAGGTACGGATTCTTCCCTTTTTGTTTCGGTCTCCTTCTTTCTCTGCATGTGACCCGACTATAAAACAAGGTTAGATTTTTAAGGTACTTTTAAAACCTAAAAACCTTTTTTTATGCAAATAGTTTGGTTCGATTTACTGAACATTCTGTGGTAAGACAAGTATGAGGTGGCGAAAATGCGTTAGTGGCATATTTCTATCCTGAAAATGGGTACCTGTGTCAGTACATTATGGTGGGTTTCCTAATACAAATAAGGGGGGGGGTTTATTAAACGATTTTTGATCACTTAATGTAATCTGATTGGCTATTATCGAATTTCCCATTTTCCAATTTCTTCCTATTATCGAATTTCCGGTATCTGCTTTTTTCGAATTTCCAATTTTTTCTATCTTAATATAAAATCAAATGTTGTTCTTATTTTCACATGTACATGAGTGTTTTAACTTCTAAAGACCCCCTTTAATGTTGGTGAATTCACAGTTACAGCCCTGGTCTGGTATTTCTTGAAATTCTGGTACTATTTCTCCACTATATCCAGTTTATAAATACAGCCATAATACTATTTGCCATTGCAAAGTCCACCGATACCTACTGTTAATTTATGAAAATAGCAATCCTTTATAAATATGCCCCTTAGTCTTCTAAATAAAATGCCTTGAAGTTCTTACATACAGGTAAATCACCCCCCCAAAACCCTAAATGTTTTTTTTTTAAATCCTGTTTTATTTTGTTCAGTTGTTAGAAAAAAGAACATATACAGTATATACATTTTCATTTTCCTTAGAGATATCATATTGCAGTTGGTTGTTACTTGTATTGTACACATTGTTTCTGAATCTAGCAGTTTTCTGTATTATTATATTTTATTAAGAACCCCCCGCCAAAAAAAAAAAACAGATTAACTGACTATATTGTATTCATTTTGTATGGCTTTTGTTGTTCACATTTATCATGGGTCACATACTTTAGATATAGTGATAGATAATAGAGATATTATTGAGAAAGGAGGTTGGAGGGAGTATTAGAGGAGTGGGGAGATAGGGCCCTATTTATTTATTGTTATCGAAAAAATAACGATTGCTATCGTAAAATAACGACCTTTATTCTCCGATACGACCGTTATTTTCCGATAACGACCGGTATTTTCCAATATCGGAAAATACCGGTCGTTATTGGAAAATAATGGTCGTTATCGGAAAATAACGGTCATTTTTTTACAATAGCGGTCGTTATTTTTTCGATAACGATATTTTATAAATAGGGCCCATAGTGTGGTATTAGATGGAATAGAGTGTTTTAGTAGATTGGATGGGAGGTTGGTGGTCTGACCGCCCTAGCTGAAGGTCCTTCATCTAATTGCTGTTGCATCTGATGTGAGCCATGGGTTCCATACCTTATTGTACTTGCTTTGGCGTTTTCTGTGTATATACAGAAGTTTATGGTATGCTAGTTCTGTGTTAACTAATTAAATCCATTGTTTTCGTTTGGGTGGACTGTGGGACATCCATGTTATGACAGTTATTTTACGGGCATAGAATAGTAGTTGTGTGGCCAGTATTTTCTGGAATTTTGGCAAGAGTTCATAGTCCAGCAGTCCTAGTATACATTCTTCTGCTTTTTGGGGTATTTGGAGGGATAGGTTAGTTGATAGGAAATTTAATACTTTTTGCCAGTATTTTTGAATCACTGGGCAAGCCCATATAAGATGCCAGAAATCTGTGTCTGGAGCTTTGCATTTAGGGCATAGAGCTTCAGTTGTCCTTTGCATACGTGTTGGGGATAGGTAGGTTTGTTGTATGATATAGAAGTGGACAAGTCTGTTATTAGCAGAGTTTGAGGCCAATATGCGGGATTCTGCTATGTCTGGTAATAGTGATGGGAGGATATTTGGTATGTAGCGTTGCCAATTATTGGTCATTTTGATCATTTCTGGTTTTGCTTTGGCTTGAAGTATAAGTTTGTAGAGAAGCGATGTTGTTCCCTTTGCCACCTTGCATTGGAGGATTGACATTACTGGGTGTGTAGAGGTTTGAGGAATATGACCAGCAAACTCTGTTTATATGCAGTGTCTTATATCTGTTGTATTCAATTAGATCAACTGGACTTGAAATACAACAGATATACCATGACCTGGATGAATGAGAACCTTCACAAGCATGCAGTGTCTTAGTTGCAGATACCTGAATCTGTATGATAGAAGTAGTTTGTATTTCGTGACCAGGGTATCATATGAGAGTATTTGTTGATTTTGTATCAGTTGGCCAAAGTCGGTGATTCCAGACTTTATTTTTCAACTGTGGCATATTTAACCTCATAAACATTCAATTTCCTACTTAAATATGCCACCGGGTGTTCTTCACCATTTCTGTTCTGGGACAGCACAGCTCCTAACCCCACATCAGATGCATCTGTCTGGAATATAAACTCATTTTTAAAATTAGGAGTTATGAGAACTGGCCAGCTACACAGGGAGGTTTTTTAAACTCTGAAAGGATTTCTCTGCCTCAGGGTTTCATCTTACCATAACAGACCGTTTGCCTTTGGTGAGGTCTGTTAGAGGGGCAGCCAGTGTAGCAAAATTAGGTATAAAACTCCTATAATAACCAGTGATACCTAAAAATGTGCGCACTTGTTTTTTTGTTGCTGGCCTGGGCCAATTTGGATGGCCTCTATTTTAGTAACCTAGGGTTTTACCAGTCCCCTTCCAATAGTATACTCAAGTACTTGGCTTCTTCTTTTTTATTTTTTTTTTTTTTAACAGTTAACAAATTATCTATATTTACTGTAAGTTGCCTTTGTCCCTTAATTTCTCATTTTTTACTCTCTGTTTCTAATACACATTTAATATCCTTAATCTATATACCTTAGTTTGTATGATCACTATAATATCATTTCAATTAAACCTTTTTTTTTCTTTAATGTGTCTGAGTTTCTTGTATATGTTATCTTTTATTACTACTGTATTATTGTTTCAATAAGACAATTCCTTTATAATGTGTCTTGGTTTCTTTTCCATAAATACCTTTAGTTCTTGTAGTTTACCGATTCCGTTTCTATGTTTTCCATCCTCCTGTGGGTTTTATTTGTTTGCTTTTGGGTCGCCTTCTGGTTCTCCAGGCAAACGTTGGTTTATACTCCTGGTCCACCTCTCCCTTCTTCCATTGCTAAACTCCATACCTCCCAAATTTTATCAAATTTGTCAATTGTCCCTTTGATCCCATGCAGCATTTGTTCTGAGTTGTACATCCATTTAATTTTATTTATAAGTTGTTGTTGTGGGGGTGCAGGTGATTTCCACGTGCTTGCAATTATGCTTCTGGTGCTTGCACAAATATAGTGTAACAGTTTGTTGCCGTTAACATTTAGGTTGGGTTCGTGCTTATCAAACAGTGCTACCCATGGGTTTTTCGGTACCTGTTTTTTAAAAATCTCATTAATTATTTTATAACAGTCATTCCAGATTTTTCTTACTTCTATACAATTCCACCAACAGTGATACATATCAGCTTTCATACCGCAACCTCTAAAACATAGTGGTGGAAGATTGGTGGCTATTGCGTGTAGTTGTGTTGGGGTTACATACCATTTATGAAATATTTTAAAGTTTTTTTCCTGTGTTAACGTATTGATAGAGCATTTGCGTAGGTTTACAAATATTCCTTCCCATTCTTTGTCTGTTAGGGTTGTGCCTATCCAGGTTTCCCATTGTGCTTGTGCTGGGATTCTTTTTGGGAATCTAGCTGTAGCTAGCAAGTCATATATGTGTGTGATAAGTTTGGGTCCTAAGGGTTTCTGTAGGCATAGGTTCTCAAATTTAGTTAGAGTCGGTGGTTGTCTCTTGGTCAGTATATGTTGTACAAAGTGGGCTATTTCTGTGTAGTGGTACCATTCTGTTGATGGAAGTTTCCATCTTGTTTTAGCTTCTTCCCATGTGATGAGTTTTCCTGCTGTGACCAGGTGTACTGCTCTAGTTATTTTTTCATTCGTCCAGACCGACCATTCCATTCCTTCGTTAGCTGGTGGGAAGTTGGTGTTGTGTTGTATCTGTGTCAATAATGTGTATGGGTTAGTTAGGTGGTATGCAGAGATGGCGTGTTGCCATGTGTGCATTGTGTTTTGAATGTATGGGTTAGAGTGATTTAAGTGTTGTGTTGGGAATGTCCAGAGGTGGGTGTCTAGTGGTTTTCCTGGCAGTATGTGGTTTTCAAGTTCTAGCCATCTAGTGTTTGTAGGTGATTCGTGCCATTGTAGAGTTTGTCCTATCCTTGCTGCTATATAGTAGTGTGGTAGCGAAGGGAGATCTGCACCACCCATTCTTCTTGGTCTCTGTAGGGATGATCTGCTGATTCTTGGTCTCTTGTTTGCCCAGATAAATTTAGATATTTGTTGTTGGCATTTCTGTATATCTATGTTTTTGATGTTTATCGGGAGAGCTCTAAATAGATATAACAATTTTGGGAGAATCGTCATTTTTATTGCATTTATACATCCGAATAGTGATAAATTGTATGGGGTCCATTTTTGTAGTTTTTTTTTTATGTATTCGTAGATTGTGGTGTAGTTGGCATTATATGTTGCTGAGGGGGTCGTGACTAAATGTGTTCCTAGGTAGGGTATAGGACCTTTTGTCCAGGTGAGGTCGAAGTTGGTCTCTATGAGTTTTTGTTCGTTTTCTGTGAGCGCTATTGGTTTTATTATAGTTTTGCTGGGGTTGAATTTGAATCCTGATGTTTTGCAAAATCGCGTGAGTTGTTTGTGTAGGTGAGGGAGTGAGGTGCATGGTTTGTGTAGTGTGAAAAGCGTATCATCTGCGAACATTGCTAATTTGAATTCTGATGTTCCTATTTTAATTCCTGTTATATTTTTATCTAATCTGATGTGTTGTGATGTACGCATCTGTCTGGAATATAAACTCATTTTTAAAATTAGGAGTTATGAGAACTGGCCAGCTACACAGGGAGGTTTTTTAAACTCTGAAAGGATTTCTCTGCCTCAGGGTTTCATCTTACCATAACAGAAAACAGGAAATTTGGGGGGGGAAATTAAATGATTTTAATACTTTTGTTAGATATATCCAGTCTATTCGGTCGAATGCTTTTTCCGCGTCTAGTGTCATGAAAGCTGATGGGATTTTGTTTGTGTGAGTTATGTGCAGTAAGTGTAGGGTCCTTCTGATGTTGTCAGTTGTCTGGCGGCCGGGGATAAATCCACATTGGTCTGGGTGTATTATCCTGGGGATTATTGTATTTAAACGATTTGCTATTATTTTAGTGAGAAGTTTCAGGTCTATGTTAATAAGTGATATTGGTCTGTAGTTTTTGCATTGTGTGGTGTCTTTGTTTGGTTTTGGTATGACTATAATGTTTGCTCTCAGCATGTCTTGTGGTAGTTGTTCCTTTCCTGTCATGATTTTGTTGTACAGCTGAGTTAAGTGAGGGGTTAGTTCGTTTCTAAATTGTTTGTAGTAGCCCGTGGTGAAGCCGTCCGGTCCCGGGGCTTTGCCTATTTTGAGTGTTTTGATGGCTTGTTTAATCTCTTCCGTTGTGATTTGGGTGTTTAGATATGATTGTTCCTCTATGGTTATTTGTGGTAGGTTAGCTTCCTGTAGATATTTGTCTATATAATCGGAGGGTAGTGTCTTGTGTGTGACCGTATTACCATTATATAGATCTGCATAGAATTTGGAGAATTTGGTCAGTATTTCTATTTGATTGTGTATGAGGGAGTTGTCTTGTCCTCTTAGGGGTAATAATCTATTTTGTGTGAATCTCTCGTTTAGCTTCCGTGCTAGTAGTGTATCAGGTTTATCTCCTTTTTCGTAGTATTTTAACTGTGAGTCTGAGTGCTTTTCCTGCTGAGTCAAATAAATGTTTGTTGAAATTTTCTCTTAGGGTGGATAGGTTTTCTAGGTTCGTTGGGGTCTGGTTTGAGAGATAGATCTTTTCTGCTTTTTTAATTTCCTCTAATTGTTTCTGCATTCTGTCTCTGTATAGTTTTTTCCATCTGGAGGCTTGTTGTATGATGTATCCCCTTATCACTGTTTTGTGCGCTGCCCAGAGCGTTGAGGACGACACCTCTGGTGTTGCGTTTGTTTCGAAATATTGTTTAATGTGTTCTTTTAGTTTCGTGTGTATGGTTTTATCTGTCAGCAGTGATTCGTTGAATCTCCTTTGGGACTGGTAGGGTGTTGGGTTTTCCATAGTGATATCTGCCGATACATATGCGTGGTCTGACCACAGTATTGAATCTATATTTGAGTCTAAGAATGAGGGAATTAATTGTGAGTTTATAAAGATGTAGTCGATTCTTGTATGAATCTTGTGAGGGTGTGAGTAGAAGGTATATTTTCTTGTTTTGGGATGTTTGATTCTCCATGCGTCCCATAGATTGAACAGCCGGAGTATAGATAGTAAGTGTTTGGGGGAGGTGGCTGGTCTGGACGAAGTTGATGGGGCTGATCTATCTATCTGTGGTTCTATTGTTGTATTAAAGTCTCCTGCGAGGATTAATGTACCTAACTGTAGTTGAAGTAGTCTCTTTTCCAAGTTTTTGTAGAATGAGGATTGTCCTTTATTAGGTGTGTATACATTTACTAACGTGTAGTGTTTGGAGTTCAGTAGACCTTGTACTATTAGGTAGTGACCTTTTGGGTCTCTCTCACAATTTGTTGCTGAGAAGGGTAATCTCTTATGTATTAGGATTGCAACCCCTCCCTTTTTGACTTCAGCGGAGGAGAAGTAATGTGTTGAGTATTGTTTGTTGGGTAGGAAGGGTTCCCGTCCCTTAGTAAAGTGGGTCTCTTGGATAAAGATTATGTCACCCTTTTCTTTCTCATAATATTTGATTGCCATGCGTCTTTTTACTGGTTCGTTGAGACCTTTTGCGTTGTGAGTTAATATTTTAAACGCGGGTTTACTCATGGTGCGTGTTTGTGAGTGTGTTTGTAGCCCCCTCCGCTTACCGTCAATCCGGTCGGGTCGTTTACTTTCCTTGTGATGGAGGGGGAGAGGTGAGCCGGTCTTGTCCGTGAAGTCTTATATGCCTCTCGGTGTGTACCGCAGGAGGAGGGACTTTGGAATCTGTTGGAGAAGACAGAGTATTATATAATTGTAATGATTAACTTTTAAACATTTAAACCATAAATTTAATTACATTATAAACATTTGTATGATTATTCTCAAAAATTTGGGTGGGGAGAATTCCCACAATGTTGGTGTGAACGGTGAGTGAACTCCGTTACTTGGGGGGGTACGCCTAGCTGATCTAGGTTGTACGGGTTTGTTCAGTCTCTGTGCTCCTTATTCCTCGGGGGTAGGAGGGCTTCACTGAGGGTTTTAGCTTATGGGGAGTGTTCTTTGTAGAGGGAATGGGTTGGGGGGGTTCAGGGTTTGCGTAGGTTGTGATTGTCGTTCCCAATATTGTCCCGGAAGTCTTTTTGGGTTGTTTTTGTTCCGTTTGAGTGTGTTTGTTGAGTTATGGTTGTCTCTCCTTTTTTTTTTTTTTTTCTTATAGGTGGTTTTATTTTGTTGGTCTCTGGGTTTGTTGGTGTGGTTTTTGTTATGATTTGTCCTGCAAACGTGTCTGTAGAGACGTTTGTCTCTGGTGCCACTAGTATTTTATTACGGTGGTTTGGTTAAAGTTGTGATGTCATCTTGTCCATGAGTGTGTTAATATATAGCATATATTCCAGTATTTGTTGCTCTTGTTGTGGTCCGGGAGTTTCTGTTTGTTTTGTTGTTGTTGGGGGGGTTATAGTAGGGTGTGGTGGTGGGAGAGCTAGGTTATGGCTGTTAGGTCATTCATATCTCTTCTTGATGTCTGATCCTCTTTGGTGAGTTTCTTGGAGGTGTATTTTCCACCCTTGTCCAGGGGTCTTTGGGGGGTTGTACCCTTTCCTTTTGTTCTTCTTGGTCTGGAGGTGTTTGTGGGGAGAGGCCTAAGCGTCTCAGGAGATGGTGTCCATCTCTGGGGACAGTTATTGCTATCGTTCGGCCTTGATGTGTTGCTATTAACTTAAAGGGGAAGCCCCATCGGTATTTTATCTTTGCTTCTGATAGTTGCCATAAAATGGGTTTGAGGGCCCTTCTTTTCACCAGGGTTTGTGGAGCCAGGTCTTGATAGATTTGGATTTGGCTGTTGCCTATTTTTATGTCGTCCGTGGCTCTGGCTGCCTGTAGGATCTGTTCCTTGATAGTGTAGTAGTGCATCCTTATTATGTCAGAAGTATGAATAATGACATTGTCAAGGTAGGCTGCTGCATACAATCTATGCGGTCTCAGAATTTTATCCATCATTCTTTGGAAGGTTGCTGGGGCACCGTGCAGCCTGAAAGGTAAAACAGTGTAATGAAACAGGTACTTGCCAATAGCCCTTTGTTAAATCTAAAGTAGTTAAATACCTTGCTTCTCCAAGTCTTTCAATTAATTCATTGTCCAGCAACCAGCGATCAGGGGCTGGACAATATCTTTAAGCACTGCCCGGTCTTGGCGTTATTCCTCCTGGCTGGCTTCCATTTGCACTGTAAGTCTTTGGTTTGTTTCTTGCTGAACAGCAGTAGCTTGTAATAGTGCTTTAATAACGTCTTCCATTGCATCGGTCACCAACAGCCACTGGAAGTAGTCTCTGTAACAACAAGAATTTAACAGGTGTCTGTCTCTTTAAATTTTCCAGGGACTCTTTTCCTCCTAAAAGAACTGGCTTTTTACTTTGTTAAACCTTTGTTAAAATCAGTACTGCTCTGACCTGATGAAGAGGGTTTAGCCCTCGAAAGCTTGTCTACTAAATGAACTGTTAGTCCACAGAAAAAGTATTATAGTACTCTTATTTTTTACATGTAAATTCCAACACATTATATTCATATTGTATCTTGCTTTGTTGACTCCATTTAGAGATAGGCAGTTTAGAGGGATAGAAAAGAGTTTAGGTTAGGGACCAGATGAGTAGATAGGATGAAACAAAGAGGGGGGAGGTTATATCACAGAGTTTACCATTTCTAGTACAAGTGGTTATACGTTCAAAGATAGCTTAATATCATTTACTATTTGACCCGTTCGTATATATACATTCTCATGTGTAGGATGTGGGTTTTCCAGGTGGTAGCGTCTTATATGGCAGTTCGCAGACATATTTGCAGGTACATTGTATCGGCATTGGGTCGCTGGTACCATCAAGCGAGGTCGCTTCTAGGCCCTGGGCATCGGTGTATAGTTATTGGGTATTGGCCACTCGGCAGCAGGCTGCAGTATGGGTTATTTGGATATGTCTTTCTGCCATTAGCACGAGGATGGTTAGGTAGTGATGGGGCCAGGGGGGTATGGGTTGGGTAAAGTTTGTCTGTTGGAACAAATAACTATGGTACTCACCACCAGGTATCTCCCCACTTGGCGCTGGAGGGTGGTCCCTTGATCAGGAGCAAGGCCTTGAAGACAGGGTTATGTTCCAGGGGTTTATTTGTAATCCAACATTGTAGCTGTGGGGTTCAGGGTTGGCTTTAGAGTCGGTTTGACTAGTTCGCGGTTGAACCATTCAGACTTGGTTGTCCACTCGTGAGTTCTCCTCCGGGGCTGGTGCCAGATCCTCCTTGGTGTTGGTCAAGCTAGTCAGTTGCTTCTGCGGCTGAGGTAAAGAATAGTGTGCGCTGTTGGTGAGCTACCCATAGTTTGGCAGGGTACATCATGGCGTAGGCCAAACCAGCTTCTCTAAGCCTCTGCTTTTCCGCTAGGAACGTAGCTCTACATTTTTGCAGATCTGGGGATCATCCCTGTCTCTGTAATTGAGTAGACAGTCTATGAGAGTTCTGGGCCAGGAGCCAGGAGGAGGCCTTCTACCTGGGATCTTGTGTGCCCTCTCGATTGTGAAGGACGCACTAAAGTTTTCCCACCCAAACTGGTTGATTAGCCACGTTTCAAGGAAGTCTTCCAGATGGTTTCCCTCCACGGCCTCTGCAAAGCCAATAAATCTTACATTTTGTCTTCTGGACCTGTTTTCAAGGTTGTAGTTCTACTACTTCTTGCGTAACTGTTGGTAGGCCATCCTCGATTTGCAATATGTGCTCCTCTTCTCTGCACCCGGTACTCTCTGTCGAAGTTTATTCAGATCTTGTCTGAGCAGTCGAACATCTATTTTAACCTCCTCGAGTAGTGTCGTGAGGGATTGTTTTGTGTCGGAGATTGCTTGGAGTAAATGGGTAAGTGTGGGTTCTGTATTTGCTGGTGGGTTTTCTGATGGTAGGGGGTCCGTCGTCTCACCTGGGGCCTGTATGATTGCGGGGGAGCCGTTGAGGAGGCCGCAGGCCCAGTGGAAGACGTCGTGTCTCTATCTCGATGCATATAACAGCGTAATCTTTCGTCCATCTGCAGTTTCTGCAGAATAGTTGGTGCGGAGCTCTCTCAAACACGTCCGTCTACAGCACCATCTTGGACACCAAACGGTAATAGTTTAAAGTCTGTAAGTCTAACCTGAAATCTTGCACAATGTTCTGTTTCCCCTGTTTCTGTCTCCTGGTTCTTCCAGTTAGCAACTGTCAGTTATGGATTTCACAGTTGACATCACAGCCAATGACTAAATGTTAATCCCCTGTCTGCCTCTTCTGAGCATGTCCAGTCTCAGTACAGGTTTCTAAATTGTTCTAAATCAGTTTCCATGAGGCCTCCAGAAGCATAGCAGGCATACAGTAATGAATTCATAGGACAAACTATAATATATCAACATATTTTAAAGAGGCCATTCTTTCTAAAAGATGTTTTTATGAGGGTGCAGTTGTACTTAAAAGACACAACACTTTTCTTTTCCATGTCCTTAAATATCTGCAATATTCTACCATCTGTTTTAGGTCAGCAATCCTAACTCAGATTTGTTTCTGATTAGTTGTATGGTTTCCTAAACTGAGCATGCTTGCCCATAAAACACACACTATTTGGGGTCCTGAAGAAAGTAAGTACTTTGGAAGCATTTATTTATGCACTGCGAATTTGCTGGATGGGCAGATTATGAACATTGAAATGAGAAAATACTCTTCTTCTTAAAAGCATATGATATTAGGGTATTTAAACTGGGAAAAATATGTTTTTTAAATTGCTTGTTACTGGGAACTATACCGTAATTGATACCATCTACCATTGTACAATTTTTTGTTGTTGATCTGCCCCTATTTCTTTAGATATCGAATCTGAATTACTGGTTTATTACTTTTTAGCTGTTTATCAAGTGCCTCAGTATGATAAACGTGTGTGAAAAGCATTCTGGGAAGCTCCCACTCCCAGTGCTGGCTCATAGTGATTACAGTACTTGCTTGCCCTTAAAGTTAGTCATGCTTGATAAAGATGGTGTCAGTTAAGAGTAGGAATGCTTAGGACAGCAAAACAAGTACTGGATTGCAGGCATGCAGCAACACACCCACCTCAGCGTATGTGCTTACATGTATTCATTTATAGTTTAAGATGAGGCAAAGTAATTTTTTTTCAGTTTTCTTTAAAGTAAAAGGAGAAAAAACATTTGCACCTTTATAATTATTCAATCAATATATACATCAGCACTACATAATGTCTGATTTTCCTTAGTCTATTACAGAAGTGCTGCGGGATGAAGACTGTCCTTCTATGATAATTCCAAGCAGGCCATGTAAGTCAAATTTTTTATATGTAAGTATGACAGACTGGAGTTTGTATATAAGGACAATAATTATCAAAATTGTGCATACCTGTGTGAAACTAGTGCAGCCGCAGCGATGTGCAGCAGTAATTTGAGTTCTTTTCACGGCAATACTGTACTTAGCGCAATGCTATATTTCAGAAATATGATTGGGTACTGTATAACCATGTGATCACAAAATTGACCAATCAGAATTGGATTAGGTCCTATATTTAAAGAGACGCAAACCTCCGCGGAGCTCAGAAGTCATTGCAGTAGGTGGCAGAAGACAGAAGAAAGAAGAGGCCAGCAACATCGGCCCCATTGAAGCCAGCGGGGTCACTGGTGGCTGCAGTGACCTCACCTGTCATTGGCGACTTCAGCGGAGTTGGTGTTGCTGGCTGTAAAGAAAGAAAGAAGACGTTGGATCAAGACGCTAGCGAGTGTGAGCATACGGGGCAGGAGGCTGGGAGGGTCTGCTGGGAAGGGGTTGTGTGGCGGGTGGTCTCCGCCGCGGAGGGCGAGGGCTCTGTGGGCTTACACCCCGCTGCGCCCCACTGGCGAATGCGACCATCCGCGGCAGGGTGGGCGTGCTCCTTGCGGCGAGTTGTGCGTACACCCGAGTTGGTGAATAGAAACAGCCGAGATTAACGCCAAAGCACAGTTACCACCATTTTATAAAAAGAAGCGAGCGGTAACTGTTGAGATGTTGATACGGTGTTCATTTTTTACCGTCGGGTTTTGCCTTTTTATAAATCGTGTTAATAGCGATTTTGGCGACTTGACGGGAAACCCGGCCATTAATGGCCATTTATAAATATGCCCCTATGCACCATTAAACTTTTTCCTGTTATTGAATGAAATCAAGAACCATGCACTTCTGATGAGTATTGATTATGCCCAAACACACAGACTAAATGACTTAAATGTTGTACAGACCAATAAATGTAGGTCTTTGGAATCTTTTTTGTACAGATAAGCTGATTGTCAGTGACCTAGTAGCCTGCTCTGATTGAATATAAAGGGAAGGGGGCAGGGGGAAGGGATCCAGAGAACTCCCAAAATGTTGCTCCAACCAGATAGCTCAATTAACTAAAGGGTATAATTGTAAAGTGGATATGTTGATTTTTGCCGCTATAATGTATGTATGGACACAGCGCTGTACAATATAGAATATAAAAGTCGTACAAGGGGGACAGTAAATAAATATATAAATAAGTATGAGCATCATGAAATATATAAATAAGTATGAACATCATGAAATATACAAGTGCTTGAAACATGTAACATGAGGAAAGAGGTCCCTGCCCTGTCCAGCTATAAAATTTCCACTAATTAGAAATTCAGCTTATTTGATAAATATTCGCCCCTTTAGGCAAATTCACTTTTCTTGGCGTTACACCTTACGAAAAACCATAGTATTTAAAAATCGGCAAAATTTTTCCCAGAAAATCTGTAGCAAATCCATTCCTGGGGATGTTTGCTTAACTGGAATTTATTAACATTTAATCTTTGTTTAAATGTTCCACATGGTATATTTCCCTATAGACATAATTTGTGTCAGATTTTTTTAAAAATATTTTTTTATATATTTAACAAAAAGGCCAAAATATGTGTTTGCACCATTTAGGCAAAATTCACCCTTTTTGACGATGTTTTCCCGCAGTGAAAATGAATGCTATGAAAATTCACCTCTATATACTGTAAATACAACAGCACTCCTATTAAACTGAATGACCATAATACTTACACATTATTAGTTTTTGCTACCTTTTCAGAATAGGTAATATCTTAATTGTTAGTCATTTTTATATCTACGTGGTGAAGCAATGTAAAGCTTTTTTTTTATTCAATAGTTCTTCAGAGGTGCTTCCCTGATTTTTCTACTAGAAATGGTGTGCTGACTGTTGCTAACAAGACAGTATTCAAAGATGGAACTGGCCATATGAGAAATGTAACAGACCTAAGAGCTGCTGCCAAGTAAGATGTTCGTAACTATTTTCTTTTATTGTGATTTAGGTGCATGCTGTGCTGTGCTGTTACAAGTCACTCAAAATCTAAAGTTGGTCTTACTTTGATTGGGGATCAAAAGTAAGGATAGGGACCAGTGGGAGAGCTGTTGTCCGCAGAAATTAGCAGATATTTTAACAGTTTACGTTGGTTGTAAATTAGAAAGAAAACAAAAGTACTCACTACTATCTCTCGGGGGAAAAGAATACCAAAATCGCTCAATGATTAGAAGTGTAACTGGTGGTAACAGAAGAGAAGAGGTGGCTAAAAGGGAAGGGTATTCGAGAAGAGAAAAGAAAGAGTGAAATGTTAAATGAAAATAGGTAATAAAAAGAGAAGGGCTAGGGAAAGAAAGATCTTGAAAAGGTAGGGAGGGAAGAAGAGATGGGTAAGGAGCAAGTTAACACAAGGAAGGAATGAAACTAAATGAAGATGGAAAAAAATAAATGAAATATGAGAGATAAGGAAATTCGAGAAGAGAAAAGAAAGAGTGAAATGTTAAATGAAAATAGGTAATAAAAAGAGAAGGGCTAGGGAAAGAAAGATCTTGAAAAGGTAGGGAGGGAAGAAGAGATGGGTAAGGAGCAAGTTAACACAAGGAAGGAATGAAACTAAATGAAGATGGAAAAAAATAAATGAAATATGAGAGATAAGGAAAAAAGAGCAGACGAATAGTGGAACTTAAAGAACAACTTTATCCTAACACCCCCTCTTCAACAGATTAGTACCCTAATCTTTAAGGTCCTTACCCCTCGTTTCTATCTACTGTATATGGTCCATAACGAGCTGTTGAAGTCTACTTTCCACTGTCTGGGACTTCTTCCTGACTGGTTAATGGGCACTCCTTTCAGAGTGCTTCTTCCCATAGTCAAATCTTAAAGGAATTAGTAGTTTAGGTTCTCACCCATGGTAATATCAGGTGTTTAGGGTGTTGTTAGCATAGGTGAACTTGTCCTATAAGCAAAGAGAAAAGGGGAGAAATTTGTATCAACCGCTAAGAGGTCTTGGTAAAAGGAAATCTTAAAAAGAAAAACTGAGACAGAAGAAATGTGGGGATACATTTATATAGATGCATAATTTAACCAAGAAATACATTTGCTAAATGCCTATAACTGTTAGACTGGCAGAATCTTTATTGCAACACATTTGTACCAAAGAATAAGATCATTCTGGTTGTAAAAGATAATGTAATCTTCTTAAAACTCATAATTTACCCTTAAATTGGTAGAAAATGCATTACTGTTTAAAGCTTGCATTTCATTTCTCATAATAACTGAGTTATTAACAAAGTGAATTCACAAAGTGAATAACTGAGTATATAACAAAGTGAATTTTGGGGGAAAATGCAAAAAAAATCGCTATGTCCTAAATGAGTGAAAATAAATTTTGCATTGTCTATACTAGTGATGTCGAATCTTTTAGAGGCCTAGTGCCCAAATTGCACCCCAAATGCCACTTATTAATGCGCGATATTGCGTACTATAGTAAACTAAACCAGGAAGCAGTCGGCAGTTATCAATGGAGCTGCAGTGGATCGTGCGCAAGGTAATTAAACTTACCTTCAGTCCTGGATCCTGGTGAAGTGATTGAAGAATGGAAGGTAAGGAATAGGTCCTTTACCTCCCGGTCTTCAATCACTGCTTTAAAGGAATAGTTCACTTTTTGTGTGGACTATTCCTTTAAAGGGTATGTCCGCTAATTTCTTTTTTTCAGTTTCTTTTTCTCTGTTTAACTGAAGTACATGAGGTAAATGAGTTATGTCTTACCTCCTGTTCTTCAGTAAAACTTGCAGGATAGGAGGAAGAACTTACTGCGTATCGCTCCAGCGCCACTGATAGTCTCTAAAGCCACTGACATACTCCAATGCATCCACAGTCCTTTGCATTGTGCGCACACAATGCAAGGGAGCGTGGATGCGTTGGAGTAATCCTCTTCCTGCCAGTTTTACTGAAGAGCGGGAGGTAAGACATCGCTCATTTACCTCCTGTTCTTCATGGAACGGGATACTTAGACAATCAGCGGACATACCCTTTAATACCACATTACCAGACAAAAATTTGAGATCCAAAACAGTGTCTCAAGAAGAGTTAAACTTTAAAGCACAAATATAAAATCAATTGACTTTGATTTTGGGTATGAAATCATCTCTCCCTTTAAAATATGCAGAGCAGATAGAGACACCAGTACAGTAAACTGTGGCAGCCACAGGACACAGAAGAACAGAGAGCTCATGTGCAGCAGTTTCTCGCTTACTGCACTCCCCATTCTTGTGTGCTTGAATGTGCTGAAGCAGAAAGAGAGACAGACTGATGTTCAACTGACCTCTCTCTGCTACGGACACTTTCTCAGCGGCAGGATTTTAAAAAGGTGAGCAGACGGGGCCATGTCTATCTGGTTTTCTGGTAAAAAAAACTCTGGTGAACTCTGCTTTGCATGAGTGCTCACCGAGAGGGCTCTGAGTGCCACTTCTGTTACATGTGCCATAGATTCGCCACCATTGGTCTACATCATTTAAAAAAGGTTTTAAAAATAACTGGCACAACAATGCAATAAAGTTGCTATTTAGCACAAAAATGAATGCCTTTTTAACTGGAACTGAAAAGCCCCATTAAGGATCACAACTTACCACACTCATTCCCCCAATGTATAAATGGGCACAGTGCTTAATACATGGCATAAAAACCCAGGTTTTTGAATTTCACATTCAACTCTTAACTTCTAGTTCTACCCTTTAACAACCTTATGTGCAGTTTATTTGCCATAATACATAGGATAAATGGTCTACAGAAATTGTAGAATAATCCTATTTAGTGCCCTGGGAACCTTCCTTTAATGTTTTCTGTCTCTTCGCTTAACTTAATTTGTTTTTTGATGTACACATTTATTTCTTAACCCCATATAACAGTAGGAAGAAAGGAAGTTGTAGTAAACTTTCTGTTGTAAAGTTGTGTAATAAACTGAGTTTCTTGGCTCAAAGCACATTCCATTTTGTTTTATTTTCATTACAATGTTTATTTTTTTATAGCTTTGTAACATCTATAGAACGTGGAAATAAAAGGTTGAAGACGTGTTTTTTTTCCTTCTTGTTCTTGTATGGCTTATGCGTGTTCAGCTGAAACAAAGCAATGCAAAAATCAGTTACATTAAAAACTACATTTATTTAATTTTAGGCGTGTAATATCATTTAATTAATTAAAACACATTTAAACACATTATATATTTGATGTAAAATAATATGTTATATAAATGTACCATGTACACAATATTTAAGATTTATATAATATGACTTTTTCAATCATATCAATATATTAACATATTGTAACAATAATAGTTTGCAAACATACTTAATTCTGCAGACTACAACACTTTTCTATTTCAATACATTTTTATTAGGAACCAACCAACCAGGCAGTAACAGAATCAATGGTGATACAGACTGCTGCACTTTCAGCTACCAAAGCCATAGCAGTATATTAATATGTTTTAGGGCAGTCTTTTAGCAAGCACACTGTACAGTTATTGCTGTGTTTTGCAGCTGAATATTTTGCGACTGCATGAAGCATGAGACTCCAGAATGATTAAACTATTCTTCCTAGGAATACCTTATAACAACTGTTGAATGATGTATTGCATCCCATCAAGGAAATACATCAGCAACTAATGATGTCATTTTTTTGCAATGTTGTGGCTTGTTTGCATGATTACTTTTTTCACCCCCCTCCCCCCACACACACATACACACACACCAGGGAAGCTCTGCTAGGCATTTCTTATCTCCTAAGCTTTTTATATTTACAGATTTTTTTAGCTAGCCATTCCACAAAAGAAAATGTCATTGATGAATGTGGTTTATTTCTAAGCTAAAGTACATGTATAAAGGAAATGTATCAAAGTTCTGATACTTGATTACTCACTACTGTTTCTCCATATTTACATACTTAATTATAAGGAAAAATATATATGTCTTTGTTTTAGGTTAGTGATTGTTAATTGATCCTGCACAGAAAGTTTTTAATTCTTAATACCCAACACAATATAATATTTCAATAAACATGTTTTATAGATCTGTGTACAGGTCATTTTTTTTTAATAAGGTAGATATACCACATATAAAAAAAGTCTTAAAAAGTGAAGAAATCAGGAGATACATGCATTATGCATAACAAGAAATGTAATATATACAAATATTTATAGTACCAAAATATTTTGAGGGATTGATATATTTTAATATTACAGATTTTAATTTATTTATTACTGTTTTTAAATCTAAAATTATGACCATACTAGAACAAAAAGTAGTTTTTATTGTTTTTCCCTTGCTTAATATAACTTCTGATTGCAATGTGCTGTTACTATGGGATACTGCACTAATGCAATTTTAACTCTGTGCCTTTGTTAACTCAATTTGAGAGACGACATGAATGTATAACAAATTATTTTTTCTGCTGTCAAGCTTCTGTGTTTGTCTAACTGTAATCTTTTCTGTTCCAATGCAAGTGGTATTAACAATCTTCTAGAGGCAAGATCTGTTGGAATGAAGATATTTGAGGACTATGCTAGTTCCTGGTATTGGATCTTGATGTAAGTATTTTTTTTCTGCTCTGCTAAAGCAGGATATGTTGGTCTTATCTTAATTATCCACATGTTGGCTAGTAAGAAGACTTACCACAAATTGTTCATGTTTAACAAACCTTTGGACTTTTAGGCAGAAAAATAACAATAACAAATAAACTTGGAATTTCTTGAATTCCAATTTATCTGATTTCAATTTTAAGGTGACTTATCATTTAATTTATTGTTTTATTTTTTTACCTCATCTGTAATATATATTTAAAAATATTTTTCTTTTACAGTGCTCTTTTTATTGCCATGGTTGTAAGCCTACTTTTCCTCATACTTCTGAGATTCACAGCTGGGGTACTTTTTTGGATCTTTATTTTCGGTGTTATTGGAGTTGTAGGATACGGTAAGTGTTTGTTTTATTCAGAGAACTGAACACTTTGCACCATCAGGGCTGGACATATCCAAGGAGCCAGTGCACCTAGAAATGGCCTCCTTGTGACTAGCTGTTGAAAGAGTTTTCTCTTGATATTTATGGAACTAGCTACCTTCATTGTTTTTACACTGGCTACTGCAGATTTCTATACTGGCTAGTACTGTCAAAAATAATATATCCACCCATGATATGTATCGAATATATAAATAAAGTATATCATTATATTTGAGGTGTGTCTTATGAAAATAATATCTTTAAGGGAGGTAGGAGACAAACCTCCTACCTTCTGCTCCTTGCCTCGTTCAGCAATCCCCATTATATTATGTCAGAAAAGGAGGCGGGGGGGGTTTCAAAGATGGAAGACAATCTGTCAGCTGCACCAGCATCAGTCATGTTTAAAGCTCATGAGTCTCCTATGAAGTTATATTTTGTTTCCTTTAACAATTCTAATAAATACCAATCATTGATACTGCTTCTCTTCATATTTCCCATGGTCCTCTGCAGCTGGTGATGTGGGCTGGCTGAAAATTGTTACCAGCAGCAGAGGAACGTAGGAAGAAGAGAAGGAGTATCACCATCATTTAGGTAAGAAATAGCATTTTAGTTATATAAAGTGGTTCTGCTCCTTATTACATTTAGAATCACTTATTTTGCAAACATTTCAAAACAAAACATGGACAAATCATTGCTGCCCTGAAAGTTGTTGTTAAAAAAAAAGTTAAGAGACATTTAAAGATCAAGTAAATAATAAACTGATTACAAAAAAGTTTCACACAAAAATATATACTGTATATTTATGTCTATTCCAGCCTTGTATGTCCAAAAGCCATAGGGCAAATATGTCAACCTGCAAATACTTTGTTAGGGAAGATTTTTGTTTGATTAAACCACCTTTATTGAAAATTGTCATATACTGTATACAAGTAATTTAACAAGAAATCAGAATCAGTTTTATGAAAAAAAGGGAAAAAATAAATCATACCATTACCCAGTTGCATTAGTGTGCACATGCTTTAATAATCAAGGATGCCACTGCATTTGAAATCTAGTCACATCTTTAGTTAGTTTCACACAAGCAGCATGTTTTCAGATAGGTAGCAATTTCTTAGCATTTAGATATCTGGATCCACTCAGAAAATGTTATAATAATGTACTTTTTCCCCCTCAAATATTTGTTAGTATTTACATGACATCAATTAAAGTGTCAGGACAGGGATACAATTAAGTATCCAAATCAGTAAGCATTGCACAGTGAAGACGGTCATCGACAATAGAAGAAAATATATCTCATCAGTTACTGTACCAGGATAATCTTGTTTTAAGTTAAGGAGAAAACTAGTCAAGAAGACATTAGGCATTCCACCCTTAAAATGATTTTGCTCCCCCATGTATGGTAGCCCCAACCGCATGTTTAGTATTTTCCAAAAGCTCCCCAAACTCTTACTACCTCCCCTCGTTCCTCCGCTGCACTGCCGGCCCTCTGCTTGCGAGAATGCAAGCAGAGGGCGGGACCGGCAGTCGCGTCTGTGATTGGCTGAGTGGCAGCCAATCACGGACGCGGCTGCCGGTCTTTCAGTGCAGCGGAGGAAAGAGGAGAGGTAAGTAAGAGTTTGGAGCTTTTTGAAAATACTAAACATGCGGTTGGGCTACCATACATGGGGGAGCAGCATATTAAAATGGTTTTACGCTAGGGGGAGGGATAGTGGAACGGGAGGGAGAGGGAGGGGGAAGGAGGGGGAGGGAGAGGGGAGAAGGGCTGCAGTACGCATGACAAATATCTACCGGAGGCAAGGTAGCAGGCAGAGCCCTGTTTTTGGGACTTTAGGGGGGGTCTACAGGAGAACCCTATGGAGCTGGGATGTAGGTAGATTACACTACACTACATGGTGGGGCCATTCTGGGGGGGATTATAGTTTTGGGGGTGGACATGCCCTTTAATAGGCCTACAGCAAAATTAAAGGAGCTGTATTACTACTGATGGCTCCTTACATGTGACAACAATCATTCTTGTTTTTCATTTATCTGGGTTGTTTGTTAGGGTAGTAACCCTAACAAACTTTAAAAAAAATGTGTATCCATTCTCCTGCAACAATGCATGAAATGTCTGATGAGGCCAAGGTTGAACTATATTGGCAAGTTACATTAGGTACAAAAATAAATCAGCACAGTAAATCAATTACCGCACAAATAACCCACAGAAAAGTATGGTAGAGGCAGCATCATACTTTCGAGCTGATTTACTTCAGCTGAAACTGAATAGAGCCTTCAAGATTTTGTTAGGGAGCTAAAGATTAAAATTAAAGATTATGATGTCTCTAGCTTCTCTAGATTTTAAGTTATAGGGTTGTAAAGTTACAGTTCCTGGTCTGTCCTGCCTGTCTAAGTGAATGTGCCAGTCACATGATGTTCTCTGTAAGAATCCCCACCCCTAAAAAAATTATCTTTTCTGAAGCAGCTCAGACCTGCAACCATTCTACCTATAGAACCTTGGGGGGGGGGGGGGGGGGGGGCTTCTTTTCAGGATTGTGGCTAGCTTTACAAATAAATTGAGGTTTGGACGGGTTTATGATGCAGCGATGATGCTCAGTCCCTTAATGCTCCAACCTTAAACTTGAAAGCGGAAAGCAAAATTTTAGTAATAAAAAGACCCTTTATACTGCTGTAACTTTGGATAGACTGAAGATAGAAGTATGATCCTAGAGTTATTTTAAAGGCCACTCGTAAAGAGACCACATTTTCTGCCTAACAGTTTATCCAAAGAAAGGCAAAAAAAAAAAAAGAATTCCTTCCTGACCCCAAGTGGCAATCTGAAATATCCATGGATCAACTCCAACTCTATGTATTAATACCAGTAACATGCAACCTTCTTTTTTTTTAGAAACTTATCCAGCTTTTTAATTTATTTTTGTAAACTATCCAATGAACCTGCCATCACCGTGTCCAATGGTAGACAGTTCCATAGTTTTACTGTTTTCACAGTGAAAAACTCCCTTCCATACTAGAAAACTTAACTTCTTTTTTTCCAGTGTTCTATTTGTGAACAATGCACCAGATTTATTTTATGGCACATTAATGTTATTGTCAATCTGCACTTTACATATTATATATCTGTATTTATGTTTCTAGGAATTTGGCACTGTTATTGGGAATATGACAGCTTGAAAGGCAAACCTGGTGCTGACTTAACCATATATGATATTGGGTTACAGACAGATTTTAGAGTTTATTTGCAATTGAGACAGACATGGCTGGCATTCAGTAAGTATTGTGACTTTACTAATAATTTGATTTTAAGTATGCTACTTTGTTTTATTGTATTTATTTATTTATTAAAATTATGTATTTTATATACTTTACCTGGGTACAAATTCAGTGCAATTCAGTCAAGATAAGACTGATAACACTTTGAATGCAGCTATTGTTAAGCAGTGTATTTCTCAGCTAGCATGAATTTCAGAAGGAAAAGTAATGTATTTTCATCCCAAACCTGTCTTTTGGGGCAAAACTACCAGTTTCATTTGAAAAATTTTGATTGCAAAACTACTGTTAAAATGCTGTTATGCAAACCATGAAATACAGAAACTTCTGTGCATTTCATAAACCTATTGACAGAACAAAACCTGATGAGCTTATGCATCTATTCCATCTCTAATGTCATGAAATCAGTTAATATAAGACAATAGCAATTATCCAGCAGAGATAGTAGCAATACTAACAGGGAGATTCAATAAAAGTTCTTATCGTTTAAAATGGTGCTAATTTTGCCTCAACCAATCAGATCTTATTTAACATTTGAAAGCTAAAATCTGATTGGTTGGGGAAAAATTAGCACCATTTTTAGAACTTTTATTGAATAACCCTGTATGTATTTAGGTGTACTGATTGTTTTTTCTGTGTCCAAAAACTTAAGTAAATGCACCAAACTGTCAGTGGGCAAGATGTTATATTTTTTACCTTTACTAATTTTGTTTCTGCCATTCATGCTGGCTGGAAAATTAACTGCAAGACATTTTTTACTTTTTAAGCATTTGAGCTGGGTCTGTTATGGCCGTATAATGAAAAACAAAGGAATATACAGAGAGGGTGACCTGTTTGTAAACAGTAAAAGCTTAGTTCATTGCCTGAAACAAGAGGGACAGGTCTGTGTGCTGTAACAGGATTGTCTGTCAACTTCTAGTGGGCAAGACAGGTCACGTCTTTACTGTGCAGGAGAAAAAAGAGTATATGCTGGAAACAGATATATTATATAAGTGGGAGCAAAGCTAATAAAGAGTTGAGATTCAGATTATTTTACTACTGAGACAATTCTGGTGACTTTAGCTGCCCTTAAATTTAGGCAAGTATTGCAGCTATCCTGGATGCAAAATTGTGTCTTTAATTTCACTTAATACTTTGAATATTGCTTTCATTCTCCTTTATCTATTATATGATGTTCATTTGTAATTTAAGGAATTTTAAAATTAAACTAGACCCAACTTGTATTTATAAATCAGTTAACGTATCAATATCTTAAAGCTTATTTTTTTCTACCTGGTATGTTAAGTATGAAGTCAGGCCTATGTGGTAACAGGATATTAAAAACAGGTAACAAGAAATTTGTTCATATTTAGTTTTCATGAGAAAGATAGATTGCTTTATGGGATTTTAACAAAGAACAATTATTTTGTTACAGTGATAATCCTCTGTATTGTTGAAGTTATCATCATACTGATGCTGATCTTCCTGCGAAATAGAATCCGTATTGCAATTGCTCTATTGCAAGAAGGCAGCAGGTAAAGTGTTTTAATCGAACAATTCTTAAAGGACAACAATAGTGTCCAATACCCCACACACACACACTAACCAGTTAATGTTGCAATCACCGGTTCCCCACCTCCCCCTCTCTGTCTGGGGCAATACCAATAGGTAGACACACTTCTTGGTCAGATTGCAGCACTGAGTTAAGAAGTAAAGAACAGCATGCTGGAGATCGTAACTAAGGTTAGTGCTGGAGTAATAAGCTAAGCCCAGGGGTGAGGACCTAGCAGTTTATTTCCTCACCCTGAGTACTTTAATGCTGTGAAATAGACAAGTTAATCTAAAACTGTAAAACTGATACTAATGTTATATAGGTAACACAGCAGAGCAAGTTCTGGTAAATTAGATAACATGCTCTAGTTGTTTCTGTGAATTTTCAGTTATTTTAAATAGTCTAACACTTCCTGGAACACCATAGTAATTACATGTCTATCAGTTAAAAAAAACTACAACCAGGTCAGCAAAATCCCAAAATGCATTATGTTACCCTGGGTTTGGCAAAAATAAAAATCTTTTTTACCTTGACACATTTTTGTCATTTTTCATCAACTTTTTATGAAAATGACTGTGAAGTGTAACAAATTCTCTTAAAGCTTTACTATAAACCTTTACCATTTACAATAGCCGTAAATAACAGATGCTATTTGTTTCCAGATAATAATTCTAACGCCTCTTGTTGCCCATGTTAACCGATTTTGCAAACGTGAATTTTCAGATATATCAGACAGAAACTTAACCTTTTTAGTCCTGCAGAATGCCATATATTAGCAAACTAGAAAACTACTTGGAAGATATTTGTCAATCTTTGACATTAGTAAGTAACAAAAGTCCACCGCGCACTAGCAAAAAAGTATCAAATTTTGAGGTAAACCTCTAAAACTATATTAACATATGGGAAGAAGATTTTGCGTAAACAAAAACACTTTCCCTACCCTCTAACATTCATTAGAGGTGCATTGCATAGAGCTGTGCTATGTTCAAGTTCACTGTCAATACTTCACCTTGTACACCTTTGTGCTTTGTTGTTTCTATGTTTCTACCCTCCATTATTTACATTTAAATTATTGAGAAATGTATTGCACAATGCTATACTAAGATCATGTTTTGTCAATTATACTCCCTCTGCAGCTCTGCACCATTTTTTAAAATAAAGTGTTATGATGTATATGGAGTAACAGACCAGAAGGTGGTGGGTTGGTGTAAATAACACAGGACCGGAGGGCAGGAAAAATAATGACAAGGAAAGAGGACAGGGAAAAGTGACACAGGAAGTTTAGGGCACAAAAAAAAGACATGGGAGCAGTAGGGCAGGAAAAAAGTGAAACAGGAGCTGTATGGATAGAGAAAATGACAGAGGAAGTATTTTCAGAAGCAGTTGTCAGAGCACAGAATAATATGTATGATGTCATAGTTATTGTAAGTTGAATAAGGACATATGTCCATCTAGTCTAACCTTTATACCCTACTTATGAACCCCACCTAACATTTGATCCAGAGGAAGGGGGAAAAATACTTTCTGACTCCAAATGACAATCGGAAAGGACTCTCAGGGACATTCACCCAGAGCTGCAGTTGGTATGGGCAAATCTCTCAGAAGAGATTCACCAGAGGCAATTAGCCTGTGCGCAGGGCAAAAACAGTTAACTATTTATATTGATATATATGGCAGGGAGAGCTAGAGAGCGTCACTGCAACATTAAATAATTTTAGGGATACTGTGAAAATTGGTGAAGCTCTATGCACTTCCCACCTCGTTCTTCAATTTGAATATATTTGATTTAAAGGAGAACTAAACTTCATTTTTTCAGATCCTTATGTGAAAGTTTTTCTCCCCAGAATACGTACACGTTGAAAGATTTTTCTCTAGATATTTGCATTTAGTAGATATAAGTAATAGATTCTGTAACAAAGGAGGCTTCCATGTTGTTGCCAGTACAACTCATAGCCCATGTTGGCTTCAAAGAGCCATGCCCCCTGACCCCAGGATTCACTGTACCTGTGATCACAGTTGAGTTGCTGGTGGCGCACCATGTAAATGCTGTTTGTTTAGGAACAAACAGACCAAGAAGTCACAAGTTCAAGTCCCCTAGTTTACTTATGAAACAATATAACATAGTCTACTGCCTGAGTTTAGTGCTTTTTTTGTTTGTTTGTTTCCATGTTTCTAGAAAAATATGAAGTTTCTACATGTGTGCAAACCTTATATATAGCAGCTCTGTTATTTATGTACCAACCAGCGTGAATTGCTGACAGTCTTCCAGTAGCAATACAAAATAGTGAACTGATTTTACTTGCATTTACTTCTATCAATTGAGAGTTCACCTGTGGCGTGTTCTGCTAAAGTGCTGGGTTAGGAAAAAAATCAGACTAGTGGGACACAGGTTTGATTCCCCATGGTCCCTTTTTTTGTTTTTATTATGTGTCTAGCAAAAGATAAAGACTCTACATGTACTGGCTCATTATTTATTAGCCCATGTGGCATAGAGGTAGAAAATTTTCTTTTTAGAAAGACACAGTATAGAAGGTTGCTGGTTCGATTCCCCATACTTACTTTTATTTTTTGCTGAAATGTTAAATGTTCTGTTTCTTTCATCCGTGCTAGCAAAGACATACACTGCAGAGATTAGTTTTCTTTTTTGTATGAAAAGCATAGGAATTTATCATTGTTAGGGACAGGAGCATTTCTAATGTGTTTACACTGATATCTGTGAGGGAACTATGTGAGCTCAGAGGGAACTCTGAGCTGTAACATGATTGGCTGTCAGCTTCCAGGAAGCAAGACTGCAGTTTCCTGTGAAGTGTCCGGCGCACACTTAGCAGGGTGTTCCCAGATAAGGTGAATTATGGGAGCTGACCCTTAGTACACACAGGTTATTTTCATAAATCACCCAGCATGCACAGCAAACGGAGACATGAGACACAGCTTGTTGTGTGTTTGTGAATGTGCTCTGTCTATTAAGACAATGTTGTCTTGGGACTTTAGTTCTCCTTTAATATATAAATAAAGAACAGAGATTTCTGGAAAACTTCCATGGTAGCCCTTTAGGAAATGCTACACTTTCTAAGCCTCTGGTTTTGCAAATGTGAAGCACCTATGAACAGATGTCACCAAGAAAGTAAATAACACAGGGAGCGTATAATGCATTAGAGCTCTTCTTGTCTCATTTGTAAAAAAGGAGCAGAGACTTTGGGGTAATTTCCATGTTACCATGATGCTACACCTTCTATGAGGCTTTAACAGCATCCCATGAGCTAAATTCAGATGGCTCAAAAAAGCTGAAACAAGTCTATAGATGGCTCTTTGGTTTTCATTCTCTCATTACATACAGTATTATATAGCACATAATTTATGTCTACAAAATATAATAGGGGCTGATGCAAATAAAGAAGCATGGTTTGCATGTGCAAATAATCTGCAAATCAGATTGCTGCAAATTAATTGCATAATTATTGCACATCTGTCACATCTTATTTGTCTATAATGTCTATATAACCTACCCCTGTAGTGGATTTCTATGGGAGGAACTGTAAGATTATAGCCTTATAATCTTACAGTTCCAGGAGGTGAAGGAAACAAGAAGCCACAAAGAGGTAGGTTATAATAAATAATGCACCCCGAACTGTAAATTAAAGGGATATTAGAAGTCACCTTGGAGTTCCGTGCCCTGTATAAAAGGTACTCTGCCTGCGGCCTTGTACTTTTATATGGTCACGGAACTCCTCCCTGACTTCTAATATCCTTATAACAGTTGGGGGTACATTATCCACTATATTAATGTATTTACTGGTTTTTTTTTTTACAGGGCCATCGGATATATTATGTCAACACTATTTTATCCAATTATTACGTTCATTCTAATAGCCATTTGTATCTCCTACTGGGCCGTTACTGCAGTGTATCCTTCTTGCTTTAAAACTTTTAAACCACTGAGGTAATTTAATGGAGAAGTAAGCCAAAATATTTGTGTCCTTAAAATAATTTATAATTTAAACTAATAGCTGTATTTCTCACTAATGAAACTAGGAGCATTGGGAAGAAATCATTCTTTTAATTGTTTAATTTCCCTTGCAGTATGCCGATTTATGTGTGGTTGTATTAAAGAGATTAGGTGCACAGGCTAACATTTTGGTCAGATAGGCTTTGTGATTGATGGTGTTTTCTGTAACAAAAAATAGTTTTCAACAAATTTTTCAAGAAAATTAGTGCTGATTATTGGAAAATTGTGATTGTTTAAACACTGGTGATTATAAAGTCTCATAGGCCACACTATTGGTTGTGCTGCATTGTGATAAGCAGTGCCACTTTTTCCTGACTGATACTACTGATCTGTATATTAACAGATTAACATAAAAAACAGTTTATGTTAAATATTGCATTGATTTCTATGTAGCTATGCAACATTTGTAATTTACAGGTGTCATGCTCTAAAATTATATTTCTTGTGTGATAATTAAAAAAAACAAAACCTATCAGTTACATTTTGTAGTAATATCCAGATCATCACTTTAACTGGGAACACACATTTACTCACATAATACACATGCTTCTTAAAAAAAATGCATTGCTGTATTGTCCTGCAGGGGTGCCTAACCTACTTGCCATTGGGGGCTGCACTATCCGCACTTACATTACTACAAGCTCATTATTTTTGTCAACACTAATGACTTTATAGAAAACAGGATAGGGTTTTGGAAAATCTCTGCAACTTTATATGATGTGTATTTCTACTCAAATATTTTAAGATTTAAGAACACATGCAACCCAAAATGCAAAGAGTATATCCAACTGCAAAAGTTGTATAACATATTTTAAATAAATGAAATAGGAAGAGAAAGTAGTGTGTGATTACAACATGCAACAGTGTTACAAAAGCCCTTTTAGAGCATAAAAATCACAGTCATAATGGAAGGAAAGTAAACCAGGTTGACAAAACCCCCGAGCCCTGCACTGAAGAGCTTATCAGACCAATATAGTTCAGTAATACACACAAGCGTGAGAAGCTTCCCAAAGCAAAATAGTTGCATAGGTATGAAGTGAACTCACCGTTCAACATGGTTGGCCCAGGAGCAGCGTGCCCCAGGCCCCTCGCTAGCCACAGAAAGTCCCTTTTGGATGTGCATCCTGTTTTCTTGATTGTTGTATGTAACATATTTTAAATACATTATCCTTTTAAACAGGGAGACATTAGCAAAAGGGGTTGTATTTTGAAATCATAACTGGTTATAAGATACATTTACATGCAAAATTATCTGGTTAAAATGGGTGGTCAGTATAATTCATTCATGTTGTACTTAATGCAGGTACTTAAAACTGCATTTTTCCATTTTATCTGTGTTGTATAGAGTCAAATGAACTGATGCAACACATGTATTTAATGATTGGTCAGTTATAAAGTGATTCTGTTGCATTATTAAGAACATTATTTGCTTTACATAGTCTTGTCATTGCCTTGCATCAAACCCAGAAAGAGAGCAAATCAGCCTTGGATGTCTTGATGTCATTAGACAGATTTCTATTTTTTTCAGGCTCTTCTAAAAAATACCTGGACAAAAATTTGATCTTTAGAATTTTGCATCAAGTTTGTAACGCAAATGAATGATTGTAAAGGAATATTGATAAAATAATAATATATCACCTCAGAATTTTTTTTCCCTTAATTCAAATGCCAAAAGGTTTCTGGCTACCTCAGGGGAATCTGTGTATAAAGTGATGGCCAATAAAACAACCTGTAAATATGCAGATATCACTTGTATGCCTGAAGTAAGTGCCACATTTTTACATTTACAATTTGTTATAAATAAATCCAGTGTATACTAAGGGAAAAGCTATGTGAAAGAAGTAGTGTCCTGTATACAAAACCAGACATCAAAATATTAAAAATTACAATTTGTGACCAAGTGAAATAGGGAAAATTGGGTTAGCTAGGGCCGCCAACCGGTATGTACAGATGGTACTCCTGTACCGGGCCCAAGCAATCTAGGGGCCTGAAGGTTTTGGTGGCCTTTCAGGCCTTTCCACTGCCTGTCCCGATTACCAGCTTAAATTTATGGCCTAAGTCCCACTGTTCACTTTTTTATCCACTTTTCTCTCCGCTTGCGTTTCCCTATCTGCAATGACACTTCAGTTTTAAATTAAAACGCACAAATCAATTCCCACTATGCGTTCTGAACCTTTTATCAATCAGATGCATGCACGATTTTTAGTCTACTTGTGTCCATTTCTGTCTGCTTTGTGCAAGGTAGGGGAACATTGTGGTGAAGGGCCCAGTAACTTATCTTGTATGGGGCCCAGAAAATTCTTATGGCGGCCTTGGGGTCAGTGATAACATTTTAGGAATAAAAGAAGCTTTTTTTGATTCTTATTTTATAATGATAATAATCATTATGTTAGGTGACGATCAGTAGTTTATAAAGTAAATTTTTCATGTAACGTACAATGCAGGGAACATTTCACATTGATTGCACAGGCAGAAATGTACATAAAAAAGAGAGATTCTCAATGAATTGCTGCACACTAAAGATGGATCACATTGATATCTGTCAGCACATATGCTGTGGGAACAGCACACACGGACCAGACTGATCCCCATGTTAAATAGAGACATACACTGTCGAATAAGGCTGTGTACGCACATAGCACTTGTGTTACTGGTGCTTTGTTTAGATAATTTTTTTTTTTAAATGTTCAGTTTAAAGACTTAAGAAAAAACAAAAACCTCTATCCCAACATTCATGGTCTCAATTGGGTACGGGAGAACATTGGACGCTATTTATAAATGATTGGTAATTACTGACCTTAATCCTTATATTATATATAATATAAATATCATCCATAGGCCCATATGTGAGTTAAATTCATCATGTAAATTATCTAAAAAGTTGTTTAGATTGTATATGTGATCTAAATCTTTTCTTTTATTATTTTTCAGACTTTCAGTGCCACGAATGTCACCAAACTGTGCCCAGGGGCCCAGTGTACCTTTGCATTTTATGGTGGGGAAAACTTCTACCATCAGTACATAATGATATTTCAACTTTGTAATGTTTTTGTCTTTTTGTGGCTTGTAAACTTTTCCATTGCATTGGGTCAATGTACCCTTGCTGGTGCCTTTGCTTCTTATTATTGGGCTTTCAAAAAGCCAGCAGATATACCGGCATGTCCGTTGTTTTCATCATTTGGACGAGCAATAAGGTGGGTAAAGTAGTGTTTCCAGTTTTTTATATATAAAGTATATATGGAAATGTTTGTGTAACTTTTTCAATTGTAGATACTGCCATTGGGGTAAAACATATTTCTATAATAGCGCTTTTAAAAAGAAATAAACTGAAAATATGAACTCTTGGGGACAATGAAGTAGCAATCACCACTCTGGATTGCTGTCTTCAGCTATTTAAATGTTAAGCTATGCAGAGCTTAGATCTACATGCGATCTACAGTTAGGCAAAGACCCCAAGTCATGTGCTCAATTGTTTGCACAAGGGACCTTGCACATGAAACAATCATTTATAATAAGAAATATTTAGCTTTAGCTGTTTTTAAGGAAACATTTAAACATTGTGCTTTATTACCACTTCTAAGCAGTGCAGGTACATGCCTACAGCCACAGCAGCAGTCATGATAATTTATATGTTAACAACTTGCTTGCAACAGCTGCAATTGTATCACAAAAGGCACCCATGCCACCGCTGCAAGTGTTTCAATATCGTCTTTGCCGCAATTTCCATGTGACTTTGTAATAAACGCTGATAGATAGCATTAAATAGCCACTTAAGGGTTAATCCCCTTCGGGTGTTTCTTCATGTTTGCCTTCCATTTTGAATGTTTGGCTCATTGTTTTCATAATAGTGTTTTTGAAAAAATTTGAAAGTAGATATAGGGGCATATTTATTAAGCGGCGAAATCAGGCAGTGGAAAGTCAACATCGGCGCAATAGTTTTTCTGCCAAAAAACCCCGTAGGTAACGGCTTTTTCGCGATAAGTTTGCTGTTTTAATTTGCCAACTTTGGAGTGGTGGAAACAGCTGAGCTTACCACTGTGCTCGCTGTGGGGGATCCCTTTGGGTCTTCAGGGGTCCCACAGCTTGAAACCGGGACCCCACTCCTTGGTACTTATAAGTTCCTTTGTGGCACTTAAGAGGTGCAATTGCGGTACTGACAAGTGTTTGTGTTGGGGGTCCTGCAGCTCGAAACCAGGACCCCCATTGGCTTGAAACACGGAACATCCCTGTTGCCTTCTTGTGTTCTTTCTTCTGTCATCACTGCAATAACATCTGAGTTTAGTGCGGGTTTGCACCTCTTTATATAGGTTAGCTGAAAGACCAAATTCATTTGTGATAGGTTAAGATGTCAATCCTTTACACATTAACCAATCATATTTGAATAAAATATTAAATGGTTAATGTGTTAGCAGACCTTCTAGACCCCTTCCCCTGTGCGTTGCCATTTTTCCTTTCTGCCGTGAAACTGAACTCGATACTTTTTGCTGTGAAAACTATTGAGCAGGGGCACTTACACATGTATATATAATAACCCACTAGGCTAAAAAAAATAGTCACTAATTTAATAAATTCTGCTAGAATTAGGTCATCGGAAGGAATATACCCTCAAGTTACAGACATAACAATACAAGAATTTGTATGACTTTTCTTTCTAGGAATTATACAAAGAGTAGTTGTACATAGTTTGAATTAATGCATTCAGAAAATGTTTTGTAGGGATTCATTAAAGCAAAGAACTAATTTTCAGTATTTTTATGCTGGCCACATATTAGGCATCTCCATGACATTCTGGCAACCACCAGCACTGATCTTTTTCCAAATGTCATTATCATTATTGATTGTTTATTTAAAAAGGTTAACTACTTTATCTGTCCCCTTATCATATCAGATACCATACAGGATCATTGGCACTTGGATCACTCATTCTTGCAATTGTCCAATTCATCAGAATTATTTTGGAGTATTTGGACCACAAACTCAAAGGTAATTTTTTTTTTAAAGCTATCTATCCTGATAAGGCTTCCAAAATATCTGTGTGTGTGGAAGGTACGAACCGCACTCTTTCCTGAAACAGCAGGTTACACGGCGATTCCCTTTAAAAAACGACTTTATTAAACACACATTAAAACAATCCCCACGCCTGACACATTTCGAGCGTGTTCCACGCTCCTAATAATAGGCATATCTTTCACAAGTAACATGCTCCTGTCGGACAGAGGGAAGCTGAAACGACAGGTCTAGTTTATATACACCCAGACCTCCCCATAAGATAATTGAGTGCACATAAAGGGGGATAATAGTAACTGTTTATTGTTACACACACAGGCTTACAGCAGGGGTTGCCGGTGGAGTTACTTATATGTACTGATATCTATCCTGATAAGCTATCAACTTTATTAAATAGAGTTATAAAGCTACACTTATATTACAATATTGTATTATTTAATTAGGATTGTGTATAAATCACCCCCCAAAACAACAATAGCTATAATACCCTGTTGGGGGTGATAAGCCTTTATACTATTTATTCATGTGAGAGCTAAATTTGCCATTTAAACACACATTTCAATATTTCTGCCTAATCTGCCATCCCAACAGCAATTTTGGTCAGACAGGCCAAAGAATAGGAAGTAATTTTCATCCGTGACAGTGGCACGTTTTGTTTATTCGTGTGGTCTTCAATGGGCCAATTGCGCCAAAATTTTAGACCGCTGCTGACCGGCAATATATTGAAAAAGCAGCGATTGGTCTGTCAGGTCAAGATATCAGCCAATCATGTGTACCCAGCCTAGAAGTTAAGAAACTGCGGATTTAAGTATTCCACTTGTCTTTTGAGGTGGTTCGAACCATGAAATCACAGTCTCTCTCACTTCCTGCCAAGCCAAACTGTACCATTTACAGATGGCAATATTAAAGTGCTTTATTGGAGAAAAAGTTTTCTAAATAACAATATCTGTATAGGTAAAGGACCTCCACATTAACATTTTACTTATATTTTGATTTACCAAAGGAAAAGCCATAAGTCAAAGCTGCGAAGATTAAGTCATGGCCAAACTCTGCCAGCTTTTCCTGAAGCTGTCTACCCTGCTGCTGTGCAAACTCGAAACCAGCTTGCAACAGCAGCAGAGGGGTGTGTTATTGCCAGCGGAGGATTAGGTGTGTATGTAGCCTAAAGGTGGTGTGATAGATCTGGTCTTGTTATAGAGGGAAGATATATAAGACCCAATTTACTGTGCAACATCAACGTGGAATAATAGGCCCAGAGAAAATATAAACGCAGGTTGAATTTGCACAGACAGTTTAGGGTCTCTGGGTCTGGAACAAATAGAAAGCGGTTAGGCTGTTTGTTCCATTCCACTGGTAATCACGCATAGCTCTTTGACTGAGCTCTGGGAGGCTGGGTAGATGTTACACCTGTGGTAAGTAAGTTAACTGTGTTTGGAACTGAATTAATTTGTTTGCTACTTTGTCTATTATGTGTTGGCGTGGAATAGCTACCCAATGATAGATAATTTGAAATGTATAGATAGCGCTATGGTGGAAGAGTTTTGTTTATTTGGTTTTATTATGTTAACACTGGTGAAGACAGTCAAATTGCTTTTAGCCAGATCTTTGCTGCTTCATTCCCTAAACAAACACAGACACCTAAGGTTTGTACACACGTGCGATCACGGTGTGTATACCCGCGATGCACGATGGGTATGAACGTCTGTTTCAGACGATAATCGTGCCGTGTTTGGGCACTTTATTGGCCAAAACAGACACTCATTCGAAGATTCGCCGGGCTGGTTGGGCAATAAACCCCGACAGAAACGAACGATCATGCTCATGGGTCGCGGGTCGCTCCCACAATCGCACGGGTGTACGAACCTTCAGGCTGCAGGTCCTTGATTAGATTAAAGAGGGCTCAATTGTGTTTAAAGGTTTCACCAATTCCTTCAAACTTAAAGTAATCCCCCCAAAAACAAAAAACATGCTTACAGTGATTTATTGAAGCAGCTTTTAAGGGCCAATCTGTCACAGTGGGTACACACAGTAATGAGAGAGAGACAATACCATTGGATCATGGCCATCTCCCTGTAATTAAAGTATTGGGATTTGGCAACAGCTGGGGGAAATCTGCAGTCCCGAATGTTCTCCCTATGCAGGGAGAATCTTATAGATTCTGTCTGTCATTTTGTAAAGATCGTGCATGTGTGTACCCAGCTTTAAAGATGTCTTTGGTAAAGGTAAGTATGGTGAAATTGCTAATGTGCTAATATCCTTTACTTATACAGATATTACTTAGAGCATGGACATGTCCTTTAAATTCTCCCTTTTTGCACCTGCTACCATACATTTTTCTTGTCTAGAGAAAGTTTCTGGATTATATTTTTGTGCTGGCAAATGTGTGACATCACTTAATAATGTCACATTTATAAGTTTCAATGTATGTTCCTGTCTGCATATTGTGCTAATGGTTGATGTTCAGTTGGAGGAGGGTAGAGGGCTTAAAGGTTTATCAAGAACTCTTAATTTTTTTTTTACCTTCTCTGCTTTCCTGATGAATTAATGGGGGACTGGGAGTTAATTGGCATTTTGGCGTCTGGGCCTACTAGGACACTGGACAGCCATGAGAATTATTAGACAGATCGTCAAATCTACCAGTTAGCTTCTATAAATTTAATGTTGTCTTGCATTATTCCAGTGGAGCAAGCAACACATCTCTGTTGGAATTTTTCTAAAACCATATTATAATTAACTAAAATTTCTCTCTTCACAAGACACACATACGGCAATGCTCATCAATACAAACACAATGTCCTTGTTAAGGACTCTTCAGGATAAGGCCTCTATGAGACCCCCTCTGGACGCGGAGTCTAAGTACCTGCTGGTCTTCACCAGAGCCTCTAATGGTGAGGATGTTTTGCGGCGAGCAGGCACCAGGTCGCGGCTCCAAAGGGGAGAACCACAAAGACCAATCCCACAATGTGGAGAGGCAACAGAAGTGTAGATCGGAGGTAGGAGCTGTGGTAGATATGCAGACCGAAGGTAACTGGAGGTAGGAGCTCTGGTAGATATGCAGACCGGAGGTAGGGGCTGTGGTAGATATGCAGACCAGAGGTAACTGGAGGTAGGAGCTGTGGTAGATATGCAGACCGGAGGTAGGAGCTGTGGTAGATATGCAGACTGGAGGTAGGAGCTGTGTTAGATATGCAGACCGGAGGTAGGAGCTGTAGTAGATATGCAAGAGTAAGAAGAGAGAGCTAAGTTTCAGAGCCAAACAATTCTGAACTGGCAGCAAGAGGCACGCTGCCAGGAGGAGCCTAAATAGGCCCCGATGACCTCATCATTGATGAGGTCATCTTCTGCCGTGTGCGCGCCGGCAGAAGCCTGCATCTGGCAGGAGCGGAGACCGTGCCACCCACGTCCTTGCATCACTGAAGACGTGCGGGCGCGTGAACGCGCGTCCCGCCTCCGAAGCGCGCCGGCGCAGGAAACGGTAAGTACCTGACATTCCTACAAAGCACAAACGGGGTGATAAACTGATTGCCACAACTGCAGAAAATCAGCCCTAAAGCATTTGTGGCACTACAGGGTTTGGGGAAGGTTAAAGATGGGTTTTGTGGTGGTTGAGTTAGTATTGGGAATGATAATGCAAATGATGTAGCAAGAATTAAGAAAAAGATTGCAGTATTTTAGCCTGCCTCTTAAATACCAGCAATGTCCTGGTCTGAAACATACACACAGGATAAAACAGAATGAAAACAATACTGACTATTGACTCTAGTGAATGTGAATAGTGGGGAAGGTAAGAAACAACTTTCAAACCTTACTTTGCAAACATCAATGTATGCATAGCTATTAGAGATTTGCCTTCATGGTGAAAGGGTTATGAAAGTTTTAGTCTTGAAATAACGAGATGTCTGCCTTAAATTTATAATCCATTATTATTCATGCATTTTTTTTATCTATCAACAGTGTCACAGAACTCCTTTGCTAGATTCCTACTTTGCTGCTTAAAATGCTGTTTTTGGTGTTTGGAAAAATTTATTAAGTTCATGAACAGAAATGCATATATCATGGTGTGTATCAATTTAAAAAAAAAAAAACAACTCTGTATCTTTAAATGATTTTCAGTATACTCTATTATACTTATAATTGGTTACACATGTCTTACAGATTGCTATTTATGGCAAAAACTTCTGTACTTCAGCAAGAGATGCATTTTTTTTGCTTATGAGAAATGTTGTGAAGGTAGGTTATTCAAAAAACATATTTAAAAATTCAAGACTAATAAACACCCATCAATGTAAAGAATATTTAAAAGTAGTTTTAATTTGTTTTAAACATAAAGCATTAGTAAAGGTCTGTTTTCATTGACAAGACACAATATCAACCCTTTTGCTCCAAACATATTTTCCAGCATTATTTGTGTTGACTGCCAGGAAATGTTTATTTTTTTATGTTAAAATAATTGCAGATCAGCTAGTTGCTGTTTACTGTGCCTCTAAAAAAACCTATTAAATGGTTTAAAGGGCTTCAGGGGAATCCCCATCACTCTTAAGCTTTGTCTCTATAATGTGTGAATGTGGTAGGGGACTGACTGAACTATATACGGCACAGATACAGAAGTTCGCTTTCACATTTGGGCTGTTAATGATTAATTTGTCAGGATCCCCAACCCAAATTCTTTTGAAAGCATTTGAGGATTCAGAGAAATAGGAGGGCACTTGAAACTGAATCATACAATCCTGCAGCCCTGAAATGGATAAAAGGGAGGTACATAAGATCTATTGCAACCTGTGGAATATTTGTATTTTATACTATCCAAAACAAATGCACTAGGTAATGGTAGAAGCACTGCTGTAAATAGAAGGGAAACAGAGTGTTTCTAGACTGAAACATACAGTAGTATGTATGTATATGTTTATTTATATAATGCCACTTGGGGATGCAGCGCTGTACAACAATATAATAAAAAAAGTCTTACAAGGGGGGCAACAAATTCAAATAAATTTTAATGTACATTAATACACATGCTTGAGGAAAGAGGTCTGTGCCCCACAGAGCTTACAATGTAATACGGTGGGTAACATACAGATACATAGATAAAGGTAGAAGTGCCATAGTGAGAACTTGTGCAGTGTCAATTTAACAATCTTGTGCTGGTGCTCTGAGGGGTATGATGTGAGATTTAGATTTAAACCTACTGATTAAAGTTTCTTGATTTAAAGAGAGGGGAATAGAATTTCATGGGATCATGTATTTGAACCTATTAGTTTTCCTTGGAGGGAAAGAACATATGGTACAAAAATTCTGTTCTACAATATGTGGGTTCATTCCTTGATGTAAATGCTGGACCATATCTGTTAGATTTAATAAAATAAGGTATCCATGTTTGTAAGCATTCGAAATGCTTCTTTTTAGAGTAACATTTTATACTCCAGTAGTTGCTAAAACTGATTTTTTTGGGGGGTCATAACATCTGAGAAAAGGTTTAGTATGAGCAGCATGGCCTTCTATTTTAGTGTCCATGTAGCATAATATAGAAATTATGGGGCAAAGGTTTATATATATATATATATATATATATATATATACGAGAATTAGACAAATCTGGTAGCACTCCTGGGTCTTAAGTCAAACAGTTTAAATTTATTTAGTGTAACACGCCAACATCAACGCGTTTCGGCCGCCATCTTGGCCGTCATCATGAGACGGCCAAGATGGCGGCCGAAACGCGTTGATGTTGGCGTGTTACACTAAATAAATTTAAACTGTTTGACTTAAGACCAGGAGTGCTACCGATTTGTCTAATTCTCGTGTATAACTACGGAAGGCACCCGGGCATCCCACAGCAAGAGGCGAGGAGTGCTACTTCCCTGCATTACATTATATATATATTATATAATATATTATATATATATATATTTATAACAAATGTAAATTTGAATTTCTGTTCAGATATATGAAGTTTGTATTTCACCCTCCTCCCCCCCCCCCTTTTTTCCCCACCTCAAATAAAAAACCCAGGGTGAGGACGCAAACTGGAATTTGATCAATGAGAAGGCATTCTCTGCAGAAGTGTGTATTCCCATTGGTCAGTCCTGGACTATGAAAGGGCAGTAGGGAAATGGCTTTGGAAGGCTGGTCCTATGGAATTAGTTAAGACACAGGGATGAGGACCTCACCATTTTGGTCCTAACCCTGTGTACTTTTGTGTGTGTGTCATTAATACGGGTTATTTTGACCACGTGTCTATTTTACAGAGTTGCTGTTTTGGACAAAGTTACAGATTTTTTATTATTCCTTGGGAAAATGTTTGTAGCTGGCTCTGTTGGTAAGTAACATGATATTATTAAATGGAAAGCAATATTGGATGGATTTTAATGTGATTTTTCAATCTGATTTATCACCTAAGTAACAGTTGTGAAAGGTTTCGAAAAGTTTATTCCAGACAGTATTCACAGCTAAGATCCGATATACAGTTAGATTTAAAGTCGATTAGACCTTTGTCAGAACGAATTTCTAATCATCTTTAACATCTAAATAGTGTATGGACAAATTAACAGGGTTGTTCATTAAAAGTTCTTATCGTTTAAAATGGTGCTAATTTTGCCCCAACCAATCAGATGTTAGCTTTCAAATGTTAAATAAGATCTGATTGTTTGGGGCAAAAGTAGCACCATTTTAAACGATAAGAACTTTTATTGAATTTCCCTGTAAGTCTTTTTTTTTTAGCTCACTAGACAAAAGACAAGAATTAACAGACTGAGAATGACCATCACCTGATTGTATTTTATTTCAAATATATAATACTTTCCATAGTATTCATTTCTAACCGTAGCATGAATCGCTCAGCAAGGTTATTTTAAGTTCAATCTTCAGCATTTACAGAGACTCAGATTAACTATTAGTAATACTGTATATTGTTTAATAGGAAAAAAAAAATTATGTTACAGAAAAATGTATAAAATTGGACCTATAGATGCATATTTATAAAAAATGTAATACTGTGTCTGTACCACTGTAAAGCCAAATGGTGTTGGTATTTTATAATGCTATCCTTATTTTGGATAAAATGTTTTTTGTGCATAATATCGCTACTGGGTGGTAAAGACCGCTACTCTGCAGTCTTTAACGGCTGACGCAGAGCCAATACCATGGGTTAATAAAAGACAAAATATTGAAATAGCATCCTTTCGCTGTACAGTGCCTGCATGGAAAGTCTGGAGAAAAGAAAAAGTGAAACGTGAAAGAACATTTTAGCTATAATAAAGGGCTTCTCCCCTGCACATTCTTTTTATTGTTATGTCAGCATATCGCAGATCTAGGTCAATAATTTATTACAAATGTAAACCAGGAAATATTTTTTTGCTGCCAGAATAAGACAGAGAAAAATGTCTCCTATTTATAAGGTAAAACTGAAATATTTATAGTAGTGGTGTTAATTGTAATTGAACTGTAGATTCTCAAACATCTGGAGGCACATGGTTTTAGAATCCTTGCACTAGGCTATGAGATATTTTCCACTTGTTTTCCTGCTACTTTGTTTTTCTGTGTATGAATGCATTTTCTAGACTTCCTGCACAGAGGGAAAATGGTTAAAAGTACCATACACAGCAGTCTATTCAGATTTGGCAGGTTTCTGTTTCTCCCCAAATACCTCTGTATTGTAATATAGAAAAATGACATTTATTTGTAAAATATTTGCTTTGCAGTTAGTATTTACAACTAAGAAAATCATATAGAAAACCCTAAAAATATCTACACACTCATTATTGTGAAAATATAAATGCTTTATTAATTATTTGCAGGTCATGTGGTAAGATCAATAACACATGGTTAATTAAAAACAATTAAAAACACATACAGGGTTATTCAATAAAAGTTCTTATCGTTTAAAATGGTGCTAATTTTGCCCCAACCAATCAGACGTAAGCTTACAAATGTTAAATAAGATCTGATTGGTTGGGGCAAAATTATCACCATTTTAAATGATAAGAACTTTTATTGAATCTCCCCCATAGTCTGTCTATTCCTCAATACTGTAGTGTAAAATATCTAGTGTGAACATAAGTAAAGGTTGTAAAGTAATAGAGCGGTACCTCTAAACAGACCTAAACATATTTGAAGAAATGCTGTCAGAGTACATTGTCTCAGTCTACCGGTCAGCAGACAGAGCAAGGGTAATAAAGAAGGTTAATACAGCAAACCAGTCCAGGAGTGGAGGGTAACGTCCATCGCTCCAGTCTACTACAGATCGAGGCCTGACACAACGGCGTACACGCTCGTCTGTAACGGCTTCTTAGTGCTTCTTAACACTCCCATGCGCCATGATCTATTTAAAGGGCAACTGTGGTCTCAAAACAAGTTAGGGTTAAATGAAAGCTTGCAGTATTTCCTTTACAATGAGCCAACAATCACATCTCAGGCTGGAGCCTGTGAGAAATTACATTGGGGTGAATGTTCAAACTTCCTGCTTCCAGTAGTTTGAGTGACATCATCTGACCTCTGCTGGCCCTTTTCCCCCGGGGGAGAAGCATGCTCAGTTAAGACTTATTGCTGGGGAAATCAGGAAGTAGATGAGGAAAACATTGTCAGTTGAGAAGGGGAGCCTATTAATGCAGACAGGCTGGTCACATGACTACAAGCTGGTCACATGGCTAAAAACAGGAAGAGTTCAACCAGGAAGTTACATTGCTGAACCTTTCCAGCAATAACTTCTCACAAATTGTATCTAGAGATGTGATTTAGGTTTTATTTTGAAGGTGTGATGGAAGGCTTTTTATATAATTATAACTAGTTTGGAAGAATTTGAGACCACAGTTACCCTTTAAAGGTTGCGCATGTCCCATTTAGACAACTAGCAGGATAACTACTCAGTGCAGGTGGGTCCGCTACATCTCAATTCTCGGATTGCGGCACAATGTAATCATTTAACCCTGCAGACCCTCCTTCAAAGGATACCATTAAGAAGCAAGTATATACAATATAAAAACAATTACCTAATGTAACAAGGGGCTTACCTGCTCAGGGATTCGGCGGCGTCTCTCCTCGGTCCAAGTTCTTCTCGTGCTCGCACGTCCGTTCGTGCTCGCGCATCCGGCCGGCCTGCCCCCGGTGCTGTGCGGACGCGCACAGGCACTGCTGCATACCTCCTCCGCTCCTCTAAATCATCAGAGGAGGGTTAGTTAGTTTGTTCATTCACCACTTCCTACTTCCTCCGCCCCTCCAGCTTTCCCATTGGAGAAAAGGAGGGCTCGTTAAGTTTAAACTATCCCCTTCACATGTCTCTGTCCTCCTTTCCCCATTGGTCCCTCTGCATTATTTATACCCATCAGCCCTTAGTATCCCCGCCCGATATAGCGGTTTAGTTTACTATCCTTGCTCGTGGTGTGCTTTATCTGAGATTTTCTGTTACCGACTCCTGCCTGTTATTTTGACTCTGATCCGTATCTGCCTGTCCTGACCTCTGCTCTGTTCCTGACTACGCTTTTGCCTAACCCTCTGTACCGTGCCTGGCGGCCTGACTTCTGGTTCTGACCTATTACTCCATTCCTGACCCTGCTTTTGCCTGCTCCTTGTCTGTATCATGTATTTTTGGTCTCTGACCTTTGTATCTCTCCGTGTGCCTTGTCTATCAGTTTCGTTCCGGACTTCTCTCGTATTCCCGGCCTCAGTTCGGATACCTTGCACTCTAAGTCCAGGGGGCAACCGTGTTCGGTGAGGCGCATCTAGCCTCCCGGCAAACGGGTGCTTGTCTATTGGCGAAGATAGTGGTTGTAGATTGGGGTATTCAGACTGAAGGAATACGAGGGGATCCGGAGCGTTATCTTAATATCTTAAACCAACTATAACACCTGCGGGGCCGATATACTTAAATCTTATCTCAATTTCAAATTTCGCTCCTTGTATATATAAGATCAGAAAACGTTTCTAGTCAATGGCATACCTATAAAACCTAATCTTCTCTGAAGTCTCAGAAAACCTAACGTCTCTAAGAATATAATCAGCCAATAGCGTGCTGTCTCTGGGAATACAGTCAAACAGTAGTGTGTATAGTGCAACTGCAACTTAGAGCTTTAATAATCTTCCCTTTTCAAATCACTAATATAGTGTTGTAAATAGTCAACCCTAAATATCACTATCTCCATAGCGTGTACAAAAGGGGGGTATATGACAATAAATAGGGAATCAATCTGTATTCATCCTCGCTAACTTGACAAGGTGAGTATCTCAACTAATCTACGTAGGTTAGATAAAAATTGTCTACTAAACCACCAAGCTTAAGTAAACTGCATCTTTTACAAATGAAGTGCATACAGTATAAATAGGCATAATAGTAAAGTGCGTACACTTAAATATAAGAAAAAGTGAAGTGCATTCCTCATAGATTTGGATAATAATGTATACATTATATTATAAAAGTAGCAAGTCTAAATAAGCCCAAACAGGTAAGTATATTCACATCGACAACGCTACTTCAAACCTTCTAGGTCAAAAAATATCAATAATTATTTGCAAAGAAGTTCCTTTTGATTTCGATTTCTATCACATCCCTGCAATACCCTAGGTCTGCAGTAGTTTGTCATAGAAGTCAACCATTATATTAGATGCCTCCATACAGGAGAATGAACAGAACCAACACAATGAACAGAATAAATATTTTGACCAAAGGGGGGCCCCCATATATATATTTGTGTATCTAAAGTAGCGTCTTTATAGCTGGACCATTCCAAAGTGTAAAATGATAGCAATCCACGGGAATCATATAAAGAAGGAAAAATCAAGTTCTTCGTTTATGCCTGGAGGCCTAAATGAATTGAGTGTGTAAATCCAAAAGGTCTCCATCTGCATTAGTTTTAATTTTATGTTGCCCCCCCTATTGTTCAATTTGACCTTCTCTGTCGCAAAACATTTTAGAGAATTTGTAGACATCTCATGGTAATCCATAAAGTGCTTGGCAATTGATGAGAGGGGTTGTGCTATTTGCTCATGACGGCCCACCAAATGTATGTTTGATAGATGCTGACATAGCCGTTCCTTAAGTTTCTGTGTCATCTTTCCAACATATATTCCAGGACAGCTGCATGTCAAAACATATACGACATTAATAGAGTCACAGTCAAGGTATGTCTTTATGTGGTAATTTCCCTGTTCCTGTGCATCTCGAAACGTATCCATTTTCCCTTTACAACCTGCCCCCTGCCTGTCCGCACAGTAGGTCTAGAAAAATGACCATCAGTCAAGATGTCTCCTAAATTTACACCCCTTTTAGCCATCACCTGGGGAGAATTAAGGACATACTGTTTTAACAGATCGTCAGAAGTCAATATAGTCCAGTGTCTGGTTAGCATGGTACGCAATGTGTCCCATTGCTTCCCATAAGTAGTGATAAACCGTATTCTATTGTCACTCTCTCGTGATCTAGGTGTTAAGAGCTCTAAGTTGCATCTTACACTTAGCATTAGAATTACATTTCTGTAGTAGTGTCTTGGGATAGCCTCTTTCTATGAAGCTAGATGTGAAGTTATCTGCTTCATTAATGTAGGTTGATTCCTCACTACAGTTACATCTAACTCTGTTAAATTGTCCCTTTGGGATACCTTCTATTAGTCGCTTAGGATGGGTATTGTCCTACTAGGGATTTAAATAAATTTGATCTAGTCAAAGATTTATACCCTTTTTGCCATAGGTTACTTCTGAAAGTGCATTTTAACAAAAATGACAACATCAATTTGACTTATAATGAAGGTACTCACGGAGATCCTGATTTGGGAGGTAAAGTCCCTATCTTTAAACCTAAAAATCATTTCACACCACCTTTCTCAGACTCACACTCCATTTCTACTTTCTTTAAAGTTATGCTTAATGAGATTGAAGGTTTTTTTATACACTCTGACCTTCAGAGATAACTTATTGATAAAAGAAAGGAAGGCAATAAAAGAGCTATCTGAGAAAAAAGACCTTATCATTAAGTGTTCGGATAAAGGTAGAAACATTGTGTTATGGCCCATAAATCTATATCTAGAGGAAGCCACATGCAAGCTACATAATAAAAATAATTATGTTATTCTCCCAGCAGATCCTACTTCAGTATATAACAATCAGTTAGATAGACTACTGGAAAGAGCAGTACAAGAACATGCCGTTACAGAAAAAGAACGTGCCTATGTTACAGTTGATCATCCGGTTATACAAACGTTCTACAAAAATTTGACCAAGCCACCAGGTAGGCCAATAGGAGCAGGGATAGGTAGTTTGCTGGAACCAGCTTGTATTTTTATTGATAAATATCTCCAACCATTTGTTACATCTTTAGAGTAATATACTCGTGATACAGCAGACCTGCTACTCAGAATTCAGGACTTATATCTAGATGAATGGGACTTGCTAGTGGCACTAGACATAGAATCATTATACTCCTGCATAGATCACGAACTGGGTCTACAAGCCACAAGATACTTCCTACAAGGAGTTGATATCCATTTATCGCAAAGGTACGACTTCTTAAACACAATCCTTAAATATGTCTTGGAACACAATTATCTTACCTTCGATCATAGGTACTATTTGCATTCCAGGGGTACGGCCATGGGTGCCAAATGTGCTCCGTCTTATGCCAACCTCTTCCTGGTGGAGCATGGCCTGGCATCCATGGTCGGCCTCTGGGTGTGATATATAGATGATATATTCTTTATGTGAAAAGGCGGTCAAATAATTTGCAAACATTTCTTAAGAGACTGAATGATAACATCTATAATATTAAGCTGACATACAATTTCTCTGAGAAAGAAATAGTGTTCCTAGACGTAAAAATCAGGGGGGGTAAACAGACGTCTCGAGACAAGTCTATATAGGAAAGGCGCAGCCACTAATGCTTTACTGCATTATACAAGTGGCCATCCTAAGCGACTAATAGAAGGTATCCCAAATGGACAATTTTACCAACCTACATTAATGAAGCAGCTGACCTCACATCTTGCTTCATAGAAAGGGGCTATCCCAAGACACTACTAATGTAATCAGAAATGTAATTCTAATGCTAAGTGTAAGATGCAACTTGAGCTCTTAACACCTAGATCGCGAGACAGTGACAATAAAATACGTGAAAATAAAAAAAAGTAAAAAATATAAAAGTGAAAATAAAAGAAATTTATGATAACTCTACAAAAATCATAATTAAACACTTGATCACGTGCAACTCCATTACTGTCATATATGTAATAGAATGTGGTTGTGATAAAAGATATGTTGGTAGAACAAGGAGACAACTTAAAATTAGGATTAGAGAACATATTAATATTATCACAAAAAAGAAGAACTTGACATTGCCAAACCATTGCCACAACTGTGATGGCAGCTGTGATTAGCACCCATGGAATTAAATTTCTTAATGTGTTATGAACACGTTATTGGTTTTACTATTTGTAGTTTCATTATTTGTTCTTTTATTCTTCTGATCTTTTAACATTCATAAATGCTTATATAACTAGCCCCCCCTTTTATGTTTGATATGTTTTTTATGTTTTTAATGTATTGAGCCTTATTTCTCTGCTTTTAGAATATTTAATTTTTTCTTCCCCATTGATTACTTGTGGTTTGATATGCATTTTAGATACCCCCCCCCCCCCCCTTTAGCCATATTGTGTCCTCCTATCCTGTCCTTATATCCACTTTTTAAGTGATGATCCCTTTGACATCCTTTTATATAGCCTTGATGTTGCTTTTTATAATGCTTTTCATTCTTCTGATATGGCACTTTATGGATTTCATGCATACGTAAACTTTAAACTAATGCAGAGGGAGACCTTTTGGATTTACACACTCAATTCATTTAGGCCACCAGGCATAAACGAAGAACTTGATTTTTCCTTCTTCATATGATTCCCGTGGATTGCTATCATTTTACACCAGCTATAAAATGCTACTTTAGATACACCAATATATATATATATGGGGGCCCCCCTTTGGTCAAAATATTTAATCTGTTCATTGTGTTGGTTCTGTTCATTGTCCTGTATAGAGGCATCTAATATAACGGTTGACTTCTATGACACACTACTACAGATCTAGGGTATTGCAGGGATGTGATAGAAATCGAAATCAAAAGGAACTTCTTTGCAAATAATTATTGATATTTTTAGTAGCGTTGTCGATGTGAACATACTTACCTGTTTGGGCTTATTTAGGCTTGCTACTTTTATAATATAATGTATGCATTATTATCCATATCCATGATGAATGCACTATTTCTTATATTTATAGTGTATGCACTTTACTTTTATGCCTATTTATACTGTATGTACTTTATTTGTAAAAGATGCAGTTTACTTAAGCTTGGTGGTTTGTTAGACAATTTTTATCTGACCTACATACCGTATATACTCGAGTATAAGTCAAGGTTTTTAGGCTATAAAAATAGCTTAAAAATCTTACCTCGACTTATACTCGGGTCACTTACCTGACTGTCCTGTTTTCGGCTGCCGAACGCTTCCGCATCCACTCTTCTGCCTGCTGATGTCACTATTCGGCGCCGGTCACGCTTCCCGGTGCAGAGTAGTGACGTCAGGAGACAGTGTGTGCGGAGCGATGCAGCCGGATTGTCTGTCCTCTCTTCCTCCGGATTGAAGATCCTCTGTCCACAAGTCTTCTCTCCACAAGGCAAGTCCTCTCCTATGTATGCAGGGTATGCAGTGCTTGCCACTGCAGATGTTTGGAAACTGCAACTCCCAGCCAAGCATGCTGGGAGTTGTAGTTTCCAAACTTCTGTAGTGGCAATGAATTGGAGGGTTACTGTGTGGGATGGTACTTTTACTATGTGTATTTAAAGGGCAACTAATACTTTAAAACAATACAGAATCAAGATGGTATCTATTGTTAAATATTGCCTTCTGATTCTGTATTGTTTTAAAGCTTTAGTTGCCCTTTAAATGGACAGCAGAATTCCCATACAGTAATAGCCAAATCCAGTATGGCTATTACTGTATGGGACTACTGTATGGGAATTCTGCTGTCAATTTAAAGGGCAACTAAAGCCTCAATACAATATAGAATCAGAAGGCAGTTGTAATAATTTCTACCCTCGACTTATACACGAGTCAATCATATTTTACTAATTTTTAAGGTAAAATGGGTACCTCGACTTATACTCGGATCGACTTATATTCGAGTATATAGGTAGATTAGTTGAGATACTCACCTTGTTGAGTTAGCAAGGATGAATACAGATTAATTCCCTATTTATTGTCATATACCCCCCGTCATAGCGGACCCACCTGATAGTATTCTTTGCACTGAGTTGTTATCCTGCTTGTTGTCTAAATGGGACATGCGCAACCTTTAAATAGATCATGGCGCATGGGAGTGTTAAGCCGCTACAGACGAGCGTGTACCGCGTTGTGTCAGGCTTCGATCTGTAGTAGACTGGAGCGATGGACGTTACCCTCCACTCCTCGACGATGTACCTATTTTTACCTGAAAAATTTGTAAAATATGATTGACTCTAGTATAAGTCAAGGGTAGAAAATAGGGCCACTACTGCCTTCTGATTCTGAATTGTTTTGAGGCTTTAGTTGCCCTTTAAATGGACAGCATAATTCCCATACAGTAGTCCCATACAGTAATAGCCAAATCCAGTATGGCTATTACTGTATGGGAATTCTTCTGTCCATTTAAAGGTAGAGAGATAGAAATCACACACAGTAACATCCAAATCCTTGCCACTCCAGATGTTTGGAAACTACAACTCCCAGCATGCTTTACTTGCTGGGAGTTGTAGTTTCCAAACATCTGCAGTGACAAGCACTGCAACCCCCCCAGAGCCCCTTCAGTTCAGTGGACTTGCCTTTCTGTAATGAGGCTGCTCCTGGTGCTGCCATCTGGAACCATAAATATGGCTCATGCTGCCATGGCAGGTAAGGTCCATTTCTGGCAAGGCCCTGCACTTTGGCCTCTGCAATCCGCTACAGCATCCACTCTTCTAAATGTGTAGCAATGGGTATTAACCCGGAGATCAGAGGTAGGCAACCGGAGTCCAAAGATAAGTAAAAACATCAAAGGCTTGGGATGGGAGACGAACCTATGGGAGGTGTTGCAGAACTGGTGTCCTCTCGGGTTAGCGTTCCCGATTTATGCAGGTGCGTTTTGGTTATTGGTATGTGTCTGAATCTTGATCCACTCTTCTAAAGCCTTAAGTCCAGTAATACGCCGGCCGCTTGCTTACTCATCAACTCCTCAGGTGGGTGACGTCACTACTGATCACTACTCATCATCGCTGAGATGAGACCAGCACAGGGTTGTGACGTCATCCACCTGAGGAGTTGATGCGGAAGCAAGCGGATGGCGTATTACTAGAAAGGTGAGTGACTTGAGTCGAGCCTCGATTTTTAGATTTTACTTGAGTATATATGGTATGTTCACATTAGATATTTTACACTACAGTTTTGAGGAATAGACAGACACTCGGTTGTTCAATATATATTCTTATCGTTTAAAATGGTGCTAATTTTGCCCCAACCAATCATATCTTATTTAGCATTTGAAAGCTAACATCTGATTGTTTGGGGCAAAAATAGCAATATTTTAAATAAGAACTTTTACTGAATAACCCTGTATGTGTTTTTAATTGTTTTTAATTAACTTACCACATTTCCCGCAAATAATTAATAAAGGATTTATATTTTCACAATAATGAGTGTGCAGATATTTTTAGGGTTTTCTATATGCTCCTCTTAGTTGTATCTTTTATTATTACCTAGCACCTCCCCAATTTATACCTTAAATTCTATAAATATCTATTATTGGGTTATTATTTTCAGTTTTTTTAAAACTAGTGCCCTATCTCACTTATGTTTCTCAGTGAGTATTTACAAACAGATGTGTTAAGGTGGGAGAAAATAAGTAGCAAAAATGACAAAGAAGAAAAAGAAAATTCACTTAACATGTGCGAAAGCCCCCTTTTGCCTCCACAAAATTAGAAATAAACAGGAATTTAAATAATTAAAACAATTCAGAAAACAAATGATGAGGTGCCAGCCAGAATATATATACATGCAACTAAACTAATAAATTACTTTGAACAAGTCCTGTCTTACTGGCTTCAATTGAATTTGGATCATAATCATGTTCGAAGACTATTTTTTAAAAAACATAACTGCTGAAAACCTTTTGGTTTATCTGTGCAATAAGCAGCAAAATAGTTTGAAAGAGTAATATTCTAGATGAAAATGCATGGATTTGCTTGTGTATGTCTAATGTAAAATACTTTGTGTGTGGTGTATTTATATGCATTATAACTATTCTTGCAGGTGTTCTGGCTTTTTTCTTCTTTACAAGAAAAATTCCGGTGATTACAGATGATTCTCCAGCTCTAAATTATTATTGGGTACCTCTCCTGGTAAGTGTACTACTAAGGTTTTCTAGGATTCATTAAAACGACAACTTCACTTACCAAAATCCATGATCCCTCGTTGGAAAGTTGGCAGGGTGAGGACCCACACTGCCCTCATCCCTGGGTTCACTTTCTAAGTCTAGATTTACTCAATGAGGAGACACGCTCTAAAAGAAGTGTGTCTTTTCATTGGCCAGGATCACGAACCCGGAAATGAAAACGGAGAACCAAAGGAAACTTTAGGTGAGTAAAGCTAGACTTAGGGGCATGTTTATAAACGATCGCCCCCTTTATAAATATGTCCCTCAGACCCCCATTTGACTTTATTGGTAAATAAAGAAAATCAGAACCTTAAAAAGCAATCTTATCTAGAAAGGGAAAGTTTAAGTATAAACTTTGAATTTGGCTTGAAAGACCACATTTTGGAAGGGAATTTTTGTGTTTGTGCTGCAGATTTTAAAACTCAATATTGCCAATGATGAGGACATTGTTGTTTTTTACTTACCCTTTAAATATGTCACATGCATTAAAAGTAGGTCAGTTGGTGTGTGTGTGTACTCATATCAGGTTGGGGGATAAAAAACTAACTTTTTTGATGATTGGTCAAAATGTGTTTTTTTTACTATAGTTACCCTTTAAATATGGCTGCCATGGAAATGGAAGGGTAGGTCAGTGGGTGTGTGTACCTGGATCAGGTTGGAAGTTAAAAAAACAAACTTTTGATTATTGATCAAAATTAGTTTTTTTGACATTAGTTACGCTTTACATATGGCTGCCATAAGAATGGATAAGTAGATCAGTAGGCGTGTGTGCCTGTGTCGGGTTGGGGGTTAAACACTGCAACACTAATGGGGAGGTAGGTCAGTAGGTGTGTTTACCTGTATCACGTTGGGGGTTAAAAAAACAAACTCTTTTTTTTATTGATCAAAATTTGCTTTTTTGACTTTAGTTACCCTTTAAGTATGGCTGCCACAGTAATGAATAAGTAGATCGGTAGGTGTGTGTACCTGGGTCTGGTTGAGGGGATATGTCTTTTTTGTGTTTACAACCATAAAACTATCTTTTATTGAGGATAAATCTAAATTAGTTTTTTGACTTTAGTTAGCCTTTAAGTATGGCTGCCACAGTAATGCATAAGTAGATCAGTAGGTGTGTGTAGCTGGGTCTGGTTGAGGGGCTATGTCTTTTTTGTGTTTACAACCATAAAACTATCTTTTATTGAGGAAAAATATAAATTAGTTTTTTTGACTTTAGTTACCCTTTAAGTATGGCTTCCATAGGAATGGAAAGCTAGGTCAGTAAGTGGGTGTACCTGTGCCTGTGTGGGGGGTTACGGGTATCACAGTTTATATTTATGACCATGAAACTAACTGTTTTGAAATATCCACATTTGAGGATTGTTACCATTATAGCCTATGCGGGAAAATGTTCTGAAATTTGCAGATAACGCCGTAACACTTCAGCGGATTCCTTAGCTAGAAGATAGCACACTTCTCCTATATGCCCCACACATCTGTACCATGTCTCTAGCTCAAAAACTGTGGGAGGAGATGCAGTCCAAAAAAGCAGAAGAATAAATTGAAGAAGAAATAGAAAGAACAGGAATTTTGCTTTTTCAAGCCAAATTATAAAAGTGAAATAAACCTTAAAAAAGCGAACTCGCAGATTGTATTACAGTTAATGCTGGAAAATAGTCTAACACCCCCGAGTACTTATTAGTATTGAGAAACTATCGGGTCCGAAACGCGCAAGACGTGGGTCAATAAATTGTTATATTGAAATAGATGCAGCGTGGTTTCCTTGATTCGGTGATCTTCGGAGAGTACAGAGCCGGTACTTACCTTACTGAACTTGACTAATGGTCCTTGCGACGGACCTGGGGCCACCGGCACCCGGGTCACATAACTAATGTGGTAAGCAGCCACCTTATGATAAGTGTTTTCTTCTATTGGTGTTCAGTTGATCAGGCAACAGGCACACACCTGGACCTTTCAGTTGTCCAAGTAAGGACTATATTTGTGTTTGTATGATTAACTGGGGGGGGGGGGGGTAGAGCCCATGAATGTTTTAATCTTTCTAAATAAATGGCCACTTATGCGTTTTTGCCACCTCAGACTTGGTGTATTGGAATGGCTGAACTTAACGCAATAAAAAGTGGTAATGACCTTTCGCCACTGGTTTGGTGAAAGGGTTGTGTTAAAGAAGCCGAAAAGTTTAAGAGTAGTGACGTCGAGCACCTGAACAGTGAGTGTGGAAGAAACAGGAAGCGTGCGGCTGCCGGATTTAAAGTTAGTGATTGAAGTTAGATGCGGACCTCGGCAGCCATTCAACTAGAACAAGGACTAAAGGCAAGTCTTCTCCTCTATTGGGGGTGGGGGGTTAGGTGCAGTGCTTCAACTGAAGATTTTTGGAAACTACAACTCCCAGCAACTTAAGCATGCTGGGAGTTGTAGTTACCAAACATCTGGAGTGGCAAGGAATTAGGGGTTAGTGTGTGGGATTCCTCTCCATTTAAAGGGCAACTAAAGCCTCAAAACAATACAGAATCAGGAGGCAATTTTTAACAATAGATACCATCCTCCTGATTTTGTATTGTATAAGGCATTAGTTACCCTTTAAATGGAGAGGAATCCCACACGCTAAGCCCTAATTCCTTGCCACTCCAGATGTTTGGAAACTACAACTCCCATTTAAAGGGCAACTAAAGCCACAAAACTAAAGCCACAAATAGTAAGATCATTTTAGCTTAAATGCTTTTCTTTCCTGAGTGTTGCTAAAATGTCCCTTTAAGATTTGGACCTGGAAGTTTTTCATGGTGTGTCCAGGCTGTGAAAAATAGTGTCCTTCAGGGAAACAGTTTCTATCCTCGTCATGGTGGGTGATGCTACTTCTGTGGGAATTCATCCTCTTCTGCAGTTTTTGGCCAGTTTCTCCAATATATATTGCATCCTCACATTTGTTGCATTGTATTAAATATACCACATTGCTGGATGTACAGCTATAGGATCCATGGATGTGAAAAATTCCCTTCCTGTGTGTAACAAAAGGAGAACGGTTGATGTTGGTACAAAGCTTGCATCTAGTGCCCCTACATGGTACATGGTGTAATACCTGGTGTATTATCTCCATGATCTGTGTGTAATTTCCTTTTAACCAGTTTTTGCTGTAGGTTTGGTGGCTGTCTGAATGCAAGGACAGGTGGTTTTGGAAAGATGTTTTTCAGGTTTTCATCCTCATTTATTAATGGATGTAGTGAGGGGTTATAAGTTGTTACTAGGGGTACCCGGTGTTTCTTTTTCTCTATTTGTACTGTAGGAGGTTTTCATGGGGAATCCTCAAAGCTTTGTTCGTGTTCGCAGTAATGGTTCTAGCTGGATATCCCTTTTGTTGAAATGATCTCCCAAGCGCATATAGATGTTTGTCTCTCTAATCTGGCTCTGAACGTATCCGGTGGTATCTTGTTGCTTGGCTATATATGATACCTTTCTTGGTGTGGTGTGGGTGAAAACTGTCATAGTGGAGATATTTGTACCTGTCGGTGGGTTTTCTGTAAAGGGACATTTGTATTTGACCATCTATCAGTTTTATAGTGGTGTCTAAAAAATGTATGGAGTCTCCAGAGAATTCCATTTTAAATTTTATTGTTGGATGAAATGTATTGTAGTCATCAAAAAACTGTTGCAGGCGCTCTTCCCCATGTGTCCATATGATAAATACGTCCTCTATAAATCGATAGTACCTATGGGGTTTATAGTGTTGGGTTTTTAAAAAGCAGTCTTCCAGGTCGGCCATGAATAGATTGGGCATACTGCGGTGCCATTTTACTACTCATGGCAACCCCCATGCATTGCAGGTAAATATCTTTATTGAATGTAAAGTAACTGTGATTAAGGATAAGAGAGACGAGGCTGGTGAGGATTTTAGTGCTGTATTTACTGTGAGGGGTTACAATGTGGTTTGTTGTTGTATAAAGACACCACGTCCATTGTAACAAGAAGAGAATTAGGTGGAAGCCTTTCCATGCTATGGAGTTTGTTAAGAAAGTCAGTGGTATTTTGTATGTAGCTGTTAGTATGTTTGACCAGGGGTTTAAGTATGGTTTCTATCAGTCCTGATATGTTCTCTGTGAGTGTGGTCATACCTGTTATAATAGGTCTTCCTGGATTTCCTGGTTTGTGAATTTTGGGAAGCATGTAAAAGGTGCCAATTTCCATTTGGTCCAGTGTCAGTTGTGTAATTTCAGACTGCAGGTTTTGTGTAAATGTTTTAATTAACTTGTTCAGTTTTGTTTTGTATTCCTTGGTTGGGTCTTGGGAAAGTTTACAGTAATATGTATTGTCAGTGAGTTGTCTGGTACCTTCTTCAATGTATTTTGTATTATCCATAATGACAATAGTCCCACCTTTATCTGCTGGTTTAATGGTAATGGTGCTATTTTTCTGTAGGTTGTTTATGGCTGTCCTCTCTTGGTGGGATAGATAGTACAATATCTTCTTCTGCTGTGTTGTTACTAGAGACGAAATTCTCAATCTAAAACTTTCAGTTTAGTATTTCGTCCTGGTTTAGGGGTAAATGTGCTGTTGGTTATCCTTGTCTTATATTATATTTATCCAGATTAGTGGTTTTTGACAGTGTATAACTAGAGAGGTTTATATCACCCAGGTTTGTCATGTTAGACTGTTAGTATAGGACTCTCAATTGGGTCATCAATGTTCTTTTCTTGATTATTAGTAGTGTTATCTTCTGCTAGTGTTTTGTGAGTACTGTATTTGTTGCAGGGTTCAAGGTATGTATGTGAGTAGGAGTCCATACCTGAATCATAGTGTTCTTGGTATAATTTCCATAATTTCTGCTGTTTCACTTGCATGGCTTGTTTTTGGAGTCTCTTGTGTAGTTCTATCTTTTGTTTCTGAAGAATATCCATGTATGAGTTATCCTGTAGTAATAGGGACTCTTATCATTGTACATTGTTCATTGATTATGTTGTATTTATATACTATGACAATTTTAATAATTTCTAAGAAGCAATTAAGTTGTAAATACACATGTAAGGTTGAATGGAACAAAATTAGGGAGGCGCACCTTACATCCAGATGCTTGTTTGTGTGACTAAATAACACATTTTAGTACTTTGCATAAACTATTAATAATAATAATTTCAAAACAGAAACAATACAATTGGAAAATATACTTTTCAAGCTATTAATGCGGAACTAAAGTGAGCACATTCACAAACATACAAAAAGCTGTGTCTCACCTCTTCCTTTGCTGTAGCTACATGATTTATGAAATTAACCTGTGGGTACTAGGGGTCAGCTCCCATAATCCACTTCAGCTGAGCACACCCAGCTATGTGTAAGGCTGGGTACACACCAGCCAAGTTTTTGTCCAGATTGCGCAGTACTAGTGATTTCAGTGCAGTTTTTGTGTAAACATATTTAAATGCTCCTGTTCCTAACAATGATACATTCCTTTGCTTTTCTTACAAAAAAGAAAAGTAGTCTTTGCAGTTTATTTCTTAGCTAGCATAGATGTAAGAAACAAAGTAATAACATTTTAGTAAAGAATAAAAGTAAGTCTGGGAATTAGAACTTTCTACCTCATGTACTCTTTCTTTCAAAAAGCAGAGCTTTCTACCACTTTCACAATAGAGTTTCTATATATAAAGTCTGCACATGTAAAAACTTTATATTTTCCTAGAAAATCAATGGAAGCAAACAAACAGCAGTAAATTCATTCAGTTGACTATTTTGTATTAAAATTAAAAAGCTTGTAGCTGGAGGCGCCAGCTACAAGCTATTTGATTTTCTGACTGGGAGACGAGACACAAGCGAAGGGCTTGAGGCAGACGCACCTGGGCCACCCACAAGGTTTTGTGAGTGTACGAATCATATTATCAAAATCATTATAATGTGTGGAGGGCTTTTCTAACACAGTAGCGGAGGATCCGGGGTGTACATACTCAGATCATGTTTAAATATATGTAAGTGACACAGATCACATGAATAATTATATAAATACTGGCAACAATATTGGGGCAGATAGTAGTGTTTGATATATTGCTGACTATTTTGTATTGTTATATTACAAGTGGGATTTGAACCTATGGCCTTATGTGAAGTGTGTTATTAAAAACAAACAAACAGACAAAAAAATAGGCAGTAAAATCACCTATTTTGTATTGTTCCAGGCTGTCATTAATGCATACAGGCTGCAAAATGAACTGCAGTGTAACAAGCAGCTTTTGAAGTCTTATCAGGGACTTCCATATTAGTGTGTAGACATCTTGGTGTGCAACCTCATGTGCTTTGTGTTTCAAAAACCATGCAGGCCGATGTAATAAAAGTTCTTATTGTTAAAGAGTGTTGCTAATTTTGCTAATCTGATTAGTTGGGGCAAAATTAGCATCATTTCTAACAATAACAACTATTATTGCATAGCCCCGATGGTATTTCTATGTTGCGGCATTCATAAACTCTATCTTTTGCTAGAAACAGAAGTAAAATAAAAAATTATTTTGCATTGTTCCAGGCCGACAGTTATGCATGCTATCTGCAAAATAAGCTGCAGTGTAACAAGTAGCAAGTCTTATCGGGGGACTTCCATATTGGTGTGGAGACATCTGCATAGAAAATAGTCTGTGCATAGAGACTGTGAATACAGGGGTCAAGGGGCATAGCTCTTTGAAGACTACATGGGCTGTAAATTGTACTGGCAACAACATGGAAGCCTTCTTTGTGACAGAATCTATTATTTACATGTACTGAATGCAAATTATATGTGAGGTATTTGAACCACATATATAAGTCTTGTTTGCAGAGTGATTCAGCCATGAGGGTTTGTCTGTTTTTAAGGGATGAGTATGAAATACTACCGCAGCCACGTGCTACGCTAGGGACGCAACAGAAGCTTAGAGTATTCATGAATGGCTAAGAGGGTGGTGTAAGGAGATGGGGTTTGGTTTTTTTGAGAAATGATCTGACTTTTCTGTTGGATACAGGCTCTTTAGTAGAGATGGACTGCACCTCAATGATAATGGCACAGCTGTTTTTGGGGAGAAGAGGGTTGGAGGAGACATTAAACTAGGTATGGGGGGAAGGTACATTGGAGTACACAGGGGTAGATAGAGGGATTAGGGAGCAGGGGGTTAATAAGAAATGGGGGAGGGGGAGCATAGAGGATAAGGAGGCATGTACGTCCAAGTCTGGAAGTAAATTGAATGAGAATCTAAAATGTATGTTTAGAAAAGAAAGAAGTCTGTCTGGAAACACTGGAGAACTAGAACTAATAGCTTTAAAGGAAAGGTATGTGATCTGTATAGCATAAACATGGCTAAATGATTTACATTAATGTAAGGAGTAAGGAGATATTGAATGATACTCCTTATTTAGGCATGACAGCGTTAATAAGAAAGGAGGGGGAGTATATATGTATGTTAAACAAGAATTGAAGCCAAATTTAAGTGATGAGATTGATGGGAGTATTAACGATAAGGCAAAAACAATATGGGTGGAGCTATGTACAAGAAGCAAGAAGGTGGGTAATTTAATTGTTGGTGTATGTTATAAGCCACCAAATGCCAGTTAGGATGTGGAAATGAATATCCAAATGCAGTTGGCTAATACTGCTGGTGAGGGGCATGTTCTGGTTATGGGGGGGTTTCAATTACCCTGACATAGATTGGAGTAAGGGAACTGCCAGCACCTCAAAAGGTATCAAGTTCTTAAATCATCTTAATGAGCCTTTTCTTTCACAGATGGTAGAAGTTCCTACTTGACAGGATGCGTTGTTGGATCTGGTGATATCTAATAACCCTGAGCTCATTTTGGAGATGTAGGTAATGGGAAGCTTAGGGAATAGTGATCATGATATAGTGTAATTTAATATGGTGGCAAAAAAAAAATTTAACTTTAGGAAAGCTAATTGTATGTTGTTTGTGAAGGTTCTCATTCATCCAGGTCAATGGTATATCTGTTGTATTCAATTAGATCAACTAGACTTGAAGTTTAGTTCTTGAAGACGTTTCGCTAGTCATTCGACTGGCTTTCTCAATTCAGAATGACTTGTACAAGAATCTGTGGCAATTACGTACCCTGGAAAATCCCAATTAGCATATCACAGCCAAGTGTTAAGGGCGTGATTGGATAGTGGCTAAGAGGTGTTATAGGAACGCCCAGAGTAAGGTGTCAAAACAGCATTGTACATGGCAGACAGTTGGTGTCGAACCCCCCCACCTCTATTTAGGCTTGGTTTCTTTATTTTCATATAAATGGCCTCCTTAACACCTCTCTTGAACCAGTCACGTTCCTTTGCCAATATGTTAACATTACAATCTTCAAAGGTATGTCCTTTATCCTTAAGATGCAGGTACACGGCTGAGTCATGACCCGAGGAATTGGCTCTTCTGTGCTGGGCCATACGTTGACGCAGTTGCTGTTTAGTCTCCCCCACATACAAATCAGAGAATTCTTCACTGCACTGCACTGCGTATATGATGTCGCTTTTCTTGTGTTTGGGTATTGGGTCTTTCGGATGTACCAATTGCTGCCTCAGTGTGTTGTTCGGTTTAAAGCAGACAGGGATACGGTGTTTTAACATCCCTCAAGAAAGATTCCAGTATCACCATTCTACCGGCAGACAAGGGAAGATGGTACTCAACACCTCAGACTACCATGATAAGGTGACCATGCTCCTTGCCGATGACAACAAATATGAGGCTTTAACAAGGGATCCCACCAGCCATTACAAGAAAAGAGTCATAGACTTACTACAACAGCTTCAAAAGGATAAAGCCATTGATCGAGCAATGTATCATCGCCTCTACCCTGGTCAGGCACATCCATGTATATATGGACTCCCAAAGATACATAAGGAAGGGGCACCACTAAGACCTATAGTCAGCAGCATCAACTCTGTAACGTACAAGGTGGCAAAATACCTAGCCAACATCTTAGGACCATTGGTGGGATGTTCTAAGCATAACATCCAGAACTCTCAGGATTTCACCAATAAGATTGAAAATATAGTACTCGGTGCAGAAGAAACTATGGTGCCCTATGATGTGACATCTCTCTTCACCTGTATACCCACCAAGGAGGCTGTTGACATGGTGAGAAAACGGCTAGACCAAGACAGCACTCTTACCAGCAGAACTGATTTCAACCCAGGACAGGTGTGTTCCTTACTGGACTTGTGCCTGAATACCACCTATTTCAAATACAGGGATAAGTTCTATAAGCAAAAACACGGATGTGCTATGGGATCTCCAGTTTCACCCATTGTGGCCAACCTTTACATGGAGGAGGTAGAAAAAACAGGCGCTTAATACCTTTAAGGGCATAGCACCCAGCCACTGGTTCACATATGTGGATGACACCTGGGTTAAAATCCACCAGAAGGAAGTACAAGCTTTCACAGAACACATTAATGCGGTAGACCAAAATATCAAATTTACAAGGGAAGAGGTTCAGTACAACAAACTGGCTTTCTTGGACTGCTTGATAGAAGTTAAGGAAAATGGTAAACTGGAAGTAGAGTTTTACAGAAAACCAACACACACAGATAAGTATTTGATGTTTGACTCCCACCACCCTTTAGATCACAAGCTGGGTGTCATCAGAACCCTGCAACACAGAGCTGAGAACATCCCCACTAGCACAGAGGCAAACGCGAAAGAAATGAAACATCTCAGAGAAGCCCTTAAAACTTGTGGATATCCAGACTGGGCCTTTGTCAAAAGAAGTAGAAGGAAAGAAAAGAACACGAATACCAAAAGTATAGGGGAAAAGCAAGACAGGAGAAAGAACATGGTCATCCCATATGTAGCAGGGTTCTCCGAGAAATTAAGAATAATTTTCAAAAAACACCGTATCCCTGTCTGCTTTTAACCAAACAACACACTGAGGCAGCAATTGGTACATCCGAAAGACCCAATACCAAACACAAGAAAAGTGACATCATATACGCAGTGCAGTGAAGAATGCTCTGATTTGTATGTGGGGGAGACCAAACAGCAACTGCATCAACATATGGCCCAGCACAGAAGAGCCAATTCCTCGGGTCATGACTCAGCCGTGTACCTGCATCTTAAGGATAAAGGACATACCTTTGAAGATTGTAATGTTAAAATATTGGCAAAGGAACGTGACTGGTTCAAAAGAGGTGTTAAGGAGGCCGTTTATGCGAAAATAAATAAACCAAGCCTAAATAGAGGTGGGGGGGTTCGACACCAACTGTCTGCCATGTACAATGCTGTTTTGACACCTTACTCTGGGCGTTCCTATAACACCTCTTAGCCACTATCCAATCACGCCCTTAACACTTGGCTGTGATATGCTAATTGGGATTTTCCAGGGTACATAATTGCCACAGATTCTTGTACAAGTCATTCTGAATTGAGAAAGCCAGTCGGATGACTAGCGAAACGTCTTCAAGAACTAAATTTCAAGTCCAGTTGATCTAATATGAATAGAACAGATATCTAATTGTATGTTGTTAAAGTGATCACTCCTGCTCATAGACTGGGGGGATTTGTTCCTAGGTAAGGATATTGAGCAGAAGTGGACAGCTTTTAAAGGGATAGTAAACCATTACATTTCTACATTTATACCTTAAGGTATAAAAGGTAAAAAATGATGTCCTCTCCTGCCTTGCTTAATGCCCAGGTAAAAGGGGAAATGGGAAATAAGAAAGGCTTTTAAAATTTTGAAATCAGAGGGAACCAAACAGCTGTAAAAGCTATAATAAGGAGTGCAAGAAAGCAATTAAACTATCTAAAATAGAAAATGAAATACGGATAGCAGAACTAAGCAACTTTAACCCCAAAATGTTTTTTAAATATATCAATAGTAAAAAGGTGAGGACCGAGAAAGTGGGACCATTAAACTATGGGGTTATAGAGGATGCCAAAAAATGTGCTAAACCTCTGCATTCACCACAGAGAATCCTAATCCTGTAATAATATGAAGGGTATAAATGAGGAATATTCACTCTGGCGACAGAGAATATGGAATGGAAACAATTTAATATCAATAAAGCCCTTAGACCCGGATGGAATCTTAAGAGAGCTTAGTCATGTTTTATTTAGACCACTGTTTCTTTTAAGATTTACTTTTGTCTGGTGATATGCCGCTGGATTGGAAAAAAGCCAATGTAATACCAATATTCAAAAAAAGAAGTCATTTCCAACCTGGTAACTATAGACCTGTAAGCCTTCATCAGTGGTAGGGAAAGTGCTGGAAACTGTTAAGGGATAATATCCCATGAATTAATGCGAAATAGATTGTGCCAAGTGAGTAAGAATTTAGATAGCAGTAAATGTAGTATACATAGATTTTACTGTGCCACATAGGCGACTAATGAATAATCTGAAGACTGTTGGCCTAGAAAAAAAACAATGTGTTCATGGATAGAGAATTGGTTATTTGATCGCAAACAGAGAGTGGTTGTCAATGGAGCTAAATCTATGTGGGCTAAAGTGGAGTGCCTCAGGGTTCCATACTGGGGCTATTTCTATTTAATCTGTTTCTAAATAGAGATGGATTAGAACTCGAACCCGAGTTCGAGTCGAACTATTCGAATTCGAACGAATTCGGACTTCTCGAACTATCCCGGAACCGGATTTTCGATATTTTCGGACTTTCGATAAATATTGAATGTTCGACCGTTCGAATGTGCAAGTAAAATGCCTATTATACCTATACGCAAGCATCGAATTCGCGAGTAAAGGGTCCATTAAAAGCTATACACGAGCATCGAATCCGCAAGTCTATAGAAACCTAAAGTTTTCTTCTTTAGGTTAGGAAAGGTTTCTTTACAGTGAGAAAGCTGGAACTGTCTTCCAGCAGATATGGTAATGGCAAGTTCACTGAATTGCTTTTAAAACTGGGCTAGATGAGCCACCACTGAATAAGCTGAACATGTAGGTACATTTAGAAGCTTTATCTTTTGTTTGGAACATGATAAAAACAAAAAGATAAGCCTGGAGTATTGAACTGTGAATTGTGTATTTTTAAATCACCAACAAATACAAATGTGGGAGAACCAAACGCAGAAATTATACTGCAAACGTGGTTTATTCAATCAATAAAACCCCTAGACCGGATGGAATACATGATTGAATAAACCACGTTTGCAGTATATATATATATATATATATATATATATATATAAAATTAAAAAATAGAGCGAATAAAAATTTTTCTAATAAATCCCTGAGTGCACCATCTTCTCTATTTTTGAATTGCATATTTGGTATCTGTTTGGTGGCACCTGGGCAATATTCAAGTTTACAAAGATAGAGTGCCTGCATCTTCGGTTGGAATATATATATATAGGACTTGGAATTGAGCACACTCTTGGGACTTAAAGCAAGCTTAGAAAACGTGTTTTCACGAACAAATGGTTGACATGTTTCCGCCCACAAATTGGCCGTCTTCAGAACATCTGAAACAGTGCACAGTGATAGTTTAAAACCGATCCTCAACCAATCGGAGAGTGTGTAATGGGCGGATCGTTGTGACCGCAACATAGGCACGCCCCAAGGGGAGAGGCCGGGAACATACAATGTAAAGTGTCTTAGTGCTTACTTAAGGGACAAGTGAGAATAAAAAGATACAAATGCATAAAACCTATATACAACAATGTAACATAATATGTAACAACAACGATGTTAAATATCTTGGTCCTGCGTCATATGCGATTCATACAGGCATACATCTAACAGTATAACAAAGCATAGGAGAAGCGAATCGAGAAGAAAGACATGATGCCTAGAGACTACTGCCTGTTATTTTGACTCTGATCCGTATCGGCCTGTCCTGACCTCTGCTCTGTTCCTGACTACGCTTTTGCCTAACCCTCTGTACGTGCCTGGCGGCTGCCTGACTTCTGGTTCTGACCTATTAATCCATTCCTGACCCTGCTTTTGCCTGCCTTGTCTGTATCATGTATTTTGGTCTCTGACCTTTGTATCTCTCCGTGTGCCTTGTTATCAGTTTCGTTCCGGACTTCTCTCGTATTCCCGGGCCTCAGTTCGGATACCTTGCACTCTAAGTCCAGGGGGCAACCGTGTTCGGTGAGGCGCATCTAGCCTCCCGGCAAACGGGTGCTTGTCTATTGGCGAAGATAGTGGTTGTAGATGGGGGTATCAGACTGAAGGAATAAGAGGGGATCCGGAGCGTTATCTTAATATCTTAAACCAACTATAACACCTGCGGGGCCGATATACTTAAATCTATCTTTCCAATTTCAAATTTCGCTCCTTGTATATATAAGATCAGAAAACGTTTCTAGTCAATGGCATACCTATAAAACCTAATCTTCTCTGAAGTCTCAGAAAACCAACGTCTCTAAGAATATATCAGCCAATAGCGTGCTGTCTCTGGGAATACAGTCAAACAGTAGTGTGTATAGTGCAACTGCAACTTAGAGCTTTATAAATCTTCCCTTTTCAAATCACTAATATAGTGTTGTAAATAGTCAACCCTAAATATCACTATCTCCATAGCGTTGTACAAAAGGGGGGTATATGACAATAAATAGGAATCAATCTGTATTCATCCTCGCTAACTTGACAAGGTGAGTATCTCAATAATCTACGTAGGTTAGATAAAAATTTGCTACTAAACCACCAAGCTTAAGTAAACTGCATCTTTTACAAATGAAGTGCATACAGTATAAATAGGCATAATAGTAAAGTGCGTCACATTAAATATAAGAAAAAGTGAAGTGCATTCCTCATAGATTTGGATATTAATGTATACATTATATTATAAAAGTAGCAAGTCTAAATAAGGCCAAACAGGTAAGGTAATTCAATCGACAACGCTACTTAAACCTTCTAGGTCAAAAAATATCAATAATTATTTGCAAAGAAGTTCCTTTTTTTTTTCGATTTCTATCACATCCCTGCAATACCCTAGGTCTGCAGTAGTTTGTCATAGAAGTCAACCATTATATTAGATGCCTCCATACAGGAGAATGAACAGAACCAACACAATGAACAGAATAAATATTTTGACCCAAAGGGGGGCCCCCATATATATATTTGTGTATCTAAAGTAGCGTCTTATAGCTGGACCATTCCAAAGTGTAAAATGATAGCAATCCACGGGAATCATATAAAGAAGGAAAAATCAAGTTCTTCGTTTATGCCTGGAGGGCCTAAATGAATTGAGTGTGTAAATCCAAAAGGTCTCCATCTGCAATTAGTTTTAATTTTATGTTGCCCCCCCCTATTGTTCAATTTGACCTTCTCTGTCGCAAAAACATTTTAGGAGAATTGTAGACATCTCATGGTAATCCATAAAGTGCTTGGCAATATGAGAGAGGGGTTGTGCTATTGCTCATGACGGCCCACCAAATGTATGTTGATAGATGCTGACATAGCCGTTCCTTAAGTTTCTGTGTCATCTTTCCAACATATATTCCAGGACAGCTGCATGGTCAAAAACATATACGACATTAATAGAGTCACAGTCAAGGTATGTCTTTATGTGGTAATTTCCCTGTTCCTGTGCATCTCGAAACGTATCCATTTCCCTTTACAACCTGCCCCATGCTGTCCGCACAGTAGGTCTAGAAAAAATGACCATCAGTCAAGATGTCTCCTAAATTTACACCCCTTTTAGCCATCACCTGGGGAGAATTAAGGACATACTGTTTTAACAGATCTCAGAAGTCAAATAGTCCAGTGTCTGGTTAGCATGGTACGCAATGTGTCCATTGCTTCCCATAAGTAGTGATAAACCGTATTCTATTGTCACTCCTCGTGATCTAGGTGTTAAGAGCTCAAAGTTGCAATCTTACACTTAGCATTAGAAATACATTTCTGTAGTAGTGTCTTGGGATAGCCTCTTCTATGAAGCTAGATGTGAAGTTAGCTGCTTCATTAATGTAGTGTTGATCCTCACTACAGTACATCTAACTCTGTTTTAAATTGTCCCTTTGGGATACCTTCTATTAGGTCGCTTAGGATGGGTATTGTCCTACTAGGGATTATTAAATTAAATTTGATCTAGTCAAAGATTTTACCCTTTTTGCCATAGGTACTTTGAAAGTGCATTTTAACAAAAATGACAAATCAATTGACTTATAATGAAGGTACTCACGGAGATCCTGATTTGGAGTGGGTAAAGTCCCTATTTTAAACCTAAAAAATCATTCACACCACTTTCTCAGAATCACAATCCATTTCTACTTTCTTTAAAGTTATGCTTAATGAGATTGAAGGTTTTTTTATACACTCTGACCTTCAGAGATAACTTATGATAAAAGAAAGGAAGGCAATAAAAGAGCTATCTGAGAAAAAAGACTATCATTAAGTGTTCGGATAAAAGTAAGAAACATTGTGTTATGGCCCATAAATCTATATCTAGAGGAAGCCACATGCAAGCTACATAATAAAAATAATTATGTTATTCTCCCAGCAGATCCTACTTCAGTATATAAAAATCAGTTAGATAGACTACTGGAAGAGCAGTACAAGAAACATGCCGTTACAGAAAAAGAACGTGCCTATGTTACAGTTGATCATCCGGTTATACAAACGTTCTACAAAATTGACCAAGCCACCAGGTAGGCCAATAGGAGCAGGGATAGGTAGTTTGCTGGGAACCAGCTTGTATTTTTATTGAAAATATCTCCAACCATTTGTTACAATCTTTAGAGTAATTACTCGTGATACAGCAGGACCTGCTACTCAGAATTCAGGATTATATCTAGATGAAGGGACTTGCTAGTGGCACTAGACATAGAATCATTATACTTCTGCATAGATCACGAACTGGGTCTACAAGCCACAAGATACTTCCTACAAGGAGTTGATATCATTTATCGGCAAAGGTACGACTTCTTAAACACAATCCTTAATATGTCTTGGAAACAAATATCTTACTTCGATCATAGGTACTATTTGCATTCCAGGGGTACGGCCATGGGTGCCAAATGTGCTCGTCTTATGCCAAACCTCTTCCTGGTGGCGCATGGCCTGGCATCCATGGTCGGCCTCTGGGTGTGATATATAGATGATTATTCTTTATGTGAAAAGGCGGTCAAATAATTTGCAAAACATTTCTTAAGAGACTGAATGATAACATCTATAATATTAAGCTGACATAACAATTTCTCTGAGAAAGAAATAGTGTTCCTAGACGTAAAAATCAGGGGGGGGGGTAAAAACAGACGTATCGAGACAAGTCTATATAGGAAAGGCGCAGCCACTAATGCTTTATGCATTATACAAGTGGCCCATCCTAAGCGACTAATAGAAGGTATCCCAAATGGACAATTTTACCAACCTACATTAATGAAGCACGGACCTCACATCTTGCTTCATAGAAAGGGGCTATCCCAAGACACTACTAAGGTAATCAGAAATGTAATTCTAATGCTAAGTGTAAGATGCAACTTGAGCTCTTAACACCTAGATCGCGAGACAGTGACAATAAAATACGTGAAAATAAAAAAAAAGTAATATAAAAAAAGTAAAAGTGAAAATAAAAGAAATTTATGATAAACTCTACAAAAATCATAATATAAACACTTGATCACGTGCAACTCCATTACTGTCATATAGTAATAGAATGTGGTTGTGATAAAAGATATGTTGTTAGAACAAAGGAGACAACCTTAAAATTAGGATTAGAGAACATATTAATATTATCACAAAAAAAGAAGAACTTGACATTGCCAAACCTGCCACAAACTGTGATGGCAGCTGTGATTAGCACCCAATGGAATTAAATTTTAATGTGTTATGAAACACGTTATTGGTTTTTCTATTTGTAGTTTATTATTTGTTCTTTTATTTTCTGATCTTTTAACATTCATAAATGCTTATATAACTAGCCCCCCCTTTTATGTTTGATATGGTTTTATGTTTTTAATGTATTGAGCCTTATTTCTCTGCTTTTAGAATATATTTAATTTTTTCTTCCCCATTGATTACTTGTGGTTTGATATGCATTTTAGTACCCCCCCCCCCCCCTCTTTAGCCATATTGTGTCCTCCTATCCTGTCCTTATATCCACTTTTTAAGTGATGATCCTTTGACATCCTTTTATATAGCCTTGATGTTGCGTTTTATAATGCTTTTCATTCTTCTGATATGGCACTTTTGGATTTCATGCATACGTAAAACTTTAAACTAATGCAGAGGGAGACCTTTTGGATTTTACACACTCAATTCATTTAGGCCCAGGCATAAACGAAGAACTTGATTTTTCTTCTTTATATGATTCCCGTGGATTGCTATCATTTTACACCAGTTATAAAATGCTACTTTAGATACACCAATATATATATATATGGGGGCCCCCCTTTGGTCAAAATATTTAATCTGTTCATGTGTGTTGGTTCTGTTATTGTCCGTATAGAGGCATCTAATATAACGGTTGACTTCTATGACACACTACTACAGATCTAGGGTATTGCAGGGATGTGATAGAAATCGAAATCAAAAGGAACTTCTTTGCAAAATAATTATTGATATTTTTAGTAGCGTTGTCGATGTGAACATACTTACCTGTTTGGGCTTATTTAGGCTTGCTACTTTATAATATAATGTATGCATTATTATCCATATCCAATGATGAATGCACTATTTCTTATATTTATAGTGTATGCACTTTACTTTTATGCCTATTTATACTGTATGTACTTTATTTGTAAAAGATGCAGTTTACTAAGCTTGGTGGTTTGTTAGACAATTTTTATCTGACCTACATACCGTATATCTCGAGTATAAGTCAAGGTTTTTTAGGCTATAAAAATAGCTTAAAAATCTTACCTCGACTTATACGGGTCACTTACTGACTGTCCTGTTTTCGGCTGCCGAACGCTTCCGCATCCACTCTTCTGCCTGGATGTCACTATTCGGCGCCGGTCACGCTTCCCGGTGCAGAGTAGTGACGTCAGGAGACAGTGTGTGCGGAGCGATGCAGCCGGATTGTCTGTCCTCTCTTCCTCCGGATTGAAGATCCTCTGTCCACAAGTCTTCTCTCCACAAGGCAAGTCCTCTCCTATGTATGCAGGGTATGCAGTGCTTGCCACTGCAGATGTTTGGAACTGCAACTCCCAGCCAAGCATGCTGGGAGTTGTAGTTTCCAAACTTCTGTAGTGGCAATGAATTGGAGGGTTACTGTGGGATGGTACTTTACTATGTGTATTAAAGGGCAACTAATACTTTAAAAACATACAGAATCAGATGGTATCTATTGTTAAATATTGCCTTCTGATTCGGTATTGTTTTAAAGCTTTAGTTGCCCTTAAATGGACAGCAGAATTCCCATACAGTAATAGCCAAATCCAGTATGGCTATTACGTATGGACTACTGTATGGGAATTCTGCTGTCAATTTAAAGGGCAACTAAAGCCTCAAATACATATAGAATCAGAAGGCAGTTGTAATAATTTCTACCCTAGACTTATACACGAGTCAATCATATTTTACTAATTTTTAAGGTAAAATGGGTACCTCGACTATACTCGGATCGACTTATATTCGAGTATATAGGTAGATTAGTTGAGATATCACCTTGTTGAGTTAGCAAAGAATGAATACAGATTAATTCCCTATTTATTGTCATATACCCCCCGTCATAGCGGACCCACCTGATAGTATCTTTGCACTGAGTTGTTATCCTGCTTGTTGTCTAAATGGGACATGCGCAACCTTTAAATAGATCATGGCGCATGTGGAGTGGTTAAGCCGCTACAGACGAGCGTTTGTACCGCGTTGTGTCAGGCTTCGATCTGTAGTAGACTGGAGCGATGGACGTTACCTCCACTCCTCGACGATGTGTACCTATTTTACCTGAAAAATTTGTAAAATATGATTGACTCTAGTATAGTCAAGGGTAGAAAATAGGGCCACTACTGCCTTCTGATTCTGAATTGTTTTGAGGCTTTAGTTGCCCTTTAAATGGACAGCATAATTCCCATACAGTAGTCTCCATACAGTAATAGCCAAATCCAGTATGGCTATTACTGTATGGGAATTCTTCTGTCCATTTAAAGGTAGAGAGATAGAAATCACACACAGTAACATCCAAATCCTTGCCACTCCAGATGTTTGGAAACTACAACTCCCAGCATGCTTTACTTGCTGGGAGTTGTAGTTTCCAAACATCTGCAGTGACAAGCACTGCAACCCCCCCAGAGCCCCTTCAGTTCAGTGGACTTGCCTTTCTGTAATGAGGCTGCTCCTGGTGCTGCCATCTGGAACCATAAATATGGCTCATGCTGCCATGGCAGGTAAGGTCCATTCTGGCAAGGCCCTGCCTTTGGCCTCTGCAATCCGCTACAGCATCCACTCTTCTAAATGTGTAGCAATGGGTATTAACCCGGAGATCAGAGGTAGGCAACCGGAGTCCAAAGATAAGTAAAAACATCAAAGGCTTGGGATGGGAGACGAACCTATGGGAGGTGTTGCAGAACTGGTGTCCTCTCGGGTTAGCGTTCCCGATTTATGCAGGTGCGTTTTGGTTATTGGTATGTGTCTGAATCTTGATCCACTCTTCTAAAGCCTTAAGTCCAGTAATACGCCGGCCGCTTGCTTACTCATCAACTCCTCAGGTGGGTGAGTCACTACTGATCACATACTCATCATCGCTGAGATGAGACCAGCACAGGGTTGTGACGTCATCCACCTGAGGAGTTGATGCGGAAGCAAGCGGATGGCGTATTACTAGAAAGGTGAGTGACTTGAGTCGAGCCTCGATTTTTAGATTTTACTTGAGTATATATGGTATGTTCACATTAGATATTTACACTACAGTTTTGAGGAATAGACAGACACTCGGTTGTTCAATATATATCTTATCGTTTAAAATGGTGCTAATTTTGCCCCAACCAATCATATCTTATTTAGCATTTGAAAGCTAACATCTGATTGTTTGGGGCAAAAATAGCAATATTTTAAATAAGAACTTTTACTGAATAACCCTGTATGTGTTTTTAATTGTTTTAATTAACTTACCACATTTCCCGCAAATAATTAATAAAGGATTTATATTTTCACAATAATGAGTGTGCAGATATTTTTAGGGTTTTCTATATGCTCTCTTAGTTGTATCTTTTATTATTAACTAGCACCTCCCCAATTTATACCTTAAATTCTATAAATATCTATTATGGGTATTATTTTCAGTTTTTTAAAAACTAGTGCCCTATCTCACTTATGTTTCTCAGTGAGTATTTACAAACAGAGGTTAAGGTGGGGGAGAAAATAAGTAGCAAAAATGACAAAGAAGAAAAAAGAAAATTCACTTAAACATGTGCGAAAGCCCCCTTTTGCCTCCACAAAATTAGAAATAAAACAGGAATTTAAATAATTAAAACAATTCAGAAAACAAATGATGAGGTGCCAGCCAGAATATATATACATGCAACTAAACTAATAATTACTTTGAACAAGTCCTGTCTTAGGCTTCAATTGAATTTGGATCATAATCATGTTTCGAAGACTATTTTTAAAAAAACATAAATGCTGAAAACCTTTTTGGTTATCTGTGCAATAAGCAGCAAAATAGTTTGAAAGAGTAATATTCTAGATGAAAATGCATGGATTTGCTTGTGTATGTCTAATGTAAAATACTTTGTGTGTGGTGTATTTATATGCATTATAACTATTCTTGCAGGTGTTTCTGGCTTTTTTCTTCTTTACAAGAAAAAATCCGGTGATTACAGATGATTCTCCAGCTCTAAATTATTATTGGGTACCTCTCCTGGTAAGTGTACTACTAAGGTTTTCTAGGATTCATTAAAACGACAACTCACTTACCAAAATCCATGATCCCTCGTTGGAAAGTTGGCAGGGTGAGGACCCACACTGCCCTCATCCCTGGGTTCACTTTCTAAGTCTAGATTTACTCAATGAGGAGACACGCTCTAAAAGAAGTGTGTCTTTTCATTGGCCAGGATCACGAACCGGAAATGAAAACGGAGAACACAAAGGAAACTTTAGGTGAGTAAAGTAGACTTAGGGGCACTGTTTATAAACGATCGCCCCCTTTTATAATATGTCCCTCAGACCCCATTTGACTTTATTGGTAAATAAAGAAAATCAGAACCTTAAAAGCAATTTTATCTAGAAAGGGAAAGTTTAAGTATTAAACTTTGAATTTGGCTTGAAAGACCACATTTGGAAGGAATTTTTGTGTTTGTGCTGCAGATTTTAAAACTCAATATGCCAATGATGAGGACATTGTTGTTTTTTACTTACCCTTTAAATAGTCACATGCATTTAAAAGTAGGTCAGTTGGTGTGTGTGTGTACTCATATCAGGTTGGGGGATATAAAAAACTAACTTTTTGATGATTGGTCAAAATGTGTTTTTTTTACTATAGTTACCCTTTAATATGGCTGCCATGGAAATGGAAGGGTAGGTCAGTGGGTGTGTGTACCTGGATCAGGTTGGAAGTTAAAAAAACAAACTTTTGATTATTGATCAAAATTAGTTTTTTTGACATTAGTTACGCTTTACATATGGCTGCCATAAGAATGGATAAGTAGATCAGTAGGCGTGTGTGCCTGTGTCGGGTGGGGGGTTAAACACTGCAACACTAATGGGGAGGTAGGTCAGTAGGTGTGTTTACCTGTATCACGTTGGGGGTTAAAAAAACAAACTCTTTTTTTATTGATCAAAATTTGCTTTTTTGACTTAGTTACCCTTTAAGTATGGCTGCCACAGTAATGATAAGTAGATCGGTAGGTGTGTGTACCTGGGTCTGGTTTGGGGGATATGTCTTTTTTGTGTTTACAACCAATAAAACTATCTTTTATTGAGGATAAATCTAAATTAGTTTTTTGACTTTAGTTAGCCTTTAAGTATGGCTGCCACAGTAATGCATAAGTAGATCAGTAGGTGTGTGTAGCTGGGTCTGGTTGAGGGGCTATGTCTTTTTTGTGTTACAACCATAAAACTATCTTTTATGAGGAAAAATATAAATTAGTTTTTTGACTTTAGTTACCCTTTAAGTATGGCTTCCATAGGAATGGAAAGCTAGGTCAGTAAGTGGGTGGTGTACCTGTGCCTGTGTGGGGGTTACGGGTATCACAGTTTATATTTATGACCATGAAACTAAACTGTTTTGAAATATCCACATTTGAGGATTGTTACCATTATAGCCTATGGGGAAAATGTTCTGAAATTGCAGATAACGCCGTAACACTCAGCGGATTCCTTAGCTAGAAGATAGCACCACTTCTCCTATATGCCCCACACATCTGTACCATGTCTCTAGCTCAAAAACTGTGGGAGGAGATGCAGTCCAAAAAAGCAGAAGAATAAATTGAAGAAGAAATAGAAAGAACAGGAAATTTGCTTTTTCAAGCCAAATTATAAAAGTGAAATAAACCTTAAAAAAGCGAACTCGCAGATTGTATTACAGTTAATGCTGGAAAATAGTCTAACACCCCCGAGTACTATTAGTATTGAGAAACTATCGGGTCCGAAACGCGCAAGACGTGGGTCAATAAATTGTTATATTGAAATAGATGCAGCGTGGTTCCTTGATTCGGTGATCTTCGGAGAGTACAGAGCCGGGGTACTTACCTTACTGAACTTGACTAATGGTCCTTGCGACGGACCTGGGGGCACCGGCACCCGGGTCACATAACTAATGTGGTAAGCAGCCACCTTATGATAAGTGTTTTCTTCTATTGGTGTTCAGTTGATCAGGCAACAGGCACACACCTGGACCTTTCAGTTGTCCAAGTAAGGACTATATTTGTGTTTGTATGATTAACTGGGGGGGGGGGGGGGTAGAGCCCTGAATGTTTTAATCTTTCTAAATAAATGGCCACTTATGCGTTTTGCCACCTCAGACTTGGTGATTGGAATGGCTGAACTTAACGCAATAAAAAGTGGTAATGACCTTTCGCCACTGGTTTGGTGAAAGGGTTGTGTTAAAGAAGCCGAAAAGTTTAAGAGTAGTGACGTCGAGCACCTGAACAGTGAGTGTGGAAGAAACAGGAAGCGTGCGGCTGCCGGATTTAAAGTTAGTGATTGAAGTTAGATGCGGACCTCGGCAGCCATTCAACTAGAACAAGGACTAAAGGCAAGTCTTCTCCTCTATGGGGGTGGGGGGTTAGGTGCAGTGCTTCAACTGAAGATTTTTGGAAACTACAACTCCCAGCAACTTAAGCATGCTGGGAGTGTGTAGTACCAAACATCTGGAGTGGCAAGGAATTAGGGGTTAGTGTGTGGGATTCCTCTCCATTTAAAGGGCAACTAAAGCCTCAAAACAATACAGAATCAGGAGGAATTTTTAACAATAGATACCATCCTCCTGATTTTGTATTGTATAAGGCTTAGTTACCCTTTAAATGGAGAGGAATCCCACACGCTAAGCCCTAATTCCTTGCCACTCCAGATGTTGGAAACTACAACTCCCATTTAAAGGGCAACTAAAGCCACAAAACTAAAGCCACAAATAGTAAGATCATTTATAACTTAAGCTTTTCTTTCCTGAGTGTTGCTAAAATGTCCCTTTAAGATTTGGACCTGGAAGTTTTTCATGGTGTGGCAGGCTGTGAAAAATAGTGTCCTCAGGGAAACAGTTTCTATCCTCGTCATGGTGGGGTGATGCTACTTCTGTGGGAATTCATCCTCTTCTGCAGTTTTTGGCCAGTTTCTCCAATATATATTGCATCCTCACATTTGTGCATGATTATTATAAATAACCACATTGTGGATGTACAGCTATAGGATCCATGGATGTGAAAAATTCCCTTCCTGTGTGTAACAAAAGGAGAACGGTTGATGTTGGTACAAAGCTTGCATCTAGTGCCCCTACATGGTACATGGGTGTAATACCTGGTGTATTATCTCATGATCTGTGTGTAATTTCCTTTTAACCAGTTTTTGCTGTAGGTTTGGTGGCTGTCTGAATGCAAGGACAGGTGGTTTTGGAAAGATGTTTTTCAGGTTTTCATCTCATTTATTAATGGATGTAGTGAGGGGTTATAAGTTGTTACTAGGGGTACCCGGTGTTTCTTTTTCTCTATTTGTACTGTAGGAGGTTTTCATGGGGAATCCTCAAAGCTTTGTTCGTGTTCGCAGTAATGGTTCTAGCGGATATCCCTTTTGTTGAAATGATCTCCCAAGCGCATATAGATGTTTGTCTCTCTAATCTGGCTCTGAACGTATCCGGTGGTATCTTGTTGCTTGGCTATATATGATACCTTTCTTGGTGTGGTGGTGGGTGTGAAAACTGTCTATAGTGGAGATATTTGTACCTGTCGGTGGGTTTTCTGTAAAGGGACATTTGTATTTGACCATCTATCAGTTTTATAGTGGTGTCTAAAAAATGTATGGAGTCTCCAGAGAATTCCATTTTAAATTTTATTGTTGGATGAAATGTATTGTAGTCATCAAAAAACTGTTGCAGGCGCTCTTCCCATGTGTCCATATGATAAATACGTCCTCTATAAATCGATAGTACCATGGGGTTTATAGGTGTGGGTTTTTAAAAAGCAGTCTTCCAGGTCGGCCCTGAATAGATTGGGCATACTGCGGTGCCATTTTACTACTCATGGCAACCCCCATGCATTGCAGGTAAATATCTTTATTGAATGTAAAGTAAATGTGATTAAGGATAAGAGAGACGAGGCTGGTGAGGATTTTAGTGCTGTATTTACTGTGAGGGGTTACAATGTGGTTTGTTGTTGTATAAAGACACCAGTCCATTGTAACAAGAAGAGAATTAGGTGGAAGCCTTTCCATGCTATGGAGTTTGTTAAGAAAGTCAGTGGTATTTTGTATGTAGCTGTTAGTATGTTTGACCAGGGGTTTAAGTATGGTTTCTATCAGTCCTGATATGTTCTCTGTGAGTGTGGTCATACCTGTTATAATAGGTCTTCCTGGATTTCCTGGTTTGTGAATTTTGGGAAGCATGTAAAAGGTGCCAATTTCATTTGGTCCAGTGTCAGTGTGTAATTTCAGACTGCAGGTTTGTGTGTGTAATGTTTTAATTAACTTGTTCAGTTTTGTTTTGTATTCCTTGGTTGGGTCTTGGGAAAGTTTACAGTAATATGTATTGTCAGTGAGTTGTCTGGTACCTTCTTCAATGTATTTGTATTATCCATAATGACAATAGTCCCACCTTTATCTGCTGGTTTAATGGTAATGTGCTATTTTTCTGTAGGTTGTTTATGGCTGTCCTCTCTTGGTGGGATAGATAGTACAATATCTTCTTCTGCTGTGTTGTTACTAGAGACGAAATTCTCAATCTAAAAATTTCAGTTTAGTATTTTCGTCCTGGTTTAGGGGTAAAATGTGCTGTTGGTTATCCTTGTCTTATATTATATTTATCCAGATTAGTGGTTTTTGACAGTGTATAACTAGAGAGGTTTATATCACCCAGGTTTGTCATGTTAGACTGTAGTTATAGGACTCTCAATTGGGTCATCAATGTTTTTTCTTGATTATTAGTAGTGTTTTCTTCTGCTGTGTTTTGTGAGTACTGTATTTGTTGCAGGGTTCAAGGTATGTATGTGAGTAGGAGTCCATACCGAATCATAGTGTTCTTGGTATAATTTCCATAATTCTGCTGTTTCACTTGCATGGCTTGTTTTTGGGTCTCTGTGTAGTTCTATCTTTTGTTTCTGAAGAATATCCATGTATGAGTTATCCTGTAGTAATAGGGACTCTATCATTGTACATTGTTCATTGATTATGTGTTGTATTTATATACTATGACAATTTTAATAATTTCTAAGAAGCAATTAAGTTGTAAATACACATGTAAGGTTGAATGGAACAAAATTAGGGAGGCGCACTTACATCCAGATGCTTGTTTGTGTGACTAAAAACACATTTTAGTACTTTGCATAAACTATTAATAATAATAATTTCAAAACAGAAACAATACAATTGGAAAATATACTTTTCAAGCTATTAATGCGGAACTAAAGTGAGCACATTCACAAAAATACAAAGCTGTGTCTCACCTCTTCCTTTGCTGTAGCTACATGATTTATGAAATTAACCTGTGGGTACTAGGGGTCAGCTCCCATAATCCACTTCAGCTGAGCACACCCAGCTATGTGTAAGGCTGGGTACACACCAGCCAAGTTTTTGTCCAGATTGCGCAGCAGTACTAGTGATTTCAGTGCAGTTTTTGTGTAAACATATTTAAATGCTCGTGTCCTAACAATGATACATTCCTTTGCTTTTCTTACAAAAAAAGAAAGTAGTCTTTGCAGTTTTTATTCTTAGCTAGCATAGATGTAAGAAACAAAGTAATAACATTTTAGTAAAGAATAAAAGTAAGTGGGAATTAGAACTTTCTACCTCATGTACTCTTTCTTTCAAAAAGCAGAGCTTTCTACCACTTTCACAATAGAGTTTCTATATATAAAGTCTGCACATGTAAAAACTTTAATTTTCCTAGAAAATCAATGGAAGCAAACAAACAGCAGTAAAATCATTCAGTTGACTATTTGTATTAAAATTAAAAAGCTTGTAGCTGGAGGCGCCAGCTACAAGCTATTTGATTTTCTGAATGGGAGAAGAGACACAAGCGAAGGGCTTGAGGCAGACGCACCTGGGCCACCCACAGGTTTTGTGAGTGTACGAATCATATTATCAAATCATTATATGTGTGGAGGGCTTTTCTAAAACCGTAGCGGAGGATCCGGGGTGTACATACTCAGATCATGTTTAAATATATGTAAGTGACACAGATCACATGAATAATTATATAAATACTGGCAACAATATTGGGGCAGATAGTAGTGTTTGATATATTGCTGACTATTTGTATTGTATATTACAAGTGGGATTTGAACCTATGGCCTTATGTGAAGTTTGTTTTAAAAACAAACAAACAGACAAAAAAATAGGCAGTAAAATCACCTATTTTGTATTGTTCCAGGCTTCATTAATGCATACAGGCTGCAAAATGAACTGCAGTGTAACAAGCAGCTTTTGAAGTCTTATCAGGGATTCCATATTAGTGTGTAGACATCTTGGTGTGCAACCTCATGTGCTTGTGTTTCAAAAACCATGCAGGCGATGTAATAAAAGTTCTTATTAAAGAGTGTTGCTAATTTTGCTAATCTGATTAGTTGGGGGCAAAATTAGCATCATTTAACAAATAACAACTATTATTGCATAGCCCCGATGGTATTTCTATGTTGCGGCATTCATAAACTCTATCTTTGCTAGAAACAGAAGTAAAATAAAAAATTATTTTGCATTGTTCCAGGCCGACAGTATGCATGCTATCTGCAAAATAAGCTGCAGTGTAACAAGAGCAAGTCTTATCGGGGGACTTCCATATTGGTGTGGAGACACTTGCATAGAAAATAGTCTGTGCATAGAGACTGTGAATACAGGGGTCAAGGGGCATAGCCTCTTGAAGACACATGGGCTGTAAATTGTACTGGCAACAACATGGAAGCCTTCTTTGTGACAGAATCTATTATTACATGTACTGATGCAAATTATATGTGAGGTATTTTGAACCACATATATAAGTCTTGTTGCAGAGTGATTCAGCCATGAGGGTTTGTGTTTTAAGGGATGAGTATGAAATACTACCGCAGCCACGTGCTACGCTAGGGACGCAACAAGAATTAGAGTATTCATGAATGGCTAAGAGGGTGGTGTAAGGAGATGGGGTTTGGTTTTTTTGAGAAATGATCTGACTTCTGTTGGATACAGGCTCTTTAGTAGAGATGGACTGCACCTCAATGATAATGGCACAGCTGTTTTGGGGGAGAAGAGGGTTGGGAGGAGACATTAAACTAGGTATGGGGGGAAGGTACATTGGAGTCACAGGGGTAGATAGAGATTAGGGGCAGCAGGGGGTTAATAAGAAATGGGGGAGGGGGAGCATAGAGGATAGGAGGCATGTACGTCCAAGTCTGGAAGTAAATTGAATGAGAATCTAAAATGTAGTTTAGAAAAGAAAGAAGTCTGTTGGAAACACTGGAGAACTAGAACTAATAGCTTTAAAGGAAAGGTATGTGATCTGTATAGCATAAACATGGCTAAATGATTTACATTAATGTAAGGAGTAAGGAGATATTGAATGATACTCCTTATTTAGGCATGACAGCGTTAATAAAAAAGGAGGGGGAGTATATATGTATGTTAAACAAGAATTGAAGCCAAATTTAGTGATGAGATTGAGGGGGTATTAAGATAAGGCAAAAACAATATGGGTGGAGCTATGTACAAGAAGCAAGAAGGTGGGTAATTTAATTGTGGGTGATGTTATAAGCCACCAAAGCCAGTTAGGATGTGGAAATGAATATCCAAATGCAGTTGGCTAACTGCTGGTGAGGGGCATGTTCTGGTTATGGGGGGGTTTCAATTACCCTGACATAGATTGGAGTAAGGGAAATGCAGCACTCAAAAGGTATCAAGTTCTTAAATCTCTTAATGAGCCTTCTTCACAGATGGTAGAAGTTCCTACTTGACAGGATGCGTTGTTGGATCTGGTGATATCTAATAACCCTGAGCTCATTTTGGGAGATGTAGGTAATGGGAAGCTTAGGGAATAGTGATCATGATATAGTGTAATTTAATATGGTGGCAAAAAAAAAATTTAACTTTAGGAAAGCTAATTGTATGTTGTTTGTGAAGGTTTCATTCATCCAGGTCAATGGTATATCTGTTGTATTCAATTAGATCAACTAGACTTGAAGTTTAGTTCTTGAAGACGTTTCGCTAGTCATTCGACTGGCTTTCTCAATTCAGAATGCTTGTATACAAGAATCTGTGGCAATTACGTACCCTGGAAAATCCCAATTAGCATATCACAGCCAAGTGTTAAGGGCGTGATGGATAGTGGCTAAGAGGTGTTATAGGAACGCCCAGAGTAAGGTGTCAAAACAGCAGTACATGGCAGACAGTTGGTGTCGAACCCCCCCACCTCTATTTAGGCTTGGTTTCTTTATTTTCATATAAATGGCCTCCTTAACACCTCTCTGAACCAGTCACGTTCCTTTGCCAATTGTTAACATTACAATCTTCAAAGGTATGTCCTTATCTTAAGATGCAGGTACACGGCTGAGTCAGACCCGAGGAATTGGCTCTTCTGTGCTGGGCCATACGTTGACGCAGTTGCGTTTAGTCTCCCCCACATACAAATCAGAGAATTCTTCACTGCACTGCACTGCGTATATGATGTCGCTTTTCTTGTGTTTGGGTATTGGGTCTTTCGGATGTACCAATTGCTGCCCAGTGTGTGTTCGGTTTTAAAGCAGACAGGGATACGGTTTTTTAACATCCCTCAAGAAAGATTCCAGTATCACCATTCTACCGGCAGACAAGGGAAGATGGTACTCAACACCTCAGACTACCATGATAAGGTGACCATGCTCCTTGCCGATGACAACAATATGAGCTTTAACAAGGGATCCCACCAGCCATTACAAGAAAAGAGTCATAGACTTACTACAACAGCTTCAAAAGGATTAAAGCCATTGATCGAGCAATGTATCATCGCCTCTACCTGGTCAGGCACATCCATGTATATATGGACTCCCAAAGATACATAAGGAAGGGGCACCACTAAAGACTATAGTCAGCAGCATCAACTCTGTAACGTACACAGTGGCAAAATACCTAGCCAACATCTTAGGACCATTGGTGGGATGTTCTAAGCATAACATCCAGAACTTCAGGATTTCACCAATAAGATTGAAAATATAGTACTCGGTGCGAGAAGAAACTATGGTGCCCTATGATGTGACATCTCTCTTCACCTGATTACCCACCAAGGAGGCTGTTGACATGGTGAGAAAACGGCTAGACCAAGACAGCACTCTACCAGCAGAACTGATTTCAACCCAGGACAGGTGTGTTCCTTACTGGACTTGTGCCTGAATACCACCTATTTCAAATACAGGATAAGTTCTATAAGCAAAAACACGGATGTGCTATGGGATCTCCAGTTTCACCCATTTGGCCAACCTTTACATGGAGGAGGTAGAAAAAACAGGCGCTTAATACCTTTAAGGGCATAGCACCCAGCCACTGGTTCACATATGTGGATGACACCTGGGTTAAAATCCACCAGAAGGAAGTACAAGCTTTCACAGAAACACATTAATGCGGTAGACCAAAATATCAAATTTACAAGGGAAGAGGTTCAGTACAACAAACTGGCTTCTTGGACTGCTTGATAGAAGTTAAGGAAAATGGTAAACTGGAAGTAGAGGTTTACAGAGAAACCAACACACACAGATAAGTATTTGATGTTTGACTCCCACCACCCTTTAGATCACAAGCTGGGTGTCATCAGAACCCTGCAACACAGAGCTGAGAACACCCCACTAGCACAGAGGCAAACGCGAAAGAAATGAAACATCTCAGAAAGCCCTTAAAACTTGTGGATATCCAGACTGGGCTTGTCAAAAGAAGTAGAAGGAAAGAAAAGAACACGAATACCAAAAGTATAGGGGAAAAGCAAGACGAGAGAAGAACATGGTCATCCCATATGTAGCAGGGTTCTCCGAGAAATTAAGAATAATTTTCAAAAAACACCGTATCCCTGTCTGCTTTTAACCAAACAACACACTGAGGCAGCAATTGGTACATCCGAAAGACCCAATACCAACACAAGAAAAGTGACATCATATACGCAGTGCAGTGAAGATGCTCTGATTTGTATGTGGGGGAGACCAAACAGCAACTGCATCAACATATGGCCCAGCACAGAAGAGCCAATTCCTCGGGTCATGACTCAGCCGTTGTACCTGCATCTTAAGGATAAAGGACATACCTTTGAAGATTGTAATGTTAAAATATTGGCAAAGGAACGTGACTGGTTCAAAAGGTGTTAAGGGGGCCGTTATGCGAAATAAATAAACCACGCTAAATAGAGGTGGGGGGGTTCGACACCAACTGTCTGCCATGTACAATGCTGTTTTGACACTTACTTGGGCGTTCCTACACCTCTTAGCCACTATCCAATCACGCCCTTAACACTTGGCTGTGATATGCTAATTGGGATTTTCCAGGGTACATAATTGCCACAGATTCTTGTACAAGTCATTCTGAATTGAGAAAGCCAGTCGGATGACTAGCGAAACGTCTTCAAGAACTAAATTTCAAGTTCAGTTGATCTAATATGAATAGAACAGATATCTAATTGTATGTTGTTAAAGTGATCACTCCTGCTCATAGACTGGGGGGATTTGTTCCTAGGTAAGGATATTGAGCAGAAGTGGACAGCTTTTAAAGGGATAGTAAACCAATACATTTCTACATTTATACCTTAAGGTATAAAAGGTAAAAAATGATGTCCTCCTCTGCCTTGCTTAATGCCCAGGTAAAAGGGGAAATGGGAAATAAGAAAGGCTTTTAAAATTTTGAAATCAGAGGGAACCAAACAGCTGTAAAAGCTATATAAGGAGTGCAAGAAAGCAATTAAACTATTAAAATAGAAAATGAAATACGGATAGCAGAACTAAGCAAATTTAACCCCAAAATGTTTTTAAATATATCATAGATAAAAAGGTGAGGACCAGAGAAAGTGGGACCATTAAATATGGGTTATAGAGGATGCCAAAAAATGTGCTAAACCTCTGCATTCACCACAGAGAATCCTAATCCTGTAATAATATGAAGGGTATAAATGAAGAATATTCACTCTGGCGACAGAGAATATGGAATGGAAACAATTTAATATCAATAAAGCCCTTAGACCCGGATGGAATCTTAAGAGAGCTTAGTCATGTTTTATTTAGACCACTGTTTCTTTTAAGATTTACTTTGTCTGGGTGATATGCCGCTGGATTGGAAAAAAGCCAATGTAAACCAATATTCAAAAAAAGAAGTCATTTCCAACCTGGTAACTATGACCTGTAAGCCTTCATCAGTGGTAGGGAAAGTGCTGGAAACTGTTAAGGGATAATATCCCATGAATTAATGCGAAATAGATTGTGCCAAGTGAGTAAGAATTTAGATAGCAGTAAATGTAGTATACATAGATTTTACTGTGCCACATAGGCGACTAATGAATAATCTGAAGACTGTTGGCCTAAAAAAAACAATGTGTTCATGGATAGAGAATTGGTTATTTGATCGCAAACAGAGAGTGGTTGTCAATGGACTAAATCTATGTGGGCTAAAGTGGAGTGCCTCAGGGTTCCATACTGGGGCTATTTCTATTTAATCTGTTTCTAAATAGAGATGGATTAGAACTCGAACCGAGTTCGAGTCGAACTATTCGAATTCGAACGAATTCGGACTTCTCGAACTATCCCGGAACCGGATTTTCGATATTTTCGGACTTTCGATAAATATTGAATGTTCGACCGTTCGAATGTGCAAGTAAAATGCCTATTATACCTATACGCAAGCATCGAATTCGCGAGTAAAGGGTCCATTAAAAGCTATACACGAGCATCGAATCCGCAAGTCATAGAACCTAAGTTTTCTTCTTTAGGTTAGGAAAGGTTTCTTTCAGTGAGAAAGCTGGAACTGTCTTCCAGCAGATATGGTAATGGCAAGTTCACTGAATGCTTTTAAAACTGGGCTAGATGAGCCACCACTGAATAAGCTGAACATGTAGGTACATTTAGAAGCTTTATCTTTTGTTTGGAACATGATAAAAACAAAAAGATAAGCTGGAGTATTGAACTGTGAATTGTGTATTTTTAAATCACCAACAAATACAAATGTGGGAGAACCAAACGCAGAAATTATACTGCAAACGTGGTTTATTTCAATCAATAAAACCCCTAGACCGGATGGAATACACTGATTGAATAAACCACGTTTGCAGTATATTATATATATATTATATATAATATTTATAAAATTAAAAAATAGAGCGAATAAAATTTTTCTAATAATCCTGAGTGCACCATCTTCTCTATTTTTGAATTGCATATTTGGTATCTGTTGGTGGCACCTGGGCAATATTCAAGTTTACAAAGATAGAGTGCCTGCATCTTCGGTTGGAAAAATATATTATAGGACTTGGAATTGAGCACATCTGGGACTGTAAAGCAAGCTTAGAAAACGTGTTTATTCACGAACAAATGGTTGACATGGTTCCGCCCACAATTGGGCCGTTTCAACATCTGAAACAGTGCACAGTGATAGTTTAAAACCGATCCTCAACCAATCGGAGAGTGTGTAATGGGCGGATCGTTGTGACCGAACATAGGCACGCCCCAAGGGGAGAGGCCGGGAACATACAATGTAAAGTGTCTTAGTGCTTACTTAAGGGACAAGTGAGAATAAAAAGATACAAATGCATAAAACCTATATACAACAATGTAACAAATATGTAACAACAACGATGTTTAAATATCGTGGCCTGCGTCATATGCGATTTCATACAAGGCATACATCTAACAGTATAACGAACAAAGCATAGGAGAAGCGAATCGAGAAAAGACATGATGCCTAGAGAATATTTATCTATATGTTAGACTAATTAGTCTGATAAGACAGACATCCCTATTATTGGGATAGTTATATATACAAGGGAATCTAGATAAGGCCATGAAAAAAGAGAGGGCACGTGTTTCACCAAAGGGAGTGTAATTACTTAGCCCAATAATGTCTGGTGAAAATAAACTAAAATTTATCATGCACCATCGACTCATGCACATCAAGGAACACAGTCTCTACTAACATAATTATATTAAGCCAGAGACTATACCCTGATCATTATAAGACGAATATTCAGAATCGATAACTATCAATTACTCACTTAGTATGAAGAGAAAAAATCGTGACTATATTATAAGACTATATTCGGGGATCGGGTGGAAATTCTGTCCGGCACCCAAAGGTGTTTACTACAAGCTTAAATGCATTTAAACCCCTAGGGGAAAGAAGTCAGGGGAAAACTTATGTGAACTAGAAATGAATCGTAAGTCCGTGTGTACATAAAGTGCAATCACTTTTGGTGGACTAATGCAACCAGAGTTTTATAGAAAGCACTGAAGTGCCCACTATTCATTTAAGCCACGCGGCGTGAGTTTGCCAAGACGGGGAATCCATCTGGCTTCACGGCGAAGCAATGCATTTTCGACATCCATCTTATGGGACAGATGTGCTTGGAAACTGTCGATGATCATCCAACGTAGACTCCCAATAGAATGGTTGTGGAGGCTACAGTGTTTACCCACACCATATCGCCTTATTTACTGTTATATTACGGCCCTTATCAAGGGTCGCTTGTCGGATGGTTCGCCATCCTGTCTCTGAAGCTGGTAGTTGTCTTGCCTATGTGAACAAGCCACACGTTATACAATATAGTAGATGATGTTCTTACTGGTGCAAGAAAATCTGCCCCAATCTCAATACGTTTTCCTGAATGTGGGTGTGGAAAGTCGTGCCCGTGAGCATCCCATTGCATGTAGTGCAATTGGGACACCTGTAGCATCCAAGTTTGCCCAATATCGGCCCAGTGCTTAGGCTCGGAAAAATCTGTTTTAACTAGTATATTTCTTAGGGACCGCCCCCTCTTATAAGTATGTTGAGGGGATGTATTACTGGCGGGTAAGGATTTGTCCTTGTACCAATTCCCAATGTTTGTTTATAATCCGTTTGATGATCGGACTTTTAGGATGTATTCTGTATATAATCTCACAACTTCCCCACCAAGGTTGTTAATGGTGTTTTTCTTGTGGTGAGTATCCATCACTCTATGGAAGGATGAATCAATCTCCCTTTTGGGTATCCCCTTTCCAATAATCTCAATTTAAGGTCGCTCAGTTGTTCCCTGGCTATCTGTAAGTCACTATTGTTCCTCAAAACTCGTAATCCTAAAGGATGGATCTTTTTAGGACTCTGGGTGGCAACTTTCTCTATGTAACAAAGAGTTTCTATCGAGGTTTTTCAAATAAGGAAGCTTGTAATTCGTTACCCACAACAGATATTTTCAGATCCAAATTCCACCGTGGTATTAATATGTGCGGTAAGTTTTAATTGGCGTGTGTATGCATTCACCCTCCTCTATAAATTGTAATGCCTCCTCTCTCTCCCCTTCCATACAAAGAACATGTCATCTATAAACCGCTTATAGACCACAATATAGGCTTGATATTTGTGGACTATATATTTTTCTTCAAAAGACTCCAGGTATAGGTCGCCATTGATGGAGCTACATTTGACCCCATCTCACTGCCCATATTTATTGGAAGAATGAGAACCAATCTGAAATAGTTATTGGTTACAATAAATTCTAATAACTGGGTTGATAAATGGCAGTGGTTGAAATAACTTGCCCCGGGCTGACATAATCGGATGGCCTGGTGGTTTGGAGGTGGACTTTGTATTTAGGTAGGGTATAGATGATGGGGCATTTAGGAAAAGGAGTATTGAGGCATTCGAGTTCAATAGGACTGATCCAGTTGGCTTCAGCCATGTTTTTCAATATGTGGTCCAATTTTTTCTTAAGCATTATGGTGGGCTCCGTATCTAAAGCTCTATAGGTGTGGGTATCGGCCAATTGTTGTTGTAGTTCATGAATATAATATGTAGAGTCCAATAGAACAATAGCACCGCTATTTGTCGGCGGGTCTGATGATGGTATTGGTGTCCTCAGTGAGTGTATTAACAGCCTGTTTTTCTTCTCTGGACAAGTTGGGGGTATATTTGAACGAGGTGTCCTTCATAAAGCATGTAATAGACTCAGAAACTAAATTGTTAAAGACCTTCAGTGATGCAGGGGTGTTAGGGAGATCACCCTTTTTCTTTTTTAAATTGGTGCCATGATACCAACGCGATTGCGAATGTTGGTCCGAGTTTCTAAGGAGGTTTTTGAATTTGAGGTTTCATTGTAGCTTAAATAAATCTACTTCAAAATTGAAGATGTTACATTTGCTTGATTTGCTTATATTCATGAACTCTAGCGATTGCACCATCCGTTTTGATCACGTCTTCACCAAGCAGTTTGAGTGTGTAACAATTGGAAATCTAAGATGGCGGAGGCTAATACTGTGATGTTCGATGTTGATACCGATCAGGAGTTTTATTTTACACAGGAGGACGCCACTCGAATCCTCTTTGATGAGACATCTACCAAATTTGACATAGCACACAAAGATTGTTTCTTCCAATTAACCAGATTAAGAGAAGGAAATTGGCTATTACACGGCACTTATCTCTCGGATTATTATAGAGACAGGAAAATCCCCAGGGTTTCCGTGTCACTAATACACCCACTATCGGCAGCTCGACAAAATTTTGCACCCGCTGGTGTGTGATCCTTATAAATGGCTGGCACTAGAGAATATTTATCTATATGTAATAGACTAATTAGTCTGATAAGACAGACATCCCTATTTGGGATAGTTATATATACAAGGGAATCTAAGATAAGGCCATGAAAAAAGAGAGGGCACGTGTTCACCAAAGGGAGTGTAAATTACTTAGCCCAAATAATGTCTGGTGAAAATAACTAAAATTTATCATGCACCATCGACTCATGGCACACAAGGAACACAGTCTCTACTAACATAAATTATATTAAGCCAGAGACTATACCCTGATCATTATAAGACGAATATTCAGAATCGATAACTATCAATTACTCACTTAGTATGAGAGAAAAATCGTGAACTATATTAATAAGACTATATTCGGGGATCGGGTAGGAAATTCTGTCCGGCACCCAGAGTAGGTGTTACTACAAAGCTTAAATGCATTATAACCCTAGGGGAAGAAGTCAGGGGAAAACTTATGTGAACTAGAAATGAATGTAAGTCCGTGTGTACATAAAGTGCAATCACTTTGGTGGACTAATGCAACCAGAGTTTATAGAAAGCACTGAAGTGCCACTATCATTTAAGCCACGCGGCGTGAGTGTGCCAAGACGGGGAATCCATCTGGCTTCACGGCGAAGCAATGCATTTCGACATCATCTTATGGGACAGATGTGCTTGGAAACTGTCGATGATCATCCAACGTAGACTCCCAATAGAATGGTTGTGGAGGCTACCGTGTTTACCCAAGCCATATCCTTATTTACTGTTAATATTACGGCCCTTATCAAGGGTCGCTTGTCGGATGGTTCGCCATCCTGTCTTGAAGCTGGGTGTCTTGCCTATGTAGAACAAGCCACACGGGTATACATATAGTAGAAAGCATAGGAGAAGCGAATCGAGAAGAAAGACATGATGCCTAGAGAATATTTATCTATATGTAATAGACTAATTAAGTCTGATAAGACAGACATCCCTATTATTGGGATAGTTATATATACAAGGGAATCTAAGATAAGGCCATGAAAAAAGAGAGGGCACGTGTTTCACCAAAGGGAGTGTAAATTACTTAGCCCAAATAATGTCTGGTGAAAATAACTAAAATTTATCATGCACCATCGACTCATGGCACATCAAGGAACACAGTCTCTACTAACATAAATTATATTAAGCCAGAGACTATACCCTGATCATTATAAGACGAATATTCAGAATCGATAACTATCAATTACTCACTTAGTATGAAGAGAAAAAATCGTGACTATATTAATAAGACTATATTCGGGGATCGGGTAGGAAATTCTGTCCGGCACCCAGAGTAGGTGTTACTACAAGCTTAAATGCATTATAACCCCTAGGGGAAAGAAGTCAGGGGAAAACTTATGTGAACTAGAAATGAATCGTAAGTCCGTGTGTACATAAAGTGCAATCACTTTTGGTGGACTAATGCAACCAGAGTTTTATAGAAAGCACTGAAGTGCCCACTATTCATTTAAGCCACGCGGCGTGAGTGTGCCAAGACGGGGAATCCATCTGGCTTCACGGCGAAGCAATGCATTTTCGACATCCATCTTATGGGACAGATGTGCTTGGAAACTGTCGATGATCATCCAACGTAGACTCCCAATAGAATGGTTGTGGAGGCTACAGTGTTTACCCACAGCCATATCGCCTTATTTACTGTTAATATTACGGCCCTTATCAAGGGTCGCTTGTCGGATGGTTCGCCATCCTGTCTCTGAAGCTGGTAGTTGTCTTGCCTATGTAGAACAAGCCACACGGGTATACAATATAGTAGATGATGTTCTTACTGGTGCAAGAAAATCTGCCCCTAATCTCAATACGTTTTCCTGAATGTGGGTGTGGAAAAGTCGTGCCCGTGAGCATCCCATTGCATGTAGTGCAATTGGGACACCTGTAGCATCCAAGTTTGCCCAATATCGGCCCAGTGCTTAGGCTCGGAAAAATCTGTTTTAACTAGTATATTTCTTAGGGACCGCCCCCTCTTATAAGTATGTTGGAGGGATGTATTACTGGCGGGTAAGGATTTGTCCTTTTGTACCAATTCCCAATGTTTGTTTATAATCCGTTTGATGATCGGACTTTTAGGATTGTATTCTGTATATAATCTCACAACTTCCCCACCAGAGTTGTTAATGGATGTTTTCTTGTGGTGAGTATCCATCACTCTATGGAAGGATGAATCAATCTCCCTGTTGGAGTATCCCCTTTCCAATAATCTCAATTTAAGGTCGCTCAGTTGTTCCCTGGCTATCTGTAAGTCACTATTGTTCCTCAAAACTCGTAATCCTAAAGGGGATGGATCTTTTTAAGGACTCTGGGTGGCAACTTTCTCTATGTAACAAAGAGTTTCTATCGATGGGTTTTCGAAATAAGGAAGTCTGTAATTCGTTACCCACAACAGATATTTTCAGATCCAAGAATTCCACCGTGGTATTAATATGTGCGGTAAGTTTAATTGGCGTGTGTAATGCATTCACCTCCTCTATAAATTGTAATGCCTCCTCTCTCTCCCCCTTCCATACAAAGAACATGTCATCTATAAACCGCTTATAGACCACAATATAGGCTTGATATTTGTGGACTATATATTTTTCTTCAAAAGACTCCATGTATAGGTTCGCCATTGATGGAGCTACATTTGACCCCATCTCACTGCCCGATATTTATTGGAAGAATGAGGAACCAAATCTGAAATAGTTATTGGTTACAATAAATTCTAATAACTGGGTTGATAAATGGCAGTGGGTTGAAATAACTTGCCCCGGGCTGACATAATCGGATGGCCTGGTGGTTTGGAGGTGGACTTATGTATTTTAGGTAGGGTATAGATGATGGGGCATTTAGGAAAAGGAGTATTGAGGCATTCGAGTTCAATAGGACTGATCCAGTTGGCTTCAGCCATGGTTTTTCAATATGTGGTCCAATTTTTTCTTAAGCATTATGGTGGGCTCCGTATCTAAAGCTCTATAGGTGTGGGTATCGGCCAATTGTTGTTGTAAGTTCATGAATATAATATGTAGAGTCCAATAGAACAATAGCACCGCTATTTGTCGGCGGGTCTGATGATGGTATTGGTGTCCTCAGTGAGTGTATTAACAGCCTGTTTTTCTTCTCTGGACAAGTTGGGGGTATATTTGAACGAGGAGCCTGTTTTTCTTCTCTGGACAAGTTGGGGGTATATTTGAACGAGGTGTCCTTCATAAAGCATGTAATAGACTCAGAAACTAAATTGTTAAAGACCTTCAGTGATGCAGGGGTGTTAGGGAGATCACCCTTTTTCTTTTTTAAATTGGTGCCATGATACCAACGCGATTGCGAATGTTGGTCCGAGTTTCTAAGGAGGTTTTTGAATTTGAGGTTTCATTGTAGCTTAAATAAATCTACTTCAAAATTGAAGATGTTACATTTGCTTGATTTGCTTATATTCATGAACTCTAGCGATTGCACCATCCGTTTTGATCACGTCTTCACCAAGCAGTTTGAGTGTGTAACAATTGGAAATCTAAGATGGCGGAGGCTAATACTGTGATGTTCGATGTTGATACCGATCAGGAGTTTTATTTTACACAGGAGGACGCCACTCGAATCCTCTTTGATGAGACATCTACCAAATTTGACATAGCACACAAAGATCTGTTCTTCCAATTAACCAGATTAAAGAGAAAGGAAATTGGCTATTACACGGCACTTATCTCTCGGATTATTATAGAGACAGGAAAATCCCCAGGGGTTTCCGTGTCACTAATACACCCACTATCGGCAGGCTCGACAAAGAATTTTGCACCCGCTGGTGTGTGATCCTTAATAAATGTTCTATGGACCTTATGTTATTAGTAATTGAACAGTCTGGGAAGGAACTTAATAAAATCAAACAGGATATCTTGAATTTTGAACAAAAACATTTACAAACTTTAACAGCTGATAAATCAGTGGATTGGCTCAACAAATTGAAGGTGCAAACCGACAAATATAAACAAGATCTGATTCATTTCAAGTCCAATAAACGTAAAACTGTTGATCTGGATTATAGCGATAAGAGAGTATACGGGTGGCTCTCAGGGCAAAAGCAGAAACAAACCAGCAGACCTAACCATCGTTTCAGATGGTCTAAGCCCAGATCCCTGTACACCGTTGATAGTTCGGGGGACTCCTCAAAGGGAAACAGACCCCCACCATCAGTTCACCCCTGAACACAAAACCCCCCAGCACCAGCGGTATGAATACTCGAGCTGGTACAAGAAACCACCCAGACCGTTCCGGAAACGATAATTTACAATTTAAGCCAACATAAATTAACAGAAGCCGAAAATCACCTATTACGCAAAGGGCTTTCGTTTGTACCATCAAGCACATTTAACAGCTTAAATTTTGAAGTAGATTTATTTAAGCTACAACGAAACTTCAAATTCAAAAACCTCCTTAGAAACTCGGACCAACATTCGCAATCGTGTTGGTATCATGGCACCAATTTAAAAAAGAAAAAGGGTGATCTCCCTAACACCCCTGCATCACTGAAGGTCTTTAACAATTTAGTTTCTGAGTCTATTACATGCTTTATGAAGGACACCTCGTTCAAATATACCCCCAACTTGTCCAGAGAAGAAAAACAGGCTATTAATACACTCACTGAGGACACCAATACCATCATCAGACCCGCCGACAAAGGCGGTGCTATTGTTCTATTGGACTCTACATATTATATTCATGAACTAGCTGAAGCCAACTGGATCAGTCCTATTGAACTCGAATGCCTCAGTACTCCTTTTCCTAAATGCTCCATCATCTATACCCTACCTAAAATACATAAGTCCACCTCCAAACCACCAGGCCGCCCGATTATGTCAGCCCGGGGCTCGTTATTTCAACCCATTGCCATCTTTCTGGATTCATTCCTGCAACCACAAGTCCAACAAATGTCATCCTATATTAGGGACAGTGCACACCTACCGGGGAGATTCTCAAAGAGGTTGAGATCTCACCGCAAATGCTACTAATGACTTGTGATGTCACCAGTCTCTATACCGTTATACCTCAGTTGGACGGCATCGTGTGTGTAGACAGTCATTAGTGAAGGCCCAACACTGTAACCCACCTATAGAATGCCTGATGGAGTTATTAGAATTTATTGTAACCAATAACTATTTCAGATTTGGTTCCTCATTCTTCCAACAAATATCGGGCAGTGCGATGGGGTCAAATGTAGCTCCATCAATGGCGAACCTATACATGGAGTCTTTTAAAGAAAAATATATAGTCCACAAATATCAAGCCTATATTGTGGTCTATAAGCGGTTTATAGATGACATGTTCTTTGTATGGAAGGGGGAGAGAGAGGAGGCATTACAATTTATAGAGGAGGTGAATGCATTACACACACCAATTAAACGTACCGCACATATTAATACCACGGTGGAATTCTTGGATCTGAAAATATCTGTTGTGGGTAACGAATTACAGACTTCCTTATTTCGAAAACCCACCGATAGAAACTCTTTATTACTTAGAGAAAGTTGCCACCCAGAGTCCTTAAAAAGATCCATCCCCTACAGTCGAGGATTACGGGTTCTGAGGAACAATAGTGACTTACAGATAGCCAGGGAACAACTGAGCGACCTTAAATTGAGATTATTGGAAAGGGGATACTCCAACAGGGAGATTGATTCATCCTTCCAAAGAATGATGGATACTCACCACAAGAAAACATCCATTAACAACTCTCGTGGGGAAGTTGTGAGATTATATACAGAATACAATCCTAAAAGTCCGATCATCTAACGGATTATAAACAAACATTGGGAATTGGTACAAAAGGACAAATACTGGTTAAAATACACCCACATTCAGGAAAACATATTAAGATTAGGGGCAGATTTTCTTGCACCAGTAAGAACATCATCTACTATATTGTATACCCGTGTGGCTTCAGAGACAGGATGGCGAACCATCGCATGTCCAACCGACAAGCGACCCTTGATAAGGGCCGTAATATTAACAGTAAATATGGCTGTGGCTAAACACTGTAGCCTCCACAACCATTCTATTGGGAGTCTACGTTGGATGATCATCGATGGTTTCCAAGCACATCTGTCCCATAAGATGGATGTCGAAAACGCATTGCTTCGCCGTGAAGCCAGATGGATTCACCGTCTTGGCACACTCACGCTGCGTGGCTTGAATGAACAGTGGGCACTTCAGTGCTTTCTATAAAACTCTGGTTGCATTAGTCCACCAAAAGTGATTAGACTTTATGTACACACGAACTTACGATTCATTTCTAGTTCACATAAGTTTTCCCCTGATTTCTTTCCCCTAGGGGGTATAATGCATTTAAGCTTGTAGTATTCTGTCCGGGTGCCGGACAGAATTTCCTTCCCGATCCCCGAATATAGTCTTATTAATATAGTCACGATTTTTTCTCTTCATACTGTGAGTGATCGATAGTTATCGATTCTGAATATTCGTCATATAATGATCAGGGTATAGTCCCCGGCTTAATATAATTTATGTTAGTAGAGACAGTGCTCCTTGATGTGCCATGAGTCGATGGTGCATGATAAATTTTAGTTATTTTCACCAGACATTATTTGGGCTAAGTAATTTACACTCCCTTTGGTGAAACACGTGCCCTCTCTTTTTTCATGGCCTTATCTTAGATTCCCTTGTGTATATAACTATCCCAATAATAGGGATGTCTGTCTTATCAGACTTAATTAGTCTATTACATATAGATAAATATTCTCTAGGCATCATGTCTTTCTTCTCGATTCGCTTTTCTTATGCTTTGTTATCCTGTTAGATGTATGCCTGTATGAATCGCATATGAAGCAGGACCAAGATATTTAACAATCGTTGTTGTTACATATTATGTTACATTGTTGTATATAGGTTTTATGCATTTGTATCTTTTTATTCTCACTTGTCACTTAAGTAAGCACTATGACACTTTACATTGTATGTTCCCGGCCACTCCCCTTGGGGCGTGCCTATGTTGTGGTCACAACGATCCGCCCATTACACACTCTCCGATTGGTTGAGGATCGGTTTTAAACTATCACTGTGCACTGTTTCGGATGATCTGAAGATGGCCCGATTTGTGGGCGGAAACATGTCAACCATTTGTTCGTTTCTAAGCTTGCTTTAAGTCCCAAGAGTGTGCTCAATTCCAAGTCCTATTTATGTATATTGCGTGAGCAGCACCTGGGCATGGTGGGAATGACTATATATATATATATATATATATACACACGGTATATATAAAATCGCTTCCAACAGCGAGCACTTCTATAGTCAATCAGCTGCCCGGGTGCTGCTCCCACAATTACAGGGTTATTCAGTAAAAGTTCTTATTGTTAAAAAGGGTGCTAACTTTGCCCCAACCAATCAGATGTTAGCTTTCAAATGTTAGATCTCATTGGTTGGGGCAAAATTAGCACCATTTTAAACAATAAGAACGTTTATTGAATCTCCCTGTTAGTATATAAAACAGTTCACAATCGGGCACACTCATGGGTCTTGATGTGAAACAAAAAACGTGTTTATTCACATAGTTGCAGTTAACATGTTTCCGCTCCAAACACAGGGCCGTCTTCAGAACATCTGAGTCAAAGTATAGTGCAGGTTTAAAACTCGATCTACCACCAATCGGCTTAGATGTGGGAGGCGTGATCCTGTGACATCATTATAGGACCACCCATTATCAAAACCAATCTTAGGAACAATATAAAGTGATATTGTGCTAATAAAAGTGACAAGTGCAGTGATATATCAACAATAAAACATTAAAAACACAACAAAATGCAACATCAGAGTCCACTTCAGAATAGGGACAAACTGGCTAAACAGTTTCAGAACACATAGAGTGTTCATGTCCGGTCTATTACATCAGACTCAAACAAAAGAACGGGTCTGGCAAAGGTAAGAGATCATAAAGATCAGGGGTCTCGTCTGGGGTTCAAGGGGAACTAGCAATTTAATAATGGTATGTTCTCCCTTTCGGAGTGTTCATTACACTGCGAATATAAATAGTCGGGTTAATTAATTACACTACGGATATGACTAATCAGGAAAGGTAATGAGGAAGGCTCCCGACAAGCTACAAGATAAAATAGGTTATGATGGCATATCTGTCACCGAAGGTACAGTGGTCCTCCTATATTATATATGAAGGCAGACCTTCTTCCTCAGTGATGATTTAAACAGGTGTCCAACACCTTAAGCTATATAGTAGCAAAATGTGGTTAAACCCAGGAAGTGGTTATCATGTAGTAGAAACGCTAACAAGTTCATCTATATATATATATATCTATATATCTAAAAGATAACAATATATCAAGGTATAAATAGAGAAACATTTCATGTATAAATTACTAGAAAATCACATGAGACTAGTTAGTCAAGCAATCTCTATAGAAAAAATTAACTACCAGAATTATCAATAGGTCAAGATTCTAGTAAGGAAGCTGTATGGGAAATAAATATAATGTATGATGAAAATGTCATCAACTATATATATATATATAGTTACTCACTCTAGGCCCTCTCTGTGGGCACGTATGCACAACAGTGTTCAACAGAGCTTGTTACCAGAAAGCCAGAGAGACACTGCTGGTTTGCTCCCATTTCTGAAATCCAGAGCTTGAGAAAGTGTAGCGGCTGTCTGTAGGAAATAAAAGAAAATTCATTTTACGGTATGTTTGTGCTTTAAAAGTTTAGTTCTGCAGATGTCATTGTTTTGGATCCCAAACTCTTGTCTGGTAATGTGGGGTTAATTGGTTACTCTTTTGGATCTCAAATCCTCATCTGATAATGTAGAGGTTAATAAGTAATCTATAATTCTATCTACTGTATCTATCTATCTGTGTCTATCTGTTTGAGTTGTTTTTTCGAAACTAAAACCTCAGTATTCAGATTAAATTATCGTGTTGGCAATATGCAATAAACAATTGGGTTTTGGGTTGTAGTTTGGGCACTACTTCTCTAAAAGGTTTGCCATCACTGGTCCTTAGGCACCAGGAGAAGTGGAACAGCAGAGTGCACTGAGCAGGCTGCAAAGGGGGATTTCAGGCACTAGTAATCCCCCCCTAAACACGCCCATGAACATATATATAGTAACCCATTCATAATATCAAGGACCCAAATGCTGAGTGGATGTTACCCACCCAGTATTTAATACATCTGACCACAGCAAGAATCAAATACATTAAGGTACAGCCAACAAACAATAAATATTACCGTACTCATTTGGACCAGTCCCAATCCATGCAGGTTTAAGTCCTCTCTTAACATGGGGCTTCACAGATTGTGACTAAAACTCGTTGAATGTAAGACTCTACAGTGAAAGCTGGTATGAAGTTTGCTCTCCGATCTCGGACTATGTGGTCCGAACACATTTACTTACGCATACATTGCAAAGGTCAGTCGGGACCTGTCAGAGGAACAGCGGAGGATCTAGTTCTTTGTCTTTTTCCCCCCGGATTCTTGCAGATTTAATTGAACAATGGAAGATAAGCTTTAGCTCCTTTATGTCTAGTTCTTCAATGAAACTGAAGAAAAAAAGAAATCATAAGTGGAGATACCCTTTAAGTATAAAACATAATCACAGAACACCCATTACCATCTCCGGTATCGTACATTCGTAAACGTTCCTACGTGCAATACCATGCGGTACCAAAATACTGCAATGGTATTGTATGGTGGATCGTAAATCTACGATCAGACCGTGACCGCACATTTACCGTTTTCGTATATATTTACGATAGTGGCAACAATTTTTAAAGCTATTTTGCAATACCGTGCCTTTAGGAATATGGCACATAGAACCAGGTTTACATGGAAACCTGATACATTAGGCTAGACGTGTACCTTTCACTACACATACCCAAACTTCCAGTGGGTCCTCTAATATTTGGCTCAACATCAACTTATATATCCACACCTAGAATACACTGATAGTTGCTTCCACTGATTCCCGTGTTTTGATTTCATCTGGTCATCTCTGTAGGCTAGAAACCTGGGTGCCCTTCCCTCTTATTCCTTTAAAACAAAGTATGAGCACGTATCCAAAGTATGATCACACATCACAAAAATTTCCCATCATTCAACATACGTTTCACCCCTCTCTATGTGAGCAGGGCTTTAAGGAATTGTTATTAGCTTAGAGCCTCTTATGCTATAAAACAAAAGCCAAGGCGTTCTTTAGTGCCATAAGTAATTAATAATAAATAATAGTAATAAATAATAATTTTGCATCAACCCACACTTACAACGCTCGTACCAATAGTCAGGGATCTATTGACCAAGATGATTCAAAAACCCAAATACCCCATGTATGTCCCATGCTATTATTACAATACCACATGTATATATCTGTGACACAAATCAAGTTCTATTCTCCAGTAGATTTTATTATACATCTATGAAATACACAATAAGAATGCCACCCATGTGTTGGGAAAAGGACAATAAGTATAAATATACAGCAAAAATGTATTACACTTATATATACACTCTAGTAAAACAGTAAGGACTGGCCAGCCTTAATAAATGCAATACAATACTAAAAATCTGTAGTGTAGTAAAAAGAGCAATTCATAATGTCTGTAGCTCAAACCCATTCTCCTATGGAATAATACACTTAATGTAATAGCTGCTCTAAAATCACTGTGAGGTAAGGTGTCCAGGACTATAGGGGAGTCCAGGTATCTCTAAGGGTAGATACAACTACCCAAGCATATACTCTGTCACGCCACGTTCAGTAAACCTACAGTTAGTTCCTGTGTGTGCACACACTGATAGTCCTGTCTAGGACTGCATAACAATGCTAAAAATGGTAAAATACAGGATACGTCACCTTTTTTACGTTTACCTTTTTTAAAGGGTATGTCCACCCCCAAAACTATAATTAAACCTACTACTAGCCCCATTCTGTAGTTTAAAATAAACCTTACCTTACATCTCTGCTCCTTATGGTTCCCAAGATATGCCTGTTCAAAGTCCAGGAAACTGAAGAGTCCAAGTTGTCTGTGAGGCTTCTGATCCACTGTGATTCCTCGTCATCATCAAGGTCTGGGGCATGCCAGAACACCCCACCCCCCACCATCCGGATCCATCCCCAGCCTACAAAAAACTTTTTTTGTAGGGGGTGCATCTATGATAATCCACCCCCCACCCCCTCATTTAAGTACATCCCTGGTCTCTGTGCAACCTTCTGTTCATAAAGTCACTCAATGACAACTGTCCCCCCTAGCATATACTTACAGAGCTGATCAATTGCGTAAGTGAATGTGCGATCGTACATTTACGACTGAACGTTCATTAACAACAATCTCCACCTGTGTTGATCCCTCAATAGTATATGAGTTAATTCCCAATTTGAGTTTGAGATGGTCTTGTCTTTGCTCCTGTCTGCCCCTCCCCCTTTGTTTATTTCTGTATCTTCTCTCAAGGGGGTAGGGGGGCAGATCTAGCTCTAAAGGGGTCGTCTGATCACCTCATTGCCTTCTTTGCCTACCTCTCCCCTCTTTGGTCCTTGTTACCTGCATATAGTTGTATATTAGTCTTTCTCATTTTTTCTGATCTTAATATATTATTTAAGTCAAAATCCTTTTTTCCTGTTGGAATCTGGGTACACATTCTCTAGCAATTTTCACCTCTTCCTCTATTGATGATTATTTGGAGGATACTTCTACTACTGTACTGTACATATAATAATTAGAGCTTGAGGCATGTATAGTTTGAGTTCAAAACACAATAACAGGATCACAGAACACCCATTACCATTTCCTTTTTGTTACACAGTACACAGGAAAAACCCACTGAACACAGTGGGTTTCCTGTTTTATCTAGTTATGTGACCAGCATTCAGGGTGAAGATGGACACGGTAGGCCATTATTAATCTGCCTGGACAATATGAGACACTATTCTTATTGTCGTGGTCTGTTTGTTCATATGCTTTTATCTATTGATATTTGTGTATATGTGTGTATGTATGCGTGTGTGTATATATATAATACATAAGTGTGATATTTTATCATGGTATATATCCTTATAAAAATCACTCAGCTATGTCACTAAGTGACTAATTTCTTATATCCCACTACTACGCCCTTTCCAGTATTCATGCCTGAACAATGACTCAGCATTTTTTAACTTTACAAACGGAACCTGCTGGAGCTGCTTTCTGTCACTTCATAACCAATGTCTCTCTCCTTCTCCACAAAGATTTATTTAACTGCATAGCTACTGGGCTGGAATGTTCCTTTCTGATGGGTTTAAGTTACAGAAGGTAGCTTGGGGGATTTAAGGTGGAAATAAGGACACGGCTAGAATTTATAATGTGAATGGGGTGAAGGAATCCGGTACTTATGTATTATAAGAAATAATGCTCCCCTTTACATTATAATATAAGGATATTCCACCACCTTGGAGTACCCTGACCTGTATACCTCTATATGGTCAGTGGCGTAATATGAAATACTAATTAAACAAGGGATATGAGGTGAGTGTTTTTAAAAAAAGATTCACGGTTTTTAGGAGGGGTACAGAATTAAGACATTTTAAATTTGTAGCAAGGTCAACGTTCCCAACCAGGAATAAGTGAAAAGGTTTCACTTACCTTAAGGTTTGACTGTGGTATAAAAAAGGACCGGTATTAAAATGAAAGTCCATTATTTTTTCTGTAGAATGAAATAGCTTTTGCTACTTTCTGCTACATTATACTGCCTTTGAAATTCTAGATTTTGGTGTTCTATTACCTACAAACTACAAAATGATCCGTAATGCCAGATCTGCCTTAGATTGTGACCGCTCTAATTGGAACGTTTTTCTTATACTGTTCTCGTGATTGCATCATACTGTTTTATTTTATTTTATTTTTACAGACAGTGATTATTGGGTCCTACCTAATTGCTCATGGATTCTTCAGTGTTTATGCCATGTGTGTTGACACCCTTTTCTTGTGTTTCTGTAAGTATTTTGAAACTTAAGATAAAGGATGGAGGAAAAATATTTTAGAATAAAATAGGTGCATTTAAATGCTTTTATTACATTTACTTGCTTTATGCATGAAGGGGACAGTTAAGCATACTTTGAGACTTTAAGGAGAAGTAAAGGCTAAAAACAACACAGTACATTAGGTTGTACCACCCTACATATGCATCTGCGGTGATAATCTGTCTTTCTAAAGTTGTCTTAACTTGTCAATCATTGTTGACCAAGCAGCTATACAAAATTTAGATTTCCTTATGTAGTTACTAAATTGGGTAAAATCCCTACCTTTTATCCAAATTGGTAAAGACAGGGGTTCCCCTCATCTGTTTGGGCAGTATATCAATTACTTCTCAGATTTAGTGCATATACCATACTGCATAAATTACTGTTAAGTATGAACTTGTCACCAACCAAATTTGCTGACAGTGTATTTCTAGTTATTTAGATTTAAGGCATAAGGTTTGCAGTGTATTCATTTAAAATTGGATTTCTAGATACTAATCATTTTATGTATCTAGATTTTCTACAATCTATGGGTTGCAATCTCAATGAACATGATTAGAACTATTATCAGCATGTATCTTAATTAATTACCAACCAGATAGCCAGAATGCGTGTGGGATGTATACCCAGTTTCTAAACGAATGCCAACCAGCAAGTAATACCCTATTTTTAACAAGTGAATGCTATACATCTCCAGGGCCAGCCTTAGCTTAAACAATAAAGCGAAACATGGGGTGCCAACAGGTTTTGGCTAAATGGAAATGTGACAGGGCTTCTGGATTGCAATTTTGATAAGGGGGAGGGAGGGCCAGAGGAAAGGAGATCCTATGGCATACAATGCACTCTGGTCATTAAAGTGGAACTTCTCTACCTAAAAGACCTTTTACAGAACAGATACAAAATATGTTAAAATCAGATTTTGCTTGTTACATTTATAATGCAACAAATATTTTAAACTGACTTGTAATAAATAAATTTTTAGCTGCTGAGTGAAAGACATTAGAAATTAATGTGGTGGTTAAACAAAAAAAAATCCAACTAAAAATAATGCCCTATGGGTTCTTTTAAATGACATGTCCACCTCCAAAACTATCTCTTAGATTCTGATAGGAAACCCCCCCAAACACAGACATACCGGTAGCTTTACTTTCAGACCCCAGATCAGTTTCTCAAGCAAATATTCGGACCCTGCAGGCCTGCATTTCCAGATCGACCCACAATCACTGTTGTGCTGAATGATGAAGCAAGTCTACCAGAAGGAACAATATTTTCCCAGTTTTCATGCATAATGTTTTTTGGGGGGGAGGGTTTAGGTCCTTACTATTAAATTACGTACATGAAGTCTTTGTGTTTTTCTTTTGTACATAATGCTTTTTCAAGTGAAGCAAGAATTTTTTTTTATTTTTGTGATAACCTTTAGGTTAATGTAAAACCTTATACCTGAATGTGTGTGTGTATATATATATATATATATATATACACATACATATTTATATATAATTTTCACACATACAATAGAAGGACCTATTTCTGTTAGATTTTTCCTATAACTAAGATTATCTTATAAAAATGTAATAGTTAAGTGGCCTTTGCAAAATCTTTCTTGCCTCCTGTGCTGTATTTTTATTTTTTCTAAACCTTTATTACATCAATCTTAATTTCCCTTTGTAAAAACAGGAGTTAGCTGTGTTTATTAGCTCCATTAACTCATTCAGTAATATTTGAAAAGGTTTATGACACCACAGGTCTTTAAATTAAGAAAAGAATGAGTTTGTCAAGGTTCTCATTCATCCAGGTTATGGTATATCTGTAGAATTCAGTTAGATTAACTGGACTTCTTGAAGAGGTCTTCAAGAAACAACATTTCAAGTCCCATTGATCTAATTAAATACTGCAGGTAAGAAAAGAATGACTTTCTTTAAACCAAGAGCAAATGCATTATTATTGACAGTTGCCATTGATTCTGTGGTAGAATAATGGTAGGAAATTTTCTGACATGATTAATTAATGTTGATTCACCTACTTTCTCTTTTGTCTTTTTTTTGCCACTTGCCTTCAATTCCTTTCTGCTTGCTTCTGCACTGTCGCATCTTCAGGTGAAGATTTGGAAAGGAATAATGGATCTTCATCAAAACCTTACTACATGTCACCTAACCTGCATAGGATTCTGGGAAAAAAAGAAATAAGCTTTAAAAAGTCAAAGCGTTAATTGTGTTAATGCACTCACACACAAAAAAAAATGCACCTTTAACACAATGACTAAAAGACATAGGAAATGCATGAAGGTTGGACACAGATTATTTCAAGTAATCTAGTTCATCCTTAAACAGTTCAATGTTAACCATTTAAAGAGGTAGTCATTGAAATACAAGGTTTAAATCATGTGAAGTGTAGTTTCTTTTTAGTGCCTATTAACGTGAATTTTAAATTGTATAAAAGATTTTCCTAAAATGACCTTTAGGATTTTAATATTTTTATAAAGCTGGTTTCTATATATAGAAACAGCAATTTTTGTAAAAAAAAAGTGGGGTTTTGCTTTTCATAAGATCTATTTGATATGATGGTACTTAAATATTATTAGCCATACATGGTTTATTTAATCTGAGGATCTGGCAAATATGACTTTATTTAAAGGTTTGGTGCTAAGTAATATTTGCACTTCTCATTTCACATTTGCACTGTTTGACTTTCCGTATTTCCCAATTTAAATGATCTTTATGGAGCAAACAGTTCCATCTTTTTATATAGCATTTTTACAGGCACTTTTTACTTTAACGACTATGCTAATGTGTTTTATTACTCTTATACATAGTTTAATGGATTCACACATTAAACCAAAATATATTTACATTTGAATGTTTTTAAGGTATTTCATTAGATTTCAGACACATACAAAAAAGAGGGAATGACATGGTCAGCTACTTAATACAATAAACTGATATGACAAATATATCTGTGAAGGGGCCAACATGTTAAATGATATTAATGTGTCCTTCTAATGCATGATGCATACATGTATTTTATTAAAAGTGTTTAGTAGGGACTTTTTATATGTATTGTCAAGGCTATTTGATAAAGCATATACTGAAATTTCAGTTTTTAGCATTTGGAAGTGTTCCAGAGTGAAGAGGGTAAAGAATAAAATGTAGTTTTAATTCTTTACCATCCCTAGTGACTTAAACCTCTGTTTATATGGGAACAAAAATTCGCATATTGGAAAAAATGTCCAAATGTCCTCTTATTTTTTCTTGAACCTTCCCAGCAGGTTTGTATGAAGGAACAGGAGCAATTATTGTTCCCCAGTGAAGTGGTACTTATGATTCAACATACTGATAGCAGATCCTGGTGCATTGTAATCATGTGTTTTGCAGCAGGACTTTAAAGGGCAACTCCAACCTCATAAGAACATCTTTAAAATATGTTGATATATCCTACTTTGTCCTATTCATTACTGTATGCCTGCTATGCTTCTGGATGCCTCATGGAACCTGAGCCATTTAGAAACCTGTACAGAGCCTTTACTGAGCCTTGGCATGCTCAGAAGAGGCAGACAGGGGATTAACATTCAGTCATTGGCTGTGATGTCAACTGTGAAATTTATAACTGGCAGTTACTAACTGGAAGAACCGGGAAGCAAAAACAGGGGAAACAGGACATTGTGCAGGATTTCTGGTTAGACTTGTATATTTCACATTTCAAACTATTACCCGTTAGGGTTTTGGGGGGTGATTTACCTGTATGTAAGTTTTCATTTTGGGTCTGGACTTGCCCTTTAAGATCAGCCTTTAACTGTTGTTAAAAAGTTCCACAAAAGTTGCCCATATCAGTATTTTGCAATGCTTGCGGCAGAGGCATGGGTGTTTTTTAAAAAAAAAAACTTGCAGCCCCCACAAATCTGGTCTTAAAGTCACACTAACCTTTATAATATAGGCTAGTGTGAATTATTTCCCTAATAAATCCTGGTGCATCCCCGTTAGTTCCTTTCTTTCTAAGTATGTCTTTGTAAATGACTATGGGCCATGAGGAAGGATGCAGAGTTACATTTTTATTAAATGTTCAATTAATTGGAAAGGACAAAATGAGCAATAATGGCTAAATGTATTTTAATTGGTTTTGAAATGAAAACGATTGAGCATTTTGTATTGATATATTTTAGGTTACTTCTGGCAGAATGTATTAAAGGGATGGTAAAATACTAGGTTTTTATGCCACAGGTCATTTAGGTGTAATTACAGCTTTGGACATTTTGAAATGTGAACATTCTAAAGCCTGGTACACGTGTAATAGACATCAGCTGCAGGTGGCTGATGCACAACAAAAGAATGGCTGTTATGTGGCATGTGGCCACTTAATTGGGGAAGGCCGCCAATGGTGCCCAATTGTCAGCCGCAGTGGTTGTTCATTTGTTGTCAGACGCTTACATCGGACATCTGTACAAGTCTATATTGCTGGCATGCTAAATGTTGCTTGCAAATGTTGGAACACTAAACAGTGTATTCACACATCTTTATGTAATTATGTAATTCCTAACCAAAGATATGCCTGTAATCAATCAATTCTTTCACTTCAGAAAACCCTCCAGATGCAATGACGTTTTGTTTTCCCCTCCCTTTAGTATTGGGAATAAATGTAGATACAAAGAAGTAACATCACATGGAATTTCTATACTCAAAGATTAGTCTTGGGGTTTTATCCAGAGCCACAATCACTCACCCCTGGGTATATTTCAGTTTTGGCCTGCGTAACTTAAATGGCAGACATGTGTTGGCTTTAAAGGAATAGTTCACTGCAAAAGTGGACTTTTTCCTTTATTGTATTGATTGAAGCCTGGCAAGTAAAGGTAAATATACTTACTTACCTTTGTCCCTGGTTTCTGAGATATTAATTGAAGAACGGAAGCTAAGGCATAGCTCCTTAACCTCCTGGGCTTCAATCAATACATTAAAGGAAAAGTTTACTTTTCGAGTGAACTATTCCTTTAAAAATGTCACATATATAAACGCTTGTGGTGGCTGTGGAAGTTTATTTTCCAAAACCCATGCAGCCACTGCAAATCAGTTATGCTGACCCTTTGTTCGTTATCATTACTTTAACATTTTTTGGTTGATGTGCTCAGTAAATTATCCCCTTGTGTTTGTTTCTTTGGTTAGAATTTATTTTTCAATATATGTATATATATGTAAGGGGAAAAATAGTGGTAAGGAGTTTTCTGTTAAAATAACTCAAAGTTGTATGTACAATATCTCACATTTTTGTTAGTATTTTATTATATCTTTTAGTGGTAAAAGATTGACTATATGACACTTTGATACAATTAAAGTTTACAATGTAAATTCTTTTTAAAAAGTCCAAATTGTGCTCAATAGCTCTGGAGACATGCTTTCACAGTCCAGCACCTTTACCCTCAATTTTTTTTTAGCAAGGCTGTGGTCATTTTGGAGGTGTGTTTGTGGTTATGTTAGAATATTACACTGTGGCCCAGTTTCTGAAGGGAACTGTAGCTCTCCAGTTCTGAAAGTACTCATGCAGCCCCAAACCATCACACTTCCACCACCATGCTTGTCTGTAGGCAAGACGCACATGTCTTTGTACTCCTTGCCTGGTTACTGCCACACACACACGCTTGATGTCTGCTTGTCATCAAGAAACTGTTTGCGGGCTTACTTGTGCATCATCTTTAGAAGAGGCTTCCTTCTTGGACAACAGCCATAAAGACCAATATGATGCAGCGTGCGGCGTTTGATCTAAGCACTGACAGGCTGACCTCCCACCCCTTTAACTGCTGCAGCAATGGTGGCAGCACTCGTACATCTATTTGCAAAAGACAACCCCTGTATAAGATGCTGAGCATGTTCTAAATGGAACCTGTCCTGTTAAACCGCTGTATGGTCTTGGGCATTGTGCTACAGCTGTTTCAGGATGTTGCAAATTTTCTTAAAGAGTAGGCCATTTTTATGTAAAGCAACAATTCTTTTTTTTCCAATTCTTTAACACACCCGCTCCCCATCCCACTGGAGTCACATGACACTGGTAAGGGAAAATGGCTAAATTAAAACAATTTGGACATTTTTCTCTTAGGGTTGTACTTACTTTTGTTACCAGAAATTTATACATTAATGGCTGTGTATTGAATTATTTTGAGGGAACAGCAAATTTACACTCTTACTCTGTACACTGACTACTTTACCAAAGTATCAATGTGTCATATCTTCAGTATTGTCCCATGAAATAGATATAATAAAATATTTTGTGAAATGTGAGATACTGTATGTATTTCTAAGTTGCTGCAGATGAAGGTCTGCTAACTGCAGATTTAAATTATATTTTCCTAATATTAATTTCACAGTATATAGCTGGCATCACAGCAAATATATTGCACCACTCATGCCTTTCTCATTTAGTTAAATAAGCCAAAAATAAAAAAAAATACATCTCTGTTACTGTGGAAAAACCCTGTAGCTAGCTTTAGTTTGTTAGAGAAATAATGTAGTGCTAACATTGTAAAACTGGGGTTCAACAGAATTCTGGTGTTATATTTTAAAATAAACTCCTGAATTTCTATTTTTTACTTACCTGTACTGTTTAACCCCATGCTTTCATGTTTTTTGCAAAAAAAAAAGGACAGGGATTCTAAACCCTGTATCTCTGCTTTCTTTTGTATATATATTTTTAAATGTAACTTTGTTCTCCTGTACGCTGACACCTAAAAGCATTGAAAACAAGAATAATCATTTGAAATATGAGCATCACATTAGGCCAAATTAGATTTAAATGAAAAAATTACATTTACAGTAACAATTAGTTTTAATTTTTCAACCATATTTCATAAATTGGAAACAGTTACTGATTTCTGCTGGGATGTAAAGTACCAATGCACCACTGTGTCATGAATATGTTAAAAAAAATAATAAAACAATCTAAATAATAAAATAGCATTAAAGAGAATATAATTAAATATAATGGTAAACTACTTTACACCACCATAGCTTTTATTTAAATGATACAAAAGCTGGTTTCCATGGTTTATACAATATATGACCATGTTTATGGAATTATTTATACTACTGGTTGTCATGTTTATTGGCTTATTTATATTTAGTTGGCTAGATTTTGTTGGTTTAATGTGATATTACATGTTACAATTTTAATATGCATTGAATTTGAATATTACATTTTATTGCAAACTTTTTAGGTTTAGAGTACGGTTTACTGAGCAGCTAGATGTCTCAAAAATATGAAATCCACTGATGCAGACCATATACACACTCTACATAATGTTAGATTGCCTTCATTCTTTGAATGAAACTGTTTTTGATCTCCAAGTTAAACATCACCGTTTGATTGTCTTCTGGATCCATACCATCAGTATTTTCCATCACTTAGGGCTAGGCCACACTGCTGCGTCTTTTTTTTTTCCGTTTGCGCTTGCGTTGAAAATGCGTCAACGCACCGAAAACGCGCATTTTTGTGTGCGTTGTGATTTGCGTTCCGCATTTTAAATCGCAATCGCATGCGTTTTCAATACTTAATTAAAAAACCACATGCGCAAACGCAACGAAATCGCACGCGATTGCGTTGCAGTGTGGCCGTGCCCTTACAATGTGAATTGGTGACTGACAGTTCCCACATTTAAGTTCCAGTAGTGACGTGTACCAGTATAGAAACGGTTGCTGCAGTACCTCTTCTTCCAGTGTAGAAACTAGCTAATCGATATCTGAATAAAGGGCTAATAAGAAATACTGAGGCATGATAATGGTCTGTTTAGTTAATTTCCAGCATTTTCTAAAAGGAATGATTTTGTAATTTTAGAAACCACAATGCTTGAATTTTAAAATAAACAAAGTCGAAGACTAGTATGGACACAACCAAATTTCTATCTATGCACTCTTTATAATATACTGTGTGCACAATTATAGGGCAAGTGAGTTTTTTGATTAAAGGCATGCCCACCATAAAAACAAAAACTGGTCACTTGTCTGTTAGCTCTGCAGCCCCCCACCTCCTCTGTACATGCTCATGTTCCTAAAGGCTTATTGAGTGAGGGGGAGGTGGCAACCTCTGCCAGAGAGGGAGAAAATGGGGGCAATACTTTTCATTAAATATCTGGTTAGAAATACATGTCAAGTGCTGAATATAGCAGATGGGGTTAGGGGCAAATTAATTACACAATTTTTGTTTAAAGGGTGGGCATGCCCTTTAATTTTATACAACAAATACAGTGCAGTCAGTCAATCCAAACTGTAAATAAACCTGAAACCTGTGTGAACATTCTCAGGGGAATCCAAATATGTGCACAATTATTAGGCAACTGTTCGTGTTCAGAATTATAACGTACCTAAATATAAATTCCTAATTTTTCAATCTCAATTGTTTATTTTCATCTGTTAATTTCTTGATCTGTTAATGATCAACATTTTGTGCAGCAGCCACCACAGCCCCCCATATAGTGGGCACTTTTCACTATTATTTAATTTTTAAAGCTCTTGCTGGCTAGCCATGAAGTGCAGTACTTCTGCATCCAATAAATTCATGTCCTGCATCAAAATCATGTTCTTAAAGTATGCAGGTTTTTTCTTGAACTACAACATGCCTTCTAAAAAAAAGCTGATTATGAGTCCATCTTCAACTCAAAAAAAAAAAGTCCAACCAGCTAATCTTTTAAAAATACCAGCCCAGTACTCCACCTCGCTGGCATGGATCTTGTGCTCTCTGCCTGTTACTGCCATGGATCTGATATGCCTAATAATTTTGCACACAGTGTATATATATATATATATATATATATATATATATATATTTAAACAAACTGGGTATAAAATTACAAAACATCACAATTATGGGTTGTTTGTGTACAAGATCCAGCTTTTTCAATATAAATGTAAAGTGTTTAAAAGTATGCTGATTTATTAGTAATGTATATGTGGTAGCAAGGACAACACCAAACTTATATTAACACTGTTCTAGCTTGCTTTTGTAGAACAATTCAACTTTTCAAAAACATATGTTTTCTTTTACTTGCTATTGCTGTGGTTCCATCTATTACAGAAGAACTTATTCCTTGTAAATTGTTTTTGTTCATAGTGGAAGATTTGGAGAGAAATGATGGTTCAGCTGAAAAACCCTTTTATATGAATAAAACACTGCTGAAGATTTTGAACAAACAAAACACAACCAAAACACAATAATTTTTTGTGACTTGCTATACTGGCCATACAATTCCAGGCTGAAATCAGAATATAGTAGTGGCTTGAAGTTTAGTGACTTTCAGTGTCGGCGTATTTATACCAAATGCATTTATTCAAAGGCAAGGTGTTCTGGGAAACAACCAATACTGGACTACACTAAACAAAGGCCAGATGTAACTATGTTGCGTTCTTTGGGCAGTTTACAGAGTAGTAGTTTTAATGCATAACAATGGATTTTGAGCATCTTGTACTGTTAAGTAGGGTCTTTGTATATATATACAGTTAAAAAATAACAATGTAAAATTATAAAGAAGTTGTTTATTGCTTTTAAGTATTATAAATTCTTTCTAATTTAATTGTTTCAAATCAAGTGCCTTAGTGATAGCTGGAATCCTGGGACAGGGGCAAGATTTGGAGAAAAATAAAGTTATTCATTTTTTAATAAATAAATCTCTCGAAAGAAGTAACCAACAGCATTTGTGAAAGTGAATCAATTTATTAATCAAGAGCTCTGCTTATTTAACACTGCATTTTAAGAATATACTATAGTGAAATAGAATATTAGCAGCTGGACAACAATTATGCACAGTACTATTACGAGAGAGGTGTGGTTTGGGGGTACTTACACTAGTTCTCCATTAAAATATTGCATACACCTAAAATGCATGTACAATAAATGGAAAGCACTGCAGAATTTGTAGTGCTATATCAGAAAATACAAAATACCAACAATGTTAAAATTTGCTCAAATTTTGTTGCTCAGCTTCTAATAGTTCTCAGCTTCTAACATGTTTCAAGCAAAATATTGTTCCATTAATATTTTTCCTACAAATATACATATACAAGACTAATTATGAGTTGTTAATGAATTTTGTAAATTACCAATAGCGATCTGTAATTTGACTGTAATAAAGGATCAATAACATTTAAAATACTAAAATAAATACTGTCCAATGTGAGGTAAAAGTACAATCTGCTACCTCTGTTTACGTTTTAAATTGAAGTATTTGTACTCTTGCAAAGTAAATTGACAACACATCTTTAAGCATTCCATTAATGAGTGCAGAAGGGTCAGCTATTGGGTAACAAAAAAAAAAAAAAAGAAAGCAATTTATGAGATAGACAGTCATCAGAAAAAACTTAAAGGCAACTATGGTGACCTAATATTTTGTATTTTGATTTAATAGAGGAAACATTAAATATTTTATTACTATAATAAATCACATTGAGTGTTGCCCACTGTAAACCCTAAAGTCTATACATAAATTAAACATCCCCAAACCTTTGACAACAATACTCAAAGATGTTCCTGAAGGCAGCTATTCTCCCCAGTGTTCACCACCCACTTCTGTAGCTGTCATCTTCTAGCTTGCTCCTACACAGAGGAGGCTTGGGGAGCCAGTTATTTGGTGTAGCCATATTTTGCCACAGCCATGACAGGCTGCTTTATCCAGAAGGCCCAGTGAGCAGAAATGAAGGGGCTCTGCACATTAATGGCAGACTTCAGGAACATCCTTGATCTGTGTAGGTCTTGTGGTTGGGGGGGCAAGGATTAACCTATGCATTGATTGTGAGCTAGACTTGCCCCTTAAACAATTTTGAGATATATTGCAATTTAATATTGTAAATTAATGAAAGCAATCTTTAGAACTACCTTTAGGTTTCCTTGTATAGGATGCAGTCACTTTGCACTGATCCATTATCAATTTAGCCTTATATTTTATTGCAATTTGAAATTATTATTTAAAGTTGAAGCTTAAATCTCTATTTAATTAAGATTGTAAATCTATAAATCAACTAAACATTGTAAATATTGTGGACTGTATTGTCAATATTTGACTACAGGCGAAAATAATCTCTGCAGACAAAAATAACAATACTGGATAGTATTTAGATACCATTGGGTATCGGGCTACTCTCATTCACTACCAATAAGGATCCTTCATAAAAACCCCACCCAGACCACCTGATCTAGCACTATGAGGGAGATATATTTTATTATAATGCAAGGGAAACTAAAAGGTTAAAACTCAAAAGGTTTAGGGTTTTACCAATTACTTATGCACAAATATGGAATAATTTCCCAATGAACCTTAATGATTGTGAATGCCTCAGAGGAGGGCTGGTTTGTGCTTGGCCTAGCTTTGGTCATAGCTGGAAATAGGGGAAAGTGAGACTGCCAATAGGTGACTGGGGCTCCCTATTTTTACACATCAATAATTGGTAAAAAGCCTAGATAATGATCCTTTAGCTACATACAAGTTTGATCAACTTTTGCTCGTGTGTGTTTCCTATGTGTACTCTTGTTTCCTCCCACAATCATTAAGACTTACGGATAAGTTGTGTGAGAGATACAGTACATAAAAAGGTAAGCTTGGTATAATGGATAAAATACTTGTAAGCTGCATGCCTATGAATGGGAGGGGGAATATGGATGTACCCCTATAACAGGCTATCAGCACTAGCTTGCAGCATTCCAGCTGAATTTGCCCATTACTACCTGCCACCACGTAGCCGTTTACCTAGCAGTGAAAGTCAAACAAATGTCAGAGTTTGAAGACAACACTGTCAGATAATACAATTAATGATTTGAAATTGATAGCATTAAATAAAGCATATCTGAAGTCTCTTTGCACTGCTTTAAAAAGGATTGCAATATTAAAAAAAAAAAAAAAAAACAATTTATTTCACAGGCATGTTCAGCAGTAATGGAGTTCAGTAAACATCCGAGATGTTTACATGTAAATAGAATGTTTTTAAAATTTATTGTGAAAACTAGGGACAAATGTTTTTTACTGTAATAACAAATCATCTTATAAAAGCAAGTTTATAGAAAAATGCCTAATTGTATATGCTACATTGTTACCTTGTGTAATGAATGACATTTTACAAATTTAACAATGAATGAAGTGCAGGAAACTGCACACAATTTCATGTGTGTAAATGTAAGCATGATACTACAACGTGCTTCTGCTGCGCAGAATTCAAAATAATTTATATACTATAATAAAATATTATGGTGGTGTTAGACTTTAATGGGTTTGCTTAAAAAAAAATATAACTGGTTATAAATAGTTTTTTTTTTTTTAATAAAAGGTTTTGGTAATATATGTATTCTTGACATTTTATTGAGTCATTTATTGAATATCCCATTGATTTATAGAATATTTATAAAAAGCATAGTATTGTGAAACTTGTCGTTTTGGGTACATTTTTACCCAAAAATTACCATATAATGGACTGTTTCATGCATGCACATCTCCCAGACATATTGCAGACCATGACATATCTTTAACTTATGGACGATCAGCAATAACCCAAGACTTTGCTGCCCGAGGTAGTGATCCCCTTTCAAGCCAACATCAATTACCGAAAGCGCGTTAGTACATGATAAATAATGCACCAATTACTATATAATATACAAGACAGAGGAGTTTCGGGACCATATAAAAGGGTATAGATGTGTGTAGTATTTCAACATTCTGCTATGCTTTGTGCATAGTGGGGGCAATGAAATGTCATGGCAGCTTGGTTTGGTAAGTAGCGCCTGGGAGTGATATCAGCAGAGGAGCCCCTTACACACCCTCCAACTGCCCTCTTCCCCCCCCCATACTCACTAAGTTATGTGTTGCCTAGCAGTGCAAAAAAACTTGCCATTAAATTTTTCAGGGAAGCCAAGCTGCTCCTAAAATGTTATGGAAATGGCACAGCAACCACAAGACAGGAAAAAAAAATAAAAACAAGTTAAACAAACTTCGGTAGCATGTGTTTTTTCAGTGTTTATGGGATAGTGCTCATTTCTGCATATCCCCAAGAATGTATAAGCTCAGTGGTCAGTAGTGTGAGCAGCAGCGAAAGGGGTTAATTGATGCAATATTTAAAAAAAAAATTAATCCCGTGTAAAAGTTGATTAGAAGTATTCTTATAACAGAATATATGTTTGTTGTACGCACTACTAAAGTAAACCTTTATGACCCATATGCATTGCTAAAAAGCCTAGGAGGATTCCATTCCTAATTTTTTATGCCATCAAAGACTCACGTCAGGGGAACAGATTTTTCTATGCAGTTAATTAACCACAGCATATAGATGTGAAGGCAGAGTGCTGTAACCAAAGCTTTATTCAGTTCAAAATAAAAAAAAAGGGGGAGGAAGGAATATTTTTAACTGAATTCACTAGTTCACAGATACAAATATAAAGTAAAATAAAATACATACATACACTTTAGAAATAATTTACAGATACAAACCAATAACTACAATTTCACGAAAATTGTAAACTTTTTTTTGCACACTTGTCAGACTTTTTTTTGGCAAAGTGCTCTGATGATGACAAATAAATTAACATATAACTAAGTTGGACTATCTCCAGACATTACAAAAATGGAAGACCCCCAAAAAAAAAAATTTTAAAAATTATACAAAAAAATAAAAATTATGCAGGAGTGTAGTTGCTTGTTCTTGTATATCCCATCAATATTTGCATGCCACAAAACTCAAGTCTTTAACAAAGAAAAATGTGTTTGAAGAATAACAGGTTTCAGCCCGTTGTACAGGCCATCGTCAGAATATCATTAGGTATTCTGATGACGGCCAGTACACAGGGCTAAAACATGTTAATGGGTAAATAAACAAATTTGTCTTTGTACAAGAACCATGAGTGTGTCCATCTTTCGTGATATCCTTACATTGACTAGACTGCACTCAGGCACTCAAGTCAGTGAAGGGAGGTGCGGACCTCCATTATATACACAATTATATAACATAGGTTTGTTATTAAAAAAAAAAAAAATTTCAATGTTTTAACTCAACATTAACATTTTGGAAAAAAAAAAAAAAAAAAATAGCATTTCATGCATGACTTATTGGTAGTTGTGCCATGGAGTGGGGCAGCAATGATTGGAGACCAAGAGCAGTCGGAGAATGAGCTAAATAGAGGGGGGAAAAAAATTGGTTAGAATTTTTTTTTTTTATTTAAACAGAATAAAAAAACAACAACAAAATATAGCTGGCAATGAGTTGCTATATCAGTATTTACAATTCAGTAGTTTTAAAATAGGCCCCTATAATTTTTGTAAAGATTTTCCAAAATCGTTTTTTCATTTACCACATTAGCCAATTAAATTGGCTAACTAGACAAAGCACAATGAGCATGCCTAATCCAATGGTGGAAGGAGGAGGTTTTGAAAACTGGATCCACTTAGATACCACTACAATACTACCAATGTGAAAGTATCCTTAAGTGGCATTAAAAAGTTTGAGAATCCTTGCTAAAAGTATGGTTCACCTGAAATAAAAAAAAAAAAAAAAAAACTTGGTATCCTATTTATACACTACTGTAACTACAAAGTTAATTTAATAGTGATTCTGGATATATTTACGAACATTGTTATGTTTGAATTCAGGAATGTATAATACACTCTAAAGCTCAGTAAATATGACAGCCTGGTAGAGGAGCTGGTACAGATTTAATAAGTACATCACACTTCAAACCTTAAACAATTATTTAGAGATTTTTTTTCCTTCTAAAAAGGGACAAGACTCATTGTAAACATACAGTTTTCTTCAAATATCTTAGGAATAAGAGCAGAGAGTAAGGTGCGAGCCAATTTATTATAATAGTTTATGCGAGTTGTTTGGGTTAACATTGCCTTTAAAATGACAAGCAAAAGACAAACAAAAAAATATAAAAGAGATTTGTTATTATTCATATAAAATTAAAAAGGGGATGGTCTACTAAATGGCTCCCTAAATAGAGTCTTTCAAGACTGATAAGGGGAAAAAAACTTAGAGGTTGAATATGGAACTAGCTTAAAATATCCAATAAAAAAAAAATATATATAAAAATTATTCCAATATAACTATAGGGTGCAAGTATGTATTCTTAGATATTGTCAGCAAGACAATATAAACTAGGAAGTCCAAAACAACAAAACACCATTTAAAAGGAAAAAAATATATCTAAAAAGGAAGCTTTCAGTAGAATTCAGAACAATTCTTAACCTAAGATGGCTGAAAGAAAGATTAAAGGAAACTCTCAAAATGAAGACCATAAAATCAGCTCCTTATCAAACGACAGGATGGCCAATTGCAAGTTTCAAAATGTTAACTGTATCACAAGTTCCTGAGATTTGTTCTGTAGATCAACACTTGCAGTTCAAGTCTCAACACTAGTCTCCAGTCCCAGGACTTTGGCTACTTTGGAGCTTTAATGAAGATACGTCTGTTAGTGTCCATGTTTAATGACCTTATAGACTCTGCATTCTTAGGGGCGGATTATAAACTGGAAAGAAAATCTCAGATTCAGCAAATCCAGATTTTAATTTCTGGGAATTATTGTAGATACAACAAAATTTTTATTATGTATAATGTCTCTAATAAGCATGATAAACTGGACTTGAAGTTTAGTTCTTGAAGATGTTTTGCTAATCATCCGACTGGCTTTCTCAATTCAGAATGACAAGAATCTGTTGGCAATTATGTACCCTGGAAAGTCCCAATAAGCATATGACAGCCAGATGTTAGGGACCTTCTGAATGCAAGGTGTGGATGCATTGAGGCTAAGGGGTGTTATTGAAACTGCCCAGGGCAAGGTGTCAAAACAGCATTGTACATGGAGACAATTGGTGTCGAACCCCCCCCCCCCCCCTCTATTCAGGCTTGGTTTCTTAATTTTCACATAAGTGGCCTCCTTGACACCCCTCCTAACTCAGTCATGTTCCTTTGCCAAGATGTTGACATTACAATCTTTAACAGATATTTCCTTTTTCCAACAGTGAAGTGGGAAAAAGACAGGAGAAAGAATATTGTCATCCCATATGTAGCAGGGGTCTCTGAGAAATTAAGAAGAATTTTCAAACACAATATTCTGGACCACTTTAAACCAAACAACACACGAGGCAGCAATTGGTTTCAAACACAATATTCTGGACCACTTTAAACCAAACAACACACGAGGCAGCAATTGGTACATCCAAAAGACAGTACCGAAACACAAGAAAAGAGACATCATATATACAGAGCAGTGCAATGAAGAGTGCTTTGATTTGTATGTGGGGGAGATGAAACAGCAAATGCACCAACGTATGGCCCAGCACAGAACAGACAATTCCTTGGGTCAGGACTCGGCTGTGTACCTGCATCTTAAGGAAAAAGGACATACCTTTGAGAATTGCAATGTCAACATCTTGGCAAAGGAACATGACTGGTTCAAGAGGTGTCAATGAGGCCATTTATGTGAAAATGAAGTAACAAAGCCTGAATAGAGGTGGTGGGGGGTCAACACCAACAGTCTGCCATGTACAATGCTGTTTTGACACCTTGCCCTGGGCAGTTTTAATAACAACCCTTAGCCTCAATGCATCCACACCTTGCATTAAGAAGGTCCACAACACCTGGCTGTCATATGCTTATTGGGACTTTCAAGGGCACTTATATTGCCAACAGATTCTTGTACAAGTCATTCTGAATTGAGAAAGCAGTCGGGTGATTAGAGAAACGTCTTCAAGAACTGAACTTTAAGGCCGGTTGATTAAACTGGATAAACAAATATATGACTCATAAGAAATTTCAGAGTGAGACCTAATGGAATGTACAAAATGACCAAAGAATGCAGTCTGGTAGGATAGGGCATGAATAGTTGCAAGCAATTGACTCTAGGAAGTGGTCAACAGCTTTGGATTAAAAAAAAAAAAAAAAAAAAAAAAAAAAAAAAAGAAAAAAATCCACACATTGCAGCCTTTCTAGTCCTAAAATTGTTTCATCATATGATCTCAAACAGACCAGCAAAGATATTTTTAGACAATTGTACAGTGGTGTCATGCCAACAAGTAGAAAAGTGCAGAAAGCTCAGTACTTTGGAACCTGAAAAATACATTGAGCTGGGGAGTGGCCCTTAAACAGGAATATTTGACAGAATTATTCATAATGTGGGGTAGTCAAGGGACAGACATCCTCAATCACAGTAGTTGGCCTTGACAGCATGGTCCTTGAATGGTCCTAGAATCTAGCTGGAAACTGAACCTTAAGTCCATTCCTCACATACTTTTCATTATTGCCAAAATAGATTTGGCTATTACAGAATTGAGAAGATCTAGAAATAATAGCAAATGTGGTTCTGATCTAGTGGTGTTGAAGATGCATGAAACATTGTTGCTTAAAAGGTGGTCTCTCATTGGCATAAGTCCATGCAGTATATTTTTGGGCCTAGGCACTGCAGATTCAGTCAGTCCTCTACCTTAAAGGGGAAGTTTAGTGCAAATACATAAGCTTTTCAGAAAAAAAAGAGCAGTATTTTTTAATTCCAATGACCTTAATCTGCCAATTCATCATTTTGTCTGTGTATAAATAAATGCAACCGAAATACTGACTTCCTGTTTGCAGGACCCCTAGCAGAGACCGTTATGGTCTTGCCCCTGACCCAGCGCCTGGGTTGATTCAGTTGCTCAGTAGAGATCTGAGCATGTTTGACCCATCCCAACAGCCAATCAGTAAAAATTACTGTTAGGAACATTCCAAGGAAGTGGTGCATCCTGGGAAGAAGGAACATTAGAACCGGAAATGTCAGCAGGGAACAGCAAAGGGTATGAAATCAGCTGATTTCTCAAAATGGGAGAGAATGTGTAGAATAACTAAGAAGGCATTTCACAAACTAACAATTTAACAAATATTGATCATTTCTACTGAACTGTCCCTTTAAGAACTCCAAACTTTAGCACAATCAATGAGATGATGGAAGCGCACACTGTTCCTCAGAATAATCTGTTTATTGCATCATACAAACAAACCTTTTGGGGATCGCTATGACTTGTGTTTTTTACTAGATTTTGCACTAACCACTCCCCCAAGTGACGATAACAATGCCTTTCACCTTATATAGGTCTATGGGGATGCCCAGTTTGGGCATTACCAAACATTTTTAGCAAAAGTTGACAAACTCTTGCATGTTACTCAATTCCAGGTCAGCAATATTTCAGTAACACCAAGGTATAAAACAAATTTCAGGCCTGCTCAATTATAAATTAGACTAGATTTAGAGGTTTACAAGAGACTGGTGACTTAATTGGCAAACCTTTTGCAGTATTACTGGACCCTTAATTCTTTATAAACAATTTAAATTGATTTTATTTATATAGTTGTTTATGCATGCATTACTTCCAAAATAGTAATAAATACCCAGATAAAAAAACACACAATCACAAAGCAAATATGGATAACCAAAATGTTCAGCCAAAACCCTGGGAATCACAAAAACAAAGACGCCCCAACACAGTAAAAAAAAAAAAAAAAAAAAGTTTCTCCCCTTCATGTAAAGAAACAACAGCATGTATGACAGTTAAGCGTTGACTTACCATCCATATAACTGTGTAAAGCTGTTAGCATTGGTCCATCCTGTGGAACATATGCAGGATAGGCCATTTCATCCAGCATTGGTGGAGATAGCCTTGAGGACTGCACAGCTGTAACTGGAGTGGATGAGGAGTGATTTGGACTAACATGTTTCTTCTATGGGTTGTGCCGACAATGCTCGAAACCAAAACTCCGTAAAATATAACAAAAGAAATATATATTTTTTTAAGAACGAAACACACCCACTTATACATAATTCCAGCAACAATTGGTAAGAAGAATCACTCTCGAGCAAAGGTGTTTTAAAGAACCAGACTTGAATGAATAAGGCTTGAATATTAGACCATAATAGGGGGGAAAAAATAGGTAAATTTTCCTGAGGGGGTATGGGAGAAGAGGAGAAAGCAGTAAAAAACGCGGCTTGGGCAGTTTGCCAAAGGGGTTTTCTGCAGCACAAAGATGCAAACGAGGGAGCACCACCTAAGTGTAGAATCAATAATTTATGTGAAACACAAACGCGCTTTCGGGACAGCAATGTCCCTCCTCAGGTACCGAGGATGAACATTGCTTGTCCCGAACAGTCGTGTGTGTTACAATAAATTATTGATTCTACATTAGGGGCATATTTATAAAGGTTCGTTAACTTTTCGCGGCGGCTTTTCGCGGCCATATACCGCATGAATGCGTTTACCGCATTTATAAAGGCCCGAAAAACGGCCGCGAAAAGTTAACGAAGCGTTAACCTTTGCGCCGATACTTACTTACGCCGCTTTTATTTATAAAGTCGTTGTTCGGTCAGTGGTTTTTGCGTAGTATCGGCTGTTTATTCGCCACTTGAAGGAGGCGAAGTCAGCCGATACTAACCTCCCGCCCCGGGGTCCGGGGACCCCCCCGATGGGCAGGACAACCACCGCGCGGGTGGTCGCCCGCCACGGGCACGCACCCCCACCCCCCGCGGGGAGCGGCGACACCCGCCGCCGCACTTCCTAGCAGCCCCTCCCAACCCGTTCCCCGTTCGGGCAATCTCGGAACGGGGGCTAGAAGGGGCTGCCGGAAGGGGCCGCAGGTGGTCTGCGACCGCACCACCCAGGCCCCCTCCCCCCCCCACCCCACCCCTCCAAGCCCCCGCCCCGGCCGTCTCACGGGGAGGGGGACGGGAGGAGCCGCTGGGGGGTGGAGGCTCCCTCCACGCGGGGCCCTGAGAAGGGCCTTTTGGGGTTAGGGGGTCCCGCAGCTCGAACCGGGACCCCCCTCCCGGCCCTTATAAGGGCTGCGGCACTTACAAGTGCCCTTGCGGCTCTGCAAGAGCCTTTTGGGGCTTAAGGGGTCCCGCAGCTCGAACCGGGACCCCCCTCCGGCCTTATAAGGCCTTGCGGCACTGACAAGTGCCTTGCGGCTCTTATAAGAGCCCTTTGGGGCTTAGGGGTCCCGCAGCTCGACAGGCCACCCCCCCTCCCCGCCTTACAAGGACCCCTGCGGCACTACAAGTGCCTTGCGGCATAATAAGTGCCTTTGGCGGGGGTCCCGCAGCTCGAACCGGGACCCCCAGTGGCGGTCTTAAAAGAGCCTCTGGCGATGTCTTCGGCTGGCGACACCAACCCCACTCAGTCGCCGATGCCAGGCAGACTCACTGCGGCCGACAGTGAGCCCGCTGGCCCCGCTGGCCTCAGCGGAGCCGATGTTGCCAGCCGCTTCTTTTTCTTTCTTCAGCCATCTACTGCGATGGCATCTGAGTTCCTCGCGGAAAGCTCCTTTTATAGGTTTGCAGAAATCCATAATCCGTTTCTGATTGGTCAATTTTTAATACTGTTTTACAAACCAATCAGATTTCAGAACTTTCCAGAAATCTGATTGGTTATGTAAAGCAAGATATTAAAATTGACCAATCAGAAAGGATTATGGATTTCTGCAAACCTATATAAAGAGGAGCTTTCCGCCGCGGAACTCAGATGCCATCGCAGTAGATGGCTGAAGAAAAGAAAGAGCGGCTGGCAACATCGGCTCCGTGAGGCCGGGGCTGCAGCAGGCTCACTGGCGGCCGAGTGAGTCTGCCTGGCATCGGCGACCTGAGTGGGGTTGGTGTCGCCAGCCCGAAGACGTGCGTCGGATCAAGACGCCGGCAACACTCGGCCTCGTTGAGGTCCCGGCGCCCGCCGGGGGTACCCCTGGCGGCCGCAGGGGACCTCTCGGGGGTCGGCGGCCTCGGCGGAGCTGGTTGTCGCGGGACTGGAAGAAAAAGACGTCGCCCAAGGGCTCTTTAAGAGCCGCCTGGGGGGTCCGCCGTTTCAGCTGCGGGACCCCCGCCAAAGGCACTTGTTAGCCGCAAGGGCCCTTGTAGGGCGGGGAGGGGGTCGGTTCGATTGCTGCGGGACCCCTAAGCCCCAAAAGCGGCCTTCTAGGGACCCCGCATGGAGGGAGCTCACCCCCCCAGGCGGCTCCTCCCGTCCCCTCCCGGGAGCCCCTTCGAGGCGGGTTGGCCGGGGGGGGCTGGAGGGGTTCGGCGGGGGTGCGGTCGCGTGCGCCTCTCGGCCCCTCACGTCGCCCTGCTGTCACCCTTCCGGCAGCCCTTCTAGCCTCCCGTCCGAGCATTGCCGCGAACGGGGAACAGGTTGGGAGGGGCGCTGGGAAGTGGCGGCGGCGGCGGTGGTCGCCGCTGCCGCCGCGGGGGGGGGTGTGGGCGGGAGGAGCAGCGCGGGAAGGGATTTTAAGTCCCTTCGCGGCGATACTATACAGTATCGCCGCGAAGGGGCTTAAATACCGCAGGCAATGCGGCCGGCCCGCATGATGGTATCGCCCGGGAATACGCGCACGCCGTTATAACATACTGGCTTCCTGATCCCAGCCGCCTATTTTCGATGCCCCGCGATTGCGGCTTCGGTTCCCCCCTTTTTTTTTTTTTTTTTTCCTTGGGTCACCGTTTTTGCGCTAACATCGTTTCCTATAAATATGCCCCTTAGTGTGCTCCCTCGTTTGCATCTTTGTGCTGCAGAAACTCCCTTTGGCAAACTGCCCAAGCCGGCTTCTCTGATCTCATGTTGGACAGTTAGCAGCAGAGGATGGTGGAGAGATTGGTCTCTGCAGGCAGATGGGACCAAAGCAGTAACAGGCTAAAAAAAGTATGAACAGAGGGACAAGGAGCAGGAAGTCTTTTTCTAACTCCGATAAAAATGGAGATATAGTAATAAATTAGTCTCTAATTTAAAAAAAATGTATTAATACTCCCAATTGAGTATATAGATCGAAATGTCAATAGTGAAAATCATTTGTAATTGCCTAGTATATTTATAAGACTTTCTACAAATATAATTAATACATCAATATAAACGCTAAAGTATACTCATGAACGAGTCCATTAACTGTATGAATCTATCATATCTAAAGTGCAATAAGTGGCAAGTGTTAAGTGCTCAGATCCTTTGATCTATTGTAACCCAAAACAATGTGTTGAAAGAAAAAATTTTAAGATCAATAAAAAAAAATCCTAACTAAGAGGTTTCCAGTCTGCAGCCCTACAGTTTTTTTTTTGTATTGCAGCACGGTCTTCGTAAAGATCCGCATGGCATAGGTTAATGGCATGCCGACAATAGGCAGCTTCGGGAATAGAAAGATAAATTTGAGTTAGAGGTATGTTAATTTATTTATACTACAGAGGGGGTGCTAGAAACCATGGCCATTAAAATAGGCTGCATAAGCAAGTTACAAAAGATACATACCAAACTTAACTATCACACATTTTCACCCCTCAGTATTTACAACTCAATATCAATACACAAAATTTTATATTTTTGTTGAAGGGCTACGCTATTCATTTATCATGTCAAAATGAATAAATTATCTGCAATATTCAGAAATAAATGTATAGTTGCTCTAGCTAGAAAAAAAAAAAAAAAAAGAAAAAAAGTTTACCTGTATCACACGTCTGCTTAAGCCTGTCCTTTCAGATAATTTTTGTAGCGTTTGTGCATCTGGGTTGTTGTCTTGGGCAAACTGTGCCTGCATAACCTGAAAGAGCAATAGGGTAGCTGGTATAGAGCTATTTAGGATTACGTTTTAAATAAAGCAATTATTACAGTCCATGCTAAATCACCTTAAAAAGGAGAACTTCAGTCTAGGATTTAACCCCTATAAAATGAGAACACTGAACTGCCCATTATTAGATGACTAAGGGCACGGCCACACTGCGCCGCAAACGCATGCGATTTCGTTGCGTTTGCGCATGTGGGTTTTTCAATAGAAATGGAAAAACGCATGTGATTGAAATTAAAACTGCTGACCGCCAATTGCATGCGCAATCACGCGTGCGTTGCTGCGGTTTCAATGATTGGAAAAACATGAAATTGTTTACAACATACCGTAATTTCTGTTTCTTGTCACCTTCCATGGCAGCATTCACCAGACTGGGATATCCCTGGCTCACAGGAAACGCACGGTATAAAAGTCCCTCCCACAAACCACTCCTCGTCTTTCTTATAAAGCTGTCATAGGAAACAATCACAGAACATTAAATATATAAAATACATCAAAATATAGGGAGGGAAATCCTCTGGTGAATTGCTGCATGGAAGGGGACAAGAAACAGAAATTACGGTATGTTGTAAACAATTTCATGTTTTTCTCTGTCACCCCAGTGGCAGCACTCCACCAGACTGGGACATAGCAAAGCTTAACCTAGGGAGGTTAATTGTAACCTACTTTTTTTTTTTTTTACTGTTGAATTACAGCTTCCAATACTCTGCGTCCGTTTAGTTATCGGTTGCAGAGACTTCTAGGCGGTAATGTCGTACAAAAGTTCCAAACGACCATTAGCGCTTCACAGATGTTATCTAAGGAGACCTTAGAATCGAGAGCCATGAGGTAGAAACCGCTCGTCGAGTGAGCTTTTAGACCAACTGAACTGCCTCTCCTTAACTTGATAGGCCTTCGCTATAGCTGAGTAAGCCAGGAAGCCAAAGTCTTTTTTGAAGAGGCTCTCCCTTCCTGAACCCTCTAGGATTATTAAGAGTCTTTCCGACTTCCTCCATGATTGTTCTCTTAGGTAGAGTCAGAAGTCTGACTAAATCTAGGAGAATGAAGACATCGTTTCTTCTCAGTCTTGGGATCTGGACAGAAAACTGGCAAATTAATTTCCATGTCCAGATGAAATGGAGTAAACTACTTTGGGTAGAAAACCAAAGGCCGGCTTAACCTGACTCTGTCATGAAAAATTGTCGTGTCTGGTTGCTTGGATGAAAATGCTGCCATTTCTGACACTCTACATGCTGACGTTGATGGCTACTAGCAGAATAGTCTTCAGTGTAGTATCCAGTCCGAACATTCTTCTATAGCTCAAAAGGTTGGCATAGTTAAAGCTTTTAGAACTATTGGAAGGCTCCACACAGGACAAGTATTTTTAGATGGAGGTCTAACTCGTATTAGGGCACTAAAAAACCGGGAGACTAAATGATCTGTCGCCCATGGTTTATTCAAAATTGCCGAAAGAGCTGACCCCTGTCCCTTAAGGGTACTGTTGCTCAATCCCATTTCGTAGCCTAAATACAGGAACTTTTACGATAAAAGAAGCATCCGCTTCTAAGGGTGAAGACCAGAATCCTTTGCAAATTTAACAAATTGGTCCCGACCCTATATATTGCTTTGAGGTGGAGCTTTTCCTGCCTGCAATAATAGTTGAATAATTTGCTCTTTTAACCTAGTGACGACAACCTCCCCCTTCAATTTCCAGGCCATCAAAAATTAGGTTGTTGCTCTTGATATTCTATTGGACCTTGACTCAACCATCCTGGAAAGACTGGAATTTTCCAAGACTTCTCTACCGCCAGAGAATTCAGGAGTGGGAACCACGGTCTTCTTGGCCAGAAGGGAATTACCGCTAGAACTAATGCCCCCTCCAGTTTATTTTTTGGAGAATTTTCCAGATCATCGGAATTGGGGGAAAAATATCACAGAGCCTTCGGACCAATCCTGCGCAAGAGCATCTGTTCCGGCTGCCTGGCTGTTTGGTATCCTTGAAAAAAACTTTGGACATTGTGTTGGTCGCCGTGGCCATGAGATCTATAGATGGGGACCCCCACCTGCTGCAAATTGCGTGAAACAGATCTTCGTGAAGGCTCCATTCCCCTGGATGAACAGAGTTTCTGCTCAAGAAGTCTGCTATCTCGTTTTGAGGACCAGGAAGATATACTGCTGAAATACTTCCAGGTTCCTCTCTGCCCATTCGAGAATTGGAGATATTTCTTTCATTAACGACTGCTTCTTGTTCCCCTGGTTTTTTATATAAGCTACCACCGTGGCGTTGTCCGAAATAATCTTTAAAAATGTTTTCCTACTACTTTTTGAGCAAAGAAAAGTACTGCCTTTTGAACCGCCCTTAGTTCCAACACTTTTGAAGATATTTTTTGTCGACCATCCCAATCTCCTTGAGCAAACAGCCCCTGACAGTGAGCGCCAGCTTGGTGGTATGAGAAATAGCCAATTCCTTTGTCTTGCTATCAATAAGATATCGTCGAGATAATGGAAAATCTGTATTCCTTGCTTTCTTATCTCGGCTATTAAAGATACTAGGATCTTTGTAAATACCCTCGGAGATTGGTTTAGACCGAAAGGAAGATATTTGAATCCCGTTTGCTACGAACCTTAGAAATTTCCAATGATCTTGGTGAATAGGAACGTGAAAATAAGCGTCTTTTAGATCGATGGTTACCATCCAAACATCCTTGTTTATTGCCTGAATAATAGTTTGTAATGATTCCATTTTGAATTTTCGTAGCCTCAAGAATTTGTTTAACTTTTTGAGATTGAGAACGGGTCTTAAATCTCCTGAGACCTTTGGAACCATAAATAACGGGGAGTAAAAACCCTTTCTTCTCTGTTGTTTTGGAACCACTTGAACTGCATCCAGGGTAATCAATTGGTCTATATAATGGGCAATGCACTGTTTTTCTTGCATATCCCGAGATTTCTTTGCTGGAACAAAATGATGAAATTGAGGCACTTTCTGAAATTCTATCTTGTACCCTTCTCGGATAGAACTTGTTAACCAAGAGTCGGGAATCAGATCGGCCCACCTTTGTGCAAAATGTTTTAATCTGCCTTCCTCTCCAATTTGATTGACGAAAGGCCTCTCTACTTCCTCTAGATTGTCTGGAGGAACGAAAAAACCTTTCACGGTTCCTTTGGGAAAAATTGTCCGATCGGACATTTTTAAACCTTCTTTCCTGAGGTAAAAACATACTTTTTCCGCCCGAAAAACGCTTGATGGTCATCTAGCTTTTCTCCAAATAGCATCTTTCCGTCAAATGGAAGTTGACAAAGATTTGCTTTTGAATTGATATCTGCTGACCAGTTTTTCAACCACAGGGCCCTTCAGCCGCCACTGACAGAGCCATGGATCAGCTGCAAGCTTAACCAATCTACTGAGGGTTCTGAAATGAACTCCGTTGCGAAAATACACTCTTGTACCATACCAGACAATTTTGCCCTTCGAACATTAGAATCAATTGCGTGCTGCAAGTCTCCTAACCACACCTTCAAGGCTCTAGAAGGGAGGTTAAAGCCATAGATGGTTTACAAGCTGCTCCTGCTGCCAATAGGATTTCTTCAAATTCGTATCCACCCTTCTATCCATTGGGTCCTTAAAGGTGGCCTCCACTGGTAATGTGGTCCTTCTAGCCAGCCTAACCACTGCTGCGTCCACCTTTGGAGGTGACTCCCAGGCTTGTGCATCCTCTGAGTGGAAAGGATATTTCTTACAGAACCTATTACCCACATCCACTCTCTTCTCGACTTTCTTCCATTCCAAGGCAAAAAACCTGTCTCATGTGATTGTGGACTGGGAAAAATACAGAATTCTTTTGAATGGATGGAAAATACTTGTCTCCTGAGGCTGCAATTGGTTCCTCCATAGTCAGAGAAAATCTCTCTAATTGCCTTAATCAGAGGCGGAACAATACTAGGGTCAAAAGTGGACTCCGATTCATCCTCTTCCTCCTCCGACTCCAATTCCTGTATTTCCGAAGATTCAGAATCTCCCCTTCGAGATTGTTCTGAATCTGAAACGTCCGATAAGTGTCTAGTCTTAGCTTTTTTCTTTTTACTTTCTTTTACTGATTCGGATACTGCTGTCTTAATTAATCCCATTAATTTATCCATAGTCAGTCTTTCTGGTAGTTGAACTACCTCTTCTTCCTTTTCCGGCTTCTTTCTTTTAGAAGATGCAGACCTTGATTTAGAGGATTTATCCGATATAGAGGCACTGAAAAAAATCAAAACAAACATACAAAGACAAATCAGAACAAAAATAAAAAATCTTGCATCATCTCTTTTCTAACAACCTACCTGGGGCTTACCTAGTTCCAGCTAGTTGGTGACCATCACTCACTGACTTAGGCTCCAAAATAGCAGTACTTGAGCCAAAGACTATGTACTGGACACAGGAAAAATATCAAGTACTCAACAATATAGTGGAAACACTCACCAACAGGAAAGAATCTGCCCAGCCAAAAAGCAGAGGGTCCCCCCTATAAGCAGCAGATTGACTTGCCTAAAATGCCCAGCAGCACCAGAATCCAACTGACCAGATCGCGCTCATGGCGCGGCTTCCAACTCTTCCGGGTCCGAAACAAGAGCTTCTTTCCCCTGGCCTTTGAAGATCTCGCGAGACGCGCGAGTGACGTCATCCGCGCGACGCAAAACACACGTACGCGTCGGAACCACTAGACGCGCCCCATCCAGAGCGCGCCAAAGCCAGCAACCTAGGCAAAGAGGAGGAGCAGAGTCCAAACTGACGCCGGAGAACTGACAGGCAGACGACAACTGGAAAACAACTGCTGCAAAAAAGAATGGACACAGAAGTCCATACATGCCAATTCAGCCCGGTCACAGGGCCCTTCCCAGGCACACATGTTGCAACAAAAAGGGAAGGCTTCAGAGACAGAGAGAGAGAACTGCTCTGGCATCGCCACAATGGCAGGTAAGCCCAGTGTCAGCACTACACCATGCTTCCTAGCCACAGGAAACGCCAAAAGACGAGGAGTGGTTTGTGGGAGGGACTTATACCGTGCGTTTCCTGTGAGCCAGGGATATCCCAGTCTGGTGAAGTGCTGCCACTGGGGTGACAGAGAAAAAACGCATGTGCAATTGCAGAAAAAATACTGCAGTGTGGCCTAGCCCTAAGATTCTTGTGCACAATTCAGTGAAGTTGCAGGTTGCTCTTTATAGACCAGATCATACCCTCTAACATTCTAGGTACAGTAATACGGTTAATTTCTATTCTTTCCTCACAGCTCTGCATCATGTTGTCCAAGTGTGCAATTGTAAAAGGGAAATGTTGATGGGTATGATCTACCGTTATCACTTTTCCCTTTAAAACTGAACACTTACAAAATGTATTAAAAAGCATTCTGTATGGCTACACTGAAATCAATGCAGCCAGCTTCAAACAGATACATTGACCAGCATTTCAGCATGATAGTTTATTATACTCTAACAGGGTAAATTTGCTGCCCATCAAAATAACACCGCCATTTATGTATAAACAGCTTGCAACAAATTAGAACACACCCCAAGTGAAAAAAATTTACAAATTGTGCATTCTGTATGGCTACACTGAAATCAATGCAGCCAGCTTCAAACAGATACATTGACCAGCATTTCAGCATGATAGTTTATTATACTCTAACAGGGTAAATTTGCTGCCCATCAAAATAACACCGCCATTTATGTATAAACAGCTTGCAACAAATTAGAACACACCCCAAGTGAAAAAAATTTACAAATTGTGCCAAAAGTTTGAATATTGCGTGGCCACCATTATTTTCCAGCACTGCCTTAATTCTTGGACATGGAGTTCACAGGTTGACATCATGGAGCTGGTGGATGTTAAGAGACCTTGAGCTTCTCTACCTTCCGTTTGAGGAAGCCCCACAGATGCGCCTTTACACTCCCACCACCATGCAAGACACCCTTTTCTTTGTACTCACCTAGTTGCTCTTTGTCTCATCAGACCACAGGACATGGTTCCAATAATCCATGTCCTTGGTCTGCTCATCTTCAACAAATTGTTTGCGGGCTTATTTGTGCATCATATTTAGACAAGGCTTCCTTCTGGGACAACAGTGATGCAGACTAATTTAAGGCAGTGTGCAGCATAGGGTCTGAGCATTTTCCCTTTTAACCCTGTTAAACAGATGAAGTGTCCCAAGCCCAGTATACTCTCCTACACCCTGTTCCAAAGGACCCAGCAGTCAGTAGTACCCAGGGTGAGGACCTAAACTGCCAGGTCCTCAACACTGGGATTCTTTTCTATAATTTGGAATACTTGCTTGAAGTTTGCTTAATGGCTTTGGCATTCGTGATCCCGGCCAATGTGAAGACACACTTTTACAACGCATTTCTTCTCACTGGCCAATGGAATGGAAGACAACAAAGTATTCCAAATCATAGAAGACAAACCACCAAGTCCTCACTGCTGGGTTTAAGTACTCACTCTGGGTACTAACCATTGGTAGACAGTGGGTAAGGTAAGGTCCTGCATCCGGGTGTGTGTCTCCCTCTAGTGTTGAATCCATACACACTGCAAGGACACACACAGGCATGGATGCAGCAGTTAGCAGTTTTATTATATAGGGTAGTTGTGACACTGCCTTAACAGCTCCACTACAACTATTACTACATACAATTCCCATCATTCATAGTGAAATGGCAGCTTGGTGGCTCAGTGGTTAGCACCGATGACTTGCAGCGCTGAGGTCCTGAGTTCAATTCCACCCTTGGACACATCTGCAAGGAGTTTGTATGTTCTCCCCATACTTGTGTCGGTTTCCTCCAGGCACTCCGGTTTCCCCCACGGTAGCAAGTTCCTGCACGTAAAGCGCAATCACAATGCGTGTTTCAAGTGTATTTGTGCCGCAATTTTAACAATAATCAGTTATCGGAGCTCACGTGATCTGCGCCCAAATTGCATGTATTGGCCAATTGTATTGGCTCTCTCAACTTAAAAAAAAAAAAAAAAGGCAGCGGAAACAAACTGGTTGAAATTTTCCATTTGGAACAATGAAAACAATGCAGACAGCGACAGTTCATCTGCTGTTGTTTTTTGCCATCACATTCATCCAGGTCATGGTATATCTGTTATATTGAATTAGATCAACTGGACTTGAAGTTTAGTTCTTGAAGACGTCACATCATAGGACACCATAGTTTCTTCTGCACCGAGTACTATATCTTTAACCTTGTTGGTGAAATCCTGGGAGTTCTGGATTTGATGCTTAGAACTTCCCACCAATGGTCCTACGATGTTGGCTAGGTATTTTGCCACCTTGTATGTTACAGAGTTGATGCTGCTGACTATAGGTCTTAGTGGTACCCCTTCCTTATGTATCTTTGGGAGTCCATATATGCATGGATGTGCCTCACCAGGGCAGAGGCGAGGATACATTGCTCTATCAATGGCTTTATCCTTCTGAAGCTGTTGTAGTAAGTCTATGACCTTTTTCTTGTAACGGTTGGTGGGATCCCAACTGTCTGCCATGTACAATGCTGTTTTGACACCTTACCCTTGGCGTTCCTATAACACCTCTTAGCCACTATGCAATCCCGCCCTTACACCTGGCTGTGATATGCTAATTGGGATTTTCCAGGGTACATAATTGCCACAGATTCTTGTACAAGTCATTCTGAATTGAGAAAGCCAGTCGGATGACTAGTGAAACGTCTTCAAGAACTAAACTTCAAGTCCAGTTGATCTAATTGAATATAACAGATATGGATGTAAATAAGTGTCATGCTTATTCAACTAAATCTTTTTTTTTTAGATTTTTTAAATAGAAACCATAGTGTTAAATTCAGAAATGCACTTTATACAGCAAAAAAAAACAAACAAAAAAACCTCACCTGAAGCTGATCTGCTGTAAAACTGGTACGAGCTCTTTTAGCTGGCTTAGGTTGATTAATATCTTGCTCTGTCAACAAAGCTCCCTCTACACTAACCCTATTTCCTGAAAGAGTACGGGAAAAAAAAAAAAAAACATTAAAACCAGGAAAGTTCTACTTTTTCTTCTGCCCTTAACAATAATTTAACAAACCCACGCACTAACCATTTTCCACTGCTCTTTTAAGGTTATCCAGCATGCAATCATAATGTACACGGCAAAGGACCTTTTCCTCAACTAAGGCAAACTCTTCTCCTGTGGATAACTGACGCTTGCATGAATAGCAAGCAAAGCAAGCTAAGTGATAGACATTTCCTTTTGCTCGTCTCACCCAGTCAGTTGCATGGATATGCCGACCACACCGTGAACAACGTGTTCCATACCGTCTAAAGCAAAAATAAACATTTATTTGCAGGCTAAGAGGTTTGTCAACATACTTTGTATCATATATAACTTTTCCATACTGTGAGTACATACATGTATACTACCTAAAATAATCAAGCTTGCAGAATATGTCTTTGTCCTTAATGTAGCAACTTGTGTGCCTTCCAAGGGAGGTCCTGCAGACACTACAAGACAGGCAACGCACATGCCAACATAGGTCATTTACCTAGAATGAATAAATTGATAAATAAATAAAAACCCACGTGTGCCCCTTAGCTAATATCTTAATATTCTGATGTTGGTCTTCAATTAAGTTATACTAAACATTCTCTAGTGGGTTATTTTTTAAATATTCAAAAATTACAAACACAAGAAATTTAATTAGACAAAAAAAATCTGGACAATGGTGTCAGTCTTTTTTAAATCAAATAACTGTTCTGCAAAACACACAACAAGATCAGTATATGCCTCTGCATAATGCAATCAGAAAATCCCATCTACAATATTCCTATTTTTACTTGTACTCTGCCAACTCATGTCATATGACATGAAGACATTGTTTTCTTGCTATTTTGAATAGCAAAATTAAAATTGTTGCTATTGTGCGAAAATCAAAAGTAATGAGAGTAAAACTGCAGCATAAATTTAAAAAAAAAAAATACATTTTAGCAACTTAATACTTGGAAAAGCCAATTAAACATGCATATGGGCAGTCATGGATGTGCACCCATACATTCAAACTAAATGCCAAATATACCCCACTACTACGGGCATGTCGAATTGAGAAATTACAGAAATTGTCAATAAAATTAAAAATTTTGGATTTCTACACTTAGACCTTGTTATTGTTTAAAAAGTGTCAGTCACTAAAACATGGAGCAAAATGGGGGAACCTTGTACTATGTTATTTTATGCAAAATATACTGAAGTAATTATTACAGAACTTTATAAAGAATTAAGCAATACTATACAAGGTGAAATGGAACTTTTCATTTGCTTACTTTCAAAACATAAGGGTTTGCAAAAACAATATGCACAAAAAAAACTGTTACACGGAAAGGTAAAATGGTAGTTTTTTCCACAAGGGCATTCCAGCTATAAAAATGAAAGACTTAAAATAAAAACTTTAGAAGCGTTAAACAGAATTTTCATTTATTTGTAATTAGTTGTCTATATCCCATCTAAGGAAAAAATAAGACAAAGCATTAATACCACATCTACCCTGGAACGGTTAAAGGATTACATATCGGACAAATGGGCAATCAGACATTTCATTAAATCACCGACAATTGTGCAATCTCTAAAAGAACACACAATTGGTTGTGGTGACTTTTGCAGCGACCGACAACAATTAATTCCAGCTGACTGCTAGCAGTGAATAGTCAATCCAAAAAATTGTCCAGCTATACCCACATAGTATTTATAAGTTTTTTTTGTTTTTTGTCTGGTAATTCCTACCTTCCAATATTGTTTCTGCAAGGAGCACCAGCCCAGAGAAAACTGTCTTCCTACTGGCTTCAGTCCTATTTTTAGAACAGCAATAGTCCAGGACAAACCTGGCAAATGAACTGTACATGCTGTAGCTCCTCAACGAAACAATATTGGGGATAAGAATAATCAATCCTACCTCCCTACATTTACAAAGTATAGTTATCCCTAAATGAAACCTTCCAAAAATTAAAAAAAAAAAAAAAAGCTCTTTCGTGCAGAGAATATCTTGCTTTAATAAAGCATTGAATATTACAAGGTAAATTTGACATTACAACAACACAACTTAGTTACAAATATCCCTCAAAAGGCTAACAAATATTTTTAAGGAAAAAACAAAAGCATTGTGATTTTTCAAATGCTTTTTTATATTTTCATACACATTAAAAATCAGAATCTCATTTTTCTATGATAGAGTAGGTATTTTAAGATACCAAATAAAAGCCAGTAGCCACACAATACAGTGTTAAATGATTAAACCTTATAGTTGTATATAGCTATAACTAGGAACAAAACAAACACAAAAACTCTTAAACCCAATCTGAAAAGCAGCTTAATTAAATATTAACTCGAATTCAGTTACCGTACTTTGAAGATTTAAAGCGTATCCTGCTGTGTCCATTCCAGATTTAAGAAGGATGTTCTGATGTTACAAATTTACTATCTAACAATTCATTTTTTAATATGCACTAAACTACTGTATTTTCTTCCACAAAATAGTTTTGACAGGGTTAACAGTTTTAAAAATGCTGAAATGTCATTAGGGTAGTAAAGTCCAACAAACAGTAAAATATTTTAGGTGACCTACAAATAAAAATCTTGTCCATTATAGAGGTTATAAAGAATGTGTAAAATTGCGTTGTTAAGGGTTTAAAATTTTTGTATTTTAAAACACAAACTATTTATAAATTAAAAAAAAAAAAAAAAAAGCCACAATCTGTGCAATTCACAAATTGCAAACATTCAGGGAGATTCAATAAAAGTTCTTATTGTTTAAAATGGTGCTAATTTTGCCCCAACCAATCAGATATCATTTAACATTTGAAAGCTAATATCTGATTGGTTGGGGCAAAATTAGCACCCTTTTAAACGATAAGAACTTTTATTGAATAACCCTGATTGTATATTTATTAAAGATATAAGCAATTCTAGCCATTTTTTCTTGTGGCCCTTTAAAATAGTGTAAGCTCCAACTCCAGCCAGTTTATCTACCTAATTTTCACTTTTCAATTTCCCCATCCTAGCAGTTTTCTCTAGTCCTTCTTTATACATGTTAACTCCAGCAAACATTGATATTTATAAACATTGAACTGCTTTATAACAAATAAAGGTAAACTGTTATTTTATGACATTGCTACAGGGAAAACAAATCAATTAAACAATATATAGATCAATTGTTATATTGTATTATCTTCGTTACTGTCCAAAGTAGCCAAAAACAACCACGAAAAAAGGGGATGATAGGTACTACATAAGGAAATATACACAAAATAGGCTAATGTAAGCAGTCAGTTTTCAATGCATTCTGCATACCTTAAGCAGGTATTTATCTATAATTTCCATGCCACAGTTGCTACACACATTCTTTCCCTGGGTAAGGCCTGATGATGGCATGGAATGGGGAGAAGAGGAGGATGCAGGAGACAGAGGAGCTGACGAGCAAGAGTCCTCATCCATTGCAGCTCCAGGACTTCCGTGCAGCTACGACAAAGCAAACCAGGATAAAAAAAGAAGTCTGTTTTCCATAAAGGCTAGATAAATACAACCAACGTGTTTTTTTTTGTTTTTTTTAGTTATGGTTTTGTTTCAGACAGACATGTTTATTACATTAGGACCTATAAAAGCTTAAAAAATATTTTAACTATTCTGATGACTTTTAAGGGACATTTAATACTGTAAACGTTTAGAATCTACCCCAGTGTTTCTGCTGGAAGGTGGTAGTGTGTAAGGAAAAGGTCTTGCAAACGGGCCAGCCGAGTCCTTAACTTACTCTTCCTCCCACAAATTCTGCCCCCCACAGACAGGACTGTAGATTAATCCGTTTTATTTTATAATGGTTTAGAATTTGGGTGATTGATACTTGTACATTAATTTATTCATAGAGGAGACTTAAGTGGGTATTGAGAAATTAAGCACAAATACAGGGTTTTCTCTTAAGGGGAAACTATCCCTTACTCTGTTTAAGTATATAGTTTACAGTATGTTATTTATTGTACATAGAGAGTTTACAGTATATAAAGATAGGCAACAGTAGATAGTTTACAGTATATCTAGATAGTTTAGAATATATGGTTTACAGAATCAGTGTTCTCCCTAGCATCTTTTAGCCGGTGGCCCACTCGGCTTCTTTTTCATGCCACCCAGCTGGAAAAAAATTCTGGAAAGAACACCGTTCTGATTTTCTAAAGAATGCAAATGTAGGGTTAATAGGCCTTTACCTGGCACCAAGACCAGACAAAACTGCTCATTCAAGACCCCTTTCTAACATTCGCAAGATAATGTTAGGACGTCCATGAAAGGGTGGTGCGGCAAACCTGCGCACTCTGTATGGTGGTGCGGCAAACCTGCGCACTCTATGTGGGTCACAAATTTCTCCGCCCTGCCCCACCCAGCTACTTTTTCATGCCACCTGGAAAAAAATTCTGGGGAGAACACTGCAGTATGTATAGACAGTTTACAGTATGTATAGATAGGAAAGTATATAGTTTACAGTATGTATAGATAGGTGACAATATATAGTATACAGTAGGTATAGACCGTTTACAGTAGGTATAGTTTAGTATACATATAGGTGACAGTATATAGTATACAGTAGGTATAGACAGTTTACAGTAGGCATAGTTTAGTATATATATATATATATATATATATATTTAACTCTATATATATATAGGTGACAGTATATAGTATACAGTAGGTATAGAGTTTATAGTAGGCATAGTTTAGTATATATAGATAGGTGACAGTATACAGTAGGTATAGTTCAGTATATAGATAGGTGAGAGTATAGTTTACAGTAGGTATAGTTCAGTATATAGATAGGTGAGAGTATATAGTTTACAGTAGGTATAGTTTAGTATATAGATAGGTGACAGTATATAGTTTACAGTAGGTATAATTTAGTATAGATAGGTGACAGTATATAGTTTACAGTAGGTATAATTTAGTATAGATAGGTGACAGTATATAGTTTACAGTAGGTATAGTTTAGTTTATATAGATAGGTGACCATATATATTTTACAGTAGGTATAGTTTACAGGACACATACACTGCAATGTTAATGTTCTTGGGCGAAGCTACCAGGGGTGCAGGGGATGTGACTGCACCAGGGCCCTTGGCTAAGAAGGGGTCCAATTTTGTGCCAAGGTTCCAAATCTACCAGTCTGCATGCCAAGCATTTAACCAGTCTTTGTGCCAACTATTTTACCAGTGGTTATATACAAAGCATTTTACCACACTGTGTGCCAAGCATTTTACTAGCGTCAGTGGGGTATAATAAGCACCTTTAAAAAAATGTTACTAATTTGGACGTTTGTTATGGAAATTATTATTTGGTGTTGGGGGCCATGCCCACATTTTGCACCAGGGCCCACAAATCTGTAGCTACATCCCTGCTAATGTTCCCATCCACACAGAGCAGTAATGGGCTCCACACCCCACATTGGGTCATTTGCAAAATGCAGCCCACAAAGCTGGTTAGACTGGCACCACATCCAGGGACATCTGGGCAAACGGAGTGTACCGCCCTCGGGCCCCCTTAGGAGCCATTGATAAAACCAACCCTTATGTTTCAGACTGTATTTAGTTTCATCCTCTGGACACCTTGTGCAAAACTTACCGGGATCCCTTCGTTTTTCCGACTCCTTCCCATGGACAACGTTGCTCCTCCGCACTCCTCGGACATAAGGGTCGCGAACTGGACATATAAAAGACAGAACACACGGTATAATCACTGCACACGGTCACTTCACCAGCACACACCCTGCTGACCTCGCCATGTCCGCCAGCGCAATCACCAGCGGCCCTCACCTTGTAGACGCCGCACGCGTACCAGGGAGAAAGATCAGTGCGCGTTATTTCTACTTTCACACCTAGACGGGACTATTTCATCCTGGGACATCCAAATCCCCGTATCCAGCGGGATCCCCCAGCCCAGCCCCGTATCCAGCGGTGTCCTAATCTCTTGTAGGGAACAGCAACAACGACCTCGTCCATCCCCCACCATTCTACTAAACAGAGACAGACCCCGAAACCCACCAAATAAACATAATGCAATGTCTCTATAATCCTATTGGGATTTAATGTACACACGGGTTATTGGAAACACGCGGGATATAGGCTGGCACTGAGTTTGAATTTCGGGACTTTAAAAACTACCCCCCTGCGGTCCTGTTCACTGTGCAAAGATACATCTCCGAGCCAATCAGAGAGCACAATGGGGATTCCCATGGCTACAATTATAGGAGGACTGGACCACAGACTCACGCGCGGGGAAGCCTTCCAGCTGCATAACCCGTGCAGGTGAAGAGGTTTGGTAGGACTCTATTCTAGTTAATTAGAGCGAGGCGGATTGTTTAGAGCGGCACATTAAAGGGACCCGCCGGCAGCCGCCCTATTACCGTCTCACTTACTGCAATTAAACCTGAACTCCATTCGGTCGGTTTAAATTGACACTTTGTCCTCAATTAAAGGCTAAATGTGTGCGGGTAATTCCAATAAAACCTGCACTAATAATACGACAGGCCAGATCCCATACACACTATATACATAGGGATATACAGGGCTAGGCACAGTTATCACTGTCCGCTCAGTGCAGGGAGGTTCCACCTGACGGGTTCTTTCTAATCCATAATTAGAATTTCCACAAAGTTTAAAGTTAACGTAAAAGAATAGCAGATCACGTGAGCAGGGACTGTTCTCCAATCAGAAAATGGACCAAACCGAACATTCCATATAGATTAGCCAAGAACCACCGCTGTACCTGGACAGTCAGACTGTACAAGACGTGGGAAGGCTGCAGCGTCCAATCAGATGGCACATTTCTACAACAGTTTACAGGACATTCGATAACGTGATTTGTTGTTGCAGGTTAACAGCACCTCTTATTGAATAAGCCCCAATGTGTGTACACCATCTATCTAACGTTCCCACCACCCATCACACACTGACCTTCTCAGGTGACACAGCGGGAATATCCTTGTCTTCCAGTTTACATAAAAACATCTGCTCGCTCTTCCAATACATGGCACTGCCAGGCCTGATCACATACCAACTCCCAGGGACCACAGATCCACACAACAGGGGTATCCAAGGCCTGCCTGCCACCCACTCTACAACCCCAACTGCCACTCAGCTCCCAACTCCAACTCTGCCAGACAACACAGAATAGCAAAGTTTTGTTGTCAGATGGGAGGAACTGAATGCAAAGCAAAGAAGGGGGGTTATTGGCCGCTCCTCCAGTGACAGGCACACCCCCGCCTCCCATGTTAGGGGCTTAATCAAGACAGGAAAACCAGCTATAACACAATGAATAGAAAGACTTGGGAATTGTGACATAGGCCGGTCCCCTTATCAATGACAGAATATCTCCAGTTACATTTCTCTCACAGACTGAACGAAATTAAATTAAGGATTCTAACACCCCTAACTGAACCCCAATATCCTCTAGTACGAATACCCCCTCTCCTTCCCTCTCTCCTTCCCTCTCTGCCCCCTCCTCCCTCCTTCCCTCTCTGCCCCCTCCTCCCTCCTTCCCTCTCTGCCCCCCCCTCTCTCCTCTCTGCCCCCCCTCTCTCCTCTCTGCCCCCCCTCTCTCCTCTCTGCCCCCCCTCTCTTCTCTCTGCCCCCCCCTCTCTCCTCTCTGCCCCCCCCCCCCTCTCTCCTTCTCTCTGGCCCCCCTCTCTCCCTCTCCCCTCTCTCCTCCTCTCCGGCCCCCCCTCTCTCCTCCTCCTCGCCCCCCACCCCCCTCTGCTCTCTTCTGCGCCCCCCCCCCTCTCTCTCCTGCCCTCCTCTGCCCCCCCCCTCTCTCCTCTCTGCCCCCCCCTCTCTCCCTCTGCCCCCCCCCCTCTCTCTCCCTCTGCCCCCCCTCTCTCTCTCTGCCCCCCCCCCTCTCTCCTCTCTGCCCCCCCCCCTCTCCTCCTCCTCCCTCTCTTCTGCTGCTTCTCTCCCTGGCCCCCCCTCTCTCCTCTCTGTCGCCCCCCCCCTCCTCCTCTCTCCTCTCTGCCTGTCTCCCCCCCCTCTCCTCTCTGCCCCCCCCCCTCTCCTTGCCCCCCCCCTCCCGCCCTCTCGGCCCCCCCCCTTCTCTCCTCTCTGGCCCCCCCCTCTCCTCTCTGCCCCCCCCCCTCTCCTCTCTGCCCCCCCCCCTCCTCCCTCTCTCTCTGCCCCCCCCCCCTCTCCTCTCTGCCCCCCTCTGCCCCCCCCCCTCTCCTCTCTCTGCTCTGCCCCCCCCTTCCTCTCTGGCCCCCCCTTCCTCTCTGCCCCCCCCTTCCTCTCTGCCCCCTCTTGCCCCCCCTTCCCACTCTGCCCCCCCTCCCCACTCTCCCCTCCCTTCCCACTCTCCTCCCTCCTTCCCACTCTCCCCCTTCCCCCCTTCCTCTCTGCCCCCCTCTTTTCCCTGTATGTGTCTCTGTCTCCGACCCTCTCCTTTCTCTCACCCTCTGTTTGCTAGCTCCCCGTGTGCTTTTATAATCTTGCTCATTAGTAGAAAAAAGCTACATGTGAGTGTGTGGTCGCTACTTGGGAAATCAAGTCTACAAGAAACAGTAGGTTGCTACTAATTAACATTAAACTCCCAGCCTCACAGGGAAAGGCCCCACATAATTGGAGCTGATATGCTGGGTCCTACCTGACCGGGACTTGTCTCGACCTTTGTAGGTAACTGCCCTTCCTCTCCTTCTCTGCCTGTACCAAGGGACGGTACATAGGGTCTACAGCCTCATCATCCTCTGCAACAGGTGAGCGCAAAGGACCATCCAGATGAACCCCTTCCCAGGTGTAGAATGAATCTGTCTGGTCACTACCGTGCTAGTTGTTATATATCGAATACACATTGGATATGAAGGTGTCATTTATTATTATTTGTATTAATGATTTCGGTGGTTAAACGCTTGTTACTGGGCTCCTGTCTGTAGGATGTAGTGTCTGATACTGGGCAGGGCTTATGCTTCGCTATAGGTACTGTGTGTTCAGTTGATGGTAAAGTGACTGTCATCCATTGCCATTCCAATAGTGGGAACCCAGGGCTAGTTATGCATTAGAGGGAACCCAGGGATGGTTATGGATTAGAGGGAACCCAGGGATGGTCAGAGAACCCAGGGATAGTTATGGATTAGAGGGAACCCAGGGATGGTTATGGACTAGAGGGAACCCAGGGATGTCAGAGAACCCGGGGATGGTTATGGATGAGAGGGAACCCAGTGATGGTTATGGATTAGAGGGAACCCAGGGATGGTCAGATAACCCAGGGATGGTTACGGATTAGAGGGAACCCAGGGATGGTTTATGTACTAAGGGAACCCAGGGATGGTCAAGAACCCGGGATGGTTTAGATAGAGGACCCCGGGTGGTTATGGATTAGAGGAACCCAGGTATGGCCAGAGAACCCGGAGATGGTTATGGATGATGAGGGGAACCCAGGATGGTTATGGATAGAGGGAACCACAGGATGGTCAGATAACCGGGGATGGTTATGGATTAGAGGGAACCCAGGGATGGTTATGGACTAGAGGGAACCCAGGGATGGTCAGAGAACCCGGGGATGGTTATGGATGAGAGGGAACCCAGTGATGGTTATGGATTAGAGAGATGGTTATGGATGAGAGGGAACCCAGTGATGGTTATGGATTAGAGAGATGGTTATGGATGAGAGGGAACCCAGGGATGGTCATGTATTAGAGAGATGGTTATGGATGAGAGGGAACCCAGGGATGGTTATGGATTAGAGTGATGGTTATGGATGAGAGGGAACCAAGGGATGGTTATGGATTAGAGAGATGGATATGGATGAGAGGGAACCCAGGGATGGTTATGGATTAGAGAGATGGTTATGGATGAGAGGGAACCCAGGGCTAGTTATGGATTAGAGGAGGGAAGAAGTAGTCCAGGTGGGTCTGGGAATCATTGTTGTCTGGAGGAAGCAATGGCTAAAGGTAATTGTGGAAATTAATTCCCATTGTGTGTCAGGGGGAGACCTGCCAGTCTGTTAATAGATTTACCCACTAAATAGAACAGCCACTGGTTGTCTCAGTCAGGGATCCATTGGATGTATTATTAAGGGTAGGGGCAGGGTGCCCATGGGCCATAATACTGTCCATATGTATGTTTAGTACAGTAGGTGCAGCTCTAGTCAATGCTCACCCCCCAGCTATGGGTTATCTCCTAATGATGTGTACATTGGTAAGTTGTTGGCGATCTTATCAGAGGCTAAAAACAGAGACTTTGCTCACACTGTTAGCGCCACAGGGACCATTTAGAAATCTAGCCCTGGGGACAGAAACAGAAAATGTAGCTCAGGGCAACTGGATATTGAAAGGAAATAAAACCGAATAGACCGAATAGAAATGACTGGTAAGGATGAAGGACGAACCAGTGTTTCCATTTAGTGCACACAGGGAATATAATTTATTTTTCTTTTAATGGATAAGCTATATTTTAGCAAAAAAAGAAAAGCCCACACTTGTGATGTTCACATTTCCATTGTATCTACATGGGTATTGTCACTACCACATAAGAATCAGGGTAGACCCCTGCCTGGTGTATGCTAATGATCAGCTATAGGGGCCGGTTCTTTACTTGTTTTGCTGACTTCATTCAAACCAGTGCAAGCACATAAGTAGGATGAAGAAACTGCCCAGGGGTGAAAATGCACTAAATCCAAATGTATTGAGATTTGGTCTGATTTGTTAAAATAAAAAAAAAAAAAGCGTATACATTAATATGCAATATGTTAATAAAATAAATCTGTATCCATGTATATACATTATATTGTGTGTAGAATATCAATAAAACAATCCAGTATATACATGGATGTATATTATGCTGTGTGTAAAATGTTAATAAAACAATAAAACAATTTTATTATATTGTGGGTAATATGTTAATAATACAATCCAGTGTATACATGGTGTATATTATACTGTGTGTAATATGTTAATAAAACAATCCAGTATATACCTTATATTGTGTGTAATATGTTAATAAAATAATCCAGTATATACATTATATTGTGTGTAATATGTTAATAAAATAATCCAGTATATAAATTATTTTGTGTGTAAAAAGTTAATAAAACTATCCAGTGTATACATGGATGTATATATTATTGTGTGTAAAATGTTAATAAAACAATCCAGTATTTACATTATATTGTGTGTAATATGTTAATAAAACAATCCAGTGTATACATATATATATACATTATATGTGTGTAGAATGTCAATAAAACAATCCAGTGTATACATGGTGTATATTATACTGTGTGTAGTCTGTTAAAACAATCCAGTATATACATGATATTGTGTGTAATATGTTAATAAAACAATCCAGTATCTACATTCTATTGTGTGTAAAATGTTATTAAAATAATCCAGTGAATACATGGATATATATTTTGCTGTGTGTAATATGTTAATAAAACAATCCAGTAAATACATTATATTGTATGTAATATGATAATAAAACAGCCCAGTATATATAAATTATATTGTGTGTGATATGTTAATAACACAATCCTGTATATACATGTATATGCATTATACTGTGTGTATGTCAATAAAACGATCCAGTGTATACATGGTGTATATTATACTGTGTGAAACAAGTTAATAAAACAAACCAGTGTATACATGGATGTATATTATGCTGTGTGTAAAATGTTAATAAAACAATCCAGTATATACATTATATTGTGTGTAATATGTTAATAATACAATCCAGTGTATACATGGATGTATATTATATGGTGTGTAAATGTTAATAAAACAAGCCAATTTATACATGTATATACATTATATTGTGTGTAGAATGTCAATAAAAGAATCCAGTATATACATCATATTATGTGTAATATGTTAATGAAACAATCCAGTATATACATTATGGTGTGTGTAGAATGTCAATAAAACAATCCAGTGTATACGTGGTGTACACTATACTGTATGTAAAATGTTATTAAACCAATCCGGTATATACATTATATTGTGTGCAATATGTTAATGAAACAATCCAATACATACATTACACTGTGTGTAGGATGTCAATAAAACAATCCAGGGTATACATGGTTTATATTATAATGTGTGTAAAATGTTAATAAAACAATCCAGTATTTACATTATATTGTATGTAATATGTTAATAAAACAATCCAGTGTATACATATATATACATAATATGTGTGTAGAATGTCAATAAAACAATCCAGTGTATACATAGTGTATATGCTACCGTGTGTAATCTGTTAAAACAGTCCAGTATACACATTATATTGTGTGTAATATGTTAACACAATCCTGTATATAAATGTATATGCATTATACTGTGTGTATGTCAATAAAACGATCCAGTGTATACATGGTGTATATTATATTGTGTGTAACATGTTAATAAAACAATCCAGTGTGCACATGGATGCCTATTATGCTGTGTTTAAAATATGAATAAAACAATCCAGTATATACATTATATTGTGTGTAATGTGTTAATAATACAATCCAGTGTATACATGGATGTATATTATATTGTGTGTAAATGTTAATAAAACAAGCCAATTTATAAATGTATATATTGTGTGTAAAATGTCAATAAAAGAATCCAGTATATACATCATATTATGTGTAATATGTTAATGAAACAATCTAGTATATACATTATGGTGTGTGTAGAATGTCAATAAAACAATCCAGTGTATACGTGGTGTACACTATACTGTGTGTAAAATGTTATTAAAACAATCCGGTATATACATTATATTGTGTGCAATATGTTAATGAAACAATCCAGTATATACATTATACTGTGTGTAGAATGTCAATGAAACAATCCAGTGAATACATCGTTTATATTATACTGTGGGTAATATGATAACAAAACAATCCAGTGTATGCATGGATGTATATTATAGTGTGTGTAAAATGTTAATAAAACAATCCAGCGTATTCATGGAAGTATATTATTTTGTGAGTAACGTCAATAAAACAACTCAATGTGTACATGGATGTATAATATATTGTGTGTAAAATGTTGACAAAACAACCCATTGTATACATGGATGTATAATTTATCTGTAAAATGTTGATAAAACAATCCAGTGTATCCATGTATATATATTAAATTGTATGTGAAACGTCAATAAAAAATCCAGTGTATACATGGATGTATATCGTGTGTAGAATGTTAATAAAACAATCCACTGTATACATGTATATACATAATATTGTGTGTAATATGTTATTAAAAGACTCCAGAATGTATATGGATGTACATTATATTTTGTGTAATACATGTATGTGTATTATTTTGGGTGTAATACATGTATGTATATTGTGTATAAAATGTTAATAAAACAATCCAGTATCTGCACGTATATACATTATATTGTGTGAAATACATGTGTATTATTTTGGGTGTAATTTATGTATATTGTATTGTGTATAAAATTTTAATAAAACAATCCAGTATATACACGTAAATACATTGTAATACAGATTGTATATGTAATACATATATGTGTAGTATTTTGGGTGTAATGCATGCATGTGCGTATATTATTTTGTGTGTAAAATGTTAATAAAACAATCAAGTGTATACACGTATATACTTTATATTGTGTGTAATACATATATCTGCATTATTGTGGGTGTAATGTATGTATGTATATTATTTTGTGTGTAAAATATTAATTAAACAATCCAGTGTAGCCTGGCTATACATTCTCTTATTGGATAGAATGACAAACTGACATCGAGACATTAATGTCTGTATTTGTACCTAAATACACATGGATACATAGAATCTACTCTTGGATTCGCTATATTTTATCTGTTGGAAATGAATGAGCCATTTTATGTTACAATTAGTAATAAAATGAATACATGTAGAAACTAGATTTGCGGTGAGTGTCTGTGTACATAATGATATACAATGAAACATCTTTGTTTGAGTATATGGAGGAATTCGATTAATTGCATGTTAGTATACATGTGTATATGGATGGGTATACTGCATGTGTTGTGTGGGTACACACTATGGAATGTAGGTTGGGTTTATCAATACTACTAATTACTGTATGTTGGGGAATACTGTATTTTAGTAATATACTGTACATAGGGCTCCATCCTGTACATATTGTGACTGTATTTAATTCGTTATCATGAGGTTATACTGCGATATCATTTATCTGCGATAAAAGGAAAGAAAACATATTTATTTCGTATTTGGGATAGGGATTATGGAAATGTGTTAATATGAATGATTCAGTCATTACTCTGTGGGTAGGGACAGGGAGAGGACTTAGTAGTAGATAGTTTGTTGTATGACTGAGTTTAACATAGATAGACAATGCTTTGGCAATGTCAAAATGTAAATTGATCCTGCCAATAAAGCTCTTTTTGATTTGATTTGATAGACAGATGGATTATTTAACTATCTATCTCTATCTATCTATCTATCTATCTATCTATCTATCTATCTATCTATCTATCTATCTATCTATCTATCTATCTATCTATCTATCTATCTATCTATCTATCTATCTATCTATCTATCCCTCTCTATCTATCTATCTATACTCTATCTATCTATCTATCTATCTATCTATATCTACTATCTATCCTCCTCTCCCCTCTTTCTCTCTCTACTATCTATCTATCCTATCTTATCTATCCTCTCTCATCTCTCTCTCGTCCTCTCTCTCTCTCCTCTCTCTCTCTCTCTCTCTCTCTCCTCTCTCTCTCTCTTCCTCTCCTATTTAATCATCCATCTATCTATCTATCTATCTATCCTCTCTCCTCTCTCTCTCTCTCCTATCTATCTATCTATCTTCATCTATCTATCTATCTATCTATCTTCTATCTTCTATCTATCTATCTATCTGTCTGTCTGTCTGTCTGTCTGTCTATCTATCTATCTATCTATCTATCTATCTATCTAACTTTCTATCTCATATCATCATCCATCTAACTCTCTCTCTCTCTCTCTCTCTTCTCCCTCTCTCCCAGCTCCTCTCTCTCTCTCTCTCTCTCTCCTCCTCTCTCTCTCTCTCCTCTCTCTCTCCTCTCTCGTCTCTCATCTCTCTCTTTCTCTCATCTATCTATCTCTATAGAAACCACTGTACATGGAATGATTGATCGCATAGTCGCGGGGTGCCTCTCTAAAGAACGCATGGACAACTATCAGGTTGCTTTGGCCAGACCATCCCCATAGGTGTACATTTCCCAATGCAGGTGGGTCCTACCCAATCCACAAACAGGTGGATGTTGATACCAGGCAATAGACAGGACATTTCCTGGGGAGAGCAGGTAATTCCCCAGACCCAAGTCTTCCAGCCTCCGTGTCCTAATCCCACTGAACTGTGTGTTCTCCCCAGACTAACACCTGCTAATTGGCATTTAATAGCTCCCTTCTGTCTACTAGGAAATCCGCTGACCTAGTGGTTAGGACCAATCATCCTTGGCTTTTGGCCTTTGGATTTGGGTCGGTTCATTTGCTGACTTGCTCTCTTTAGATCTATAACAGAACCACAAGGGAAGCGCCTTGGCAGCTCCTTCATTTACTTTATCGCAAAGCGGGAGAGTAACCGATTTATTCATTTCTGTAAAGGAGAAATGGTATTTAAACCATACCTCTCCTTATTTAATGGTCTTATTGCAATTAGACCTTGAATAGTAGCATTACTATATGGAGATGGTATTCAAACTAACCCTAATTATTACATATGGGAGGTTATATCAACTAACCCTAATTATTACTATATGGAGAGTATAATCAACTAACCCTAATTATTACTATATGGACATGGTAATCAGCTAACCCTAATTATTACTATATGGAGATGGTATATCACTAACCCTAATTATTACTATATGGACATGGTTATACGCCTAACCCTAATTATTACTATATAGACATGGTATATCAGCAACCCTAATTATTACTATATGGAGATGGTATTCAACTAACCCTAATTATTACTATAATGGACATGGTATAAATCCAGCAACCCTAATTATTACTTATGGCTTACTATATGGACATGGTATATCGGCTAACCCTAATTATTACTATATGGACATGGTATATCAACTAAACCTAATTATTACTATATGGATAGTAAACCAGTGCCTGGGGAGCACTACCATGAGAGTTTGGGCAGAAGGTGAATCGAATACCAAATGCAACCAAGACAAGACATGAACACCTGGGGGCGAGGGAGGGCAAGGGGGCCGACAAGCTGGGGAGACAGGGGGCTGATAGGAGAAGGGGGGGATAAAGGGTCGAAATACTATCCAGGGAGTATACACGAGGCGAGGCGAGGGGGAGAGGTGCTCAAGCAAACAAGCCAGGTGGCCAACAGACGAGAGACAGAAGAGGGCGTGGGAGAAGGGCAAGAAACAACCGGGGAGACAGAGGGGAGAGGGCGGACCGGGGGTAAGCGGGGAAACAGGCCAGGGAGACCCAGGAGGAAGAGGGTGTGTAATATGTTAACACAATCCTGTAATATAAATGATATATGCATTATACTAGTGTTGTATGTCAATAAAACGATCCAGTGGTATCATGGTGTATATTATATTGTGTGTAACATGTTAATAAAAACAACCAGTGTGCACATGGATCCTATTATGCTGTGTTTAAAATATGAATAAAACAATCCAGTAATATACATTATTGTGTGTATGTGTTAATAATACAACCAGTGTCTACATGGATGTATATTAATTGTGTGTAAATGTTAATAAAAACACAAGCCAATTTTAAATGTATATATTGTGTGTAAAATGTCAATAAAGAATCCAGTATATATCTATTACTGTTAATATGTTAATGAAACAATCTAGTATATACATTATGGGTGTGTGTAGAATGTCAATAAAACAATCCAGGTATCGTGGTGTACACTTATACTGTGTGTAAAAGTTATTAAAACATCCGGTATATACATATATTGTGGTGCAATATGTTAATGAAACAATCCAGTATATACATTATACTGTGTGTAGAATGTCAATGAAACAATCCAGTGAATACATCGTTTATATTATACTGTGGGTAATATGATACAAAACAATCCATGTATGCATGGATGTATATTATAGTGTGTGTAAAAGTTAATAAAAAATCCAGCGTATCATGTAAGTATATTATTTTGTGAGTAACGTCAATAAAACAACTCAATGTTACGGGATGTTAATCTATTGTGTGTAAAGTTGACAAAACAACCGCCTTGTATACATGGATGATAATTTATCTGTAAAATGTTGAATAAAACATCCGTGTACTCCATGTATATATATTAAATTGTATGTGAAACGTCAATAAAAATCCAGTGTATACATGGATGTATATCGTGGTAGAATGTTAATAAAACATCCACTGTATACATGTATATACATAAATGTGTGTGTAATATGTTTATAAAGACTCCAGAATGTATATGGAGTACATTATATTTTGTGTAATACATGTATGTGTATTATTTTGTTGGGTGTAATACATTATTATATTGTGTATTTAAATATGTCTAATAAAACATCCAGTATCTGCACGTAATCACATTATTTGTGTGAATTACATGTGTAGTTATTTTGGGTGTAATTTATGTATATTGTATTGTGTATAAAATTGTTAATAAACAATCCAGTTTATACACGTAATATTGTAATACAGATGGTATCTTTTAAACATATATGGTAGTATTTTGGGTGTATGCATGCTGTCGTATATATTTTGTGGTAATGTTAATAAAACATCAGTGTATACACGTATATACTTTATTGTGTGTAATACATTATCTGATATTGTGGGTGGTATATGTTATGTTGTAGTAGTATTTTGTGTGTAAAAAATTAATTAAACAATCCAGTGGTAGCCTGGCTTACATTCTCTTATTGGATAGAAGGACAAACTGACATCGAGACATTAATGTCTGTATTTGTACCTAAATAACATGGATACATAGAATCTACTCTTGGATTCGCTATATTTATCTGTTGGAAATGAATGAGCCATTTTATGTTACAATTAGTAATAAAATGAATACATGTAAAACTAGATTTGCGGTGAGTGTCTGTGTACATAATGATATACATGTGAAACATCTTTGTGTTGAGTATAGTAGGAATTCAATTAATTGCATGTTAGTATCATGTGTATAGGATGGGTATACTGCATGTGTTGTGTGGGTACACACTATGGAATGTAGGTTGGGTTTATCAATAATCTACTTTACTGTATGTTGGGGAATACTGTATTTTAGTAATATACTGTACCTAGGCTCCATCCTGTACATATTGTGGACTGTATTATTTCGTTTCATGAGGTTATACTGCGATATCATTTATCTGCGATAAAAGGAAAGAGAAAACATATTTATTTCGTATTTGGGATAGGGATTATGGAAATGTTAATATGAATGAGTCAGTCATTACTCTGTGGTAGGACAGGGAGAGGACTTAGTAGTAGATAGTGTTTGTTGTATGCACTGAGTTAACATAGATGACAACAATTTGGCAATGTCCAAAATGTAATGATCCTGCCAATAAAGCTCTGTTTGATTTGATTGATAGACAGATGGATTATTTAACTATCGATCGCTATCTATCATCTATCATCTATCTATCTATCTATCATCTCTATCTTCTATCTATCTAGCTATCTATCTATCTATCTATCTACTATCTATCTATCTATCTATGCCCTCTCTATCTATCTTCTAGTACTCTATCTATCTATCTATCTATCTAGTAGCTATCTAATCGAGTCATCTATCTATCTCTCTATCTACTATCTATCTATCTATCTCTTCTCTCTCTTTCCTCTCTCTATCTATCTATCTATCTATCTTCTATCCTCTCTCGGTCTCTCTCTCTCCTTCTCTCTCTCATCTCTCCTCTCTCTCTCTCTCTTCCATTTATCTATTCATCTATCTACTATCTATCTTCCTCTCTCTCCTCCTCTCTCTCCTATCTATCTATCTATCTATCTATCTATCTATCTATCTTCTACTATCTATCTATTTCTACTATCTATCTATCTGCTGTCTGTCCTCTGTCTGTCCTATCTATCTATCTATCTATCATCTATCTATCTAACTTTCTATCTAATCTAATCCATCTAACCTCTCTCTCTCTGCTCTCTCTGTCTCTCTCTATCTCTCCTCTCTCTCTCTCTCTCTCCTCTCTCTCGTCTCTCTCTCTCTCTCTTCTCTCCTTATCTATCTATCTCTATAGAAACCACTGTACATGGTATGATTGATCGCATATTCGCGGGTGCCTCTCTAAAGAACGCATGGCAACAATATCAGTTGCTTTGCCAGACCACCCATAGGTTACATTTCCAATGCAAGGTGGGTCCTACCCAATCCACAAACAGGTGGATGTTGATACCAGGCAATGAGACGGACATTTCCTGGGGAAGGCAGGTAATTACCCCAGACCCAAGTCTCCACCTCCTGTCCTAATCCCCCTGACGTGTGTTCTCCCCAGACTAAACCTGCTAATTGGCATTTAATAGCTCCCTCTGTCACTAGAAATCCGCTGACCTAGTGGTTAGGAACAGATCATCCTTGGCTTTTGGCCTTTGGGATTGGGTCGGTTCATTTGCTGACTTGCTCTCTTTAGATCATATGAACAACCACAAGGGAAGCGCCTTGGCACTCCTTCATTTACTTTATAGCAAAGCGGGAAGATAACCGATTTATTCATTTCTGTAAAGGAGAAATGGTATTTAAAACATACCTTCCTTATTTAATGGTCTTATTGCAAGAACCATTGAATAGTAGCATTACTATATGGAGATGGTATCACTAACCGAATTATTATATATGGAATGTATATCAACTAACCCTAATTATTACTATATGGAGATGGTTATAATTCAACTAACCCTAATTATTACTATATTGGAACATGGTATATCAGCTAACCCTATTATTACTATATGGAGATGGTATATCCGCTAACCCTAATTATACTATATGGACATGGTATATCGGCTAACCCTAATTATTACTATATAGACATGGTATATCAGCTAACCCTAATTATACTATATGGAGATGGTATATCAACTAACCCATTTTATATTACTGGATATCAGATACCCTAATATTACATCAGGAGATGGTATATCAGCTAACCCTAATTTACTATAATGGGCCATGGTATATCGGCTAACCCTAATTATTACTATATGGACATGGTTATCAACTAAACCTATTATTACATATGGACATGGTATATCGCTAACCCTAATTATACTTATAGACATGGTATATCAGCTAACCCTAATTATTACTATATGGAGATGGTATATTAACCATTCTAATTATTACTGTATGGACATGGTATATCAAACTAACCTAATTATACTATATGAACATGGTATATCACACTAACCCTAATTATTACTAATATGGAGATGGTATAATCAACTAACCTAATTATACTATATGACATGGTATATCGGCTAACCCTAATTATTACTATATAGACATGGTATATCAGCTAACCCTAATTACTATATGGAGATGGTATATCAGCTAACCCTAATTATTACTATATGGACATGGTATATCGGCTAACCTAACCTTTATTAACG